>VWPU01004803.1:0-14605 GCA_013398955.1 Callaeas wilsoni | reverse complement strand
CCGCCGGGACGGGCGGTGAGCCCTGCCGGGACCGGCCGTGAGCCCCGCCGGGACGGGCGCTGCCTTCGCCCCGCTCGCAGCGTGCCTCGGCCCCGCGGCCCAGGCCGGCTCCTCGTGTCCTGCCTCGGCTCCTGCGCTCCGGGGAGGCGGCAGCTCGCACCCGGAGGATTTCATTGCTGTTTGATGTCACTGCGATGGCTCGGGGAAGGCGTTGGGCTGCGGCCGACTCGTCGGGCATGTCAGACATCCTCCTGCTCCGTGCTCGGGCCGGCCTGGGTCCCCAGCAGCCCCGGCTCCTGCGGGCTCGGCGGGGCCGGAGCCGTCCGGGAGAGGGGCAGGGGCTGCACCGCCCGAGAGAGGGGCAGGGGGAGCCGGGCTGGGCAGGACGCGCCTTTGCGAGCACGAGCTTAACCGAGCCGGGCTAGAAATGTAAGGACGTGGCCTTACCAACCCTGGAGGGGCTGGAGCTGGAGTTAAACCGACTCAAACATCCCCCCTTGGGCTTTGTTTAGAGGTTTGAGGAGAGCAAGTGTCTCACTTGGTGCTATGAGCTGCCAAAGGAGCAGGCCATCAGAGGCTGATGGATATTCATGTTGTCTTCCCTGAAACCTCTGAGCAGAGGAAGGAACTGGGAAACATTGATGTTTGCTTGTATTTGTCATTAATATTTTATTATATTTAGTCTGACGTTTATTAAAAATGCAAATCTGTTTACTTAACAAATGAAAGTTAAATGCCCAGGAAAAATTGTGGCAGCGCTTGGAGCGTGTGCTCTCCCTGGGGCAGTGGGAGAGAGGCCTGAGGGACTGGGAGGTGCTGTGAGCAGCTCCTCGGAGGAAACCGAGTCTGGAGAGCGCTGGCAGTGTGGCAGGAGGGGGAGTCGCCAGCCCTTGGAGCAGAGTGCCCCGTGCCAGGCGTGGGGATGTGACATGTGGGTGGCAGGCAGGGATGGAGCCTGGTCTGTAGCTGTGCACTGACCTGGCATCCACCTGATCCCAGCTACTGCTGCTGTTATTCCATTAAATCAGGGTTTGCAGCCTGGGAAGCTACAGGACCCTTGTTTGAATTGCTAAGAAAATTAAATCAGGTGTTCGGCACCACTGGGGCCATGGATCATCGTGGTCTGACTGGGCTGTTGGGAGGGGACAGCCCTGGGAATCAGAACCACAGAATCACAGAGGGGTTTGGGTGGGAAGGGACCTGAAAGCCCATCCAGTGCCACCCCTGCCATGGCAGGGACACTTCCGCTATCCCAGGCTGCTCCAAGCCCCGTCCAGCCTGGCCCTGGATGCCCCAGAGATGGGTGCTGTCCTCTCCTAGAGCAGGAGGAAACCTCTGAGCAGTCCAGACCTGATGAAAACCTGCTCCAGGGGAAGGGGGGATGCCCATGTGGGCACTGCCCTGGGAGCAGGTACCGTGTGTGTGTGGGCAGGAGCGACCGCGAGTCATCGCAGCCCATCTCATTCCTGCTCAGCCACTTCCCGTGGCACAGCCGGGGCTTTGCCAGGCCCTGGCTGTGCCATGCCGTGCCATGCCATGCCGTGCCAGGCTGTGCCATGCCGTGCCATGCCCTGCCCTGCCATGCCATGCCGTGCCAGGCCGTGCCAGGCTGTGCCATGCCCTGCCATGCCCTGCCANGCCGTGCCATGCCGTGCCAGGCCGTGCCATGCCCTCATGACCAACGCAGTGTGTTTTGCACCTTTTCCGGGGGGTGCTGCAGCCTCATCCCACGCTTCCTGCCCCACCCACCATCGTTCTTTTCTCCCCTCTCATAGTGCGGACGCAATGCTGAAAACTTCGACCGGTTTTTCACTCGCCATCCACCCGTGCTAACACCTCCCGACCAGGAAGTCGTCGGGAACATTGACCAGTCAGAATTCGAAGGATTTACCTTTGTTAACTCTGAGTTTTTTAAGCCTCAAGCCAAGAGCTAAGTTGCCGTGCAGATCTCATCCCTGCATCTGTCATCCGGTTCCAGCTGCTGTTGTGGTGACACATTCCATTGCAAAACTTGCATCCATGGGTTTTCTTCAGTTCATTACTAGAGTGACCATATTTCAAGTGTCTTCCTGTTATTTGGGGTGTCACTGGAGGGGAGTGATGTGCAGGAAACACTGCAAATGGGCTTTTGTGATGTTTTGTTTGTAGAAAATGGGAACAGCTCAGTGGGTGACAGAAGGAAAAGGGAGACACAGTGACAACTGGGAGAAATCCCTTCATCGTGTGCTTTTAATTCCCGCTCTTTCCTTTTTCTAGTGTTTTAATATAATCATGAAAATTTAGTATTTAGCCTTCTTAGCCTTAGTGGCGAGTAAGTGTTTTTAATGAAACCATTCCCCGGAGTCTCTCTCCTCCTGAAAGCCCTGGAGAGCCAACGTGCTGGCTCTGGCTCCTTTTTTGGCGGTGTCCTGCTGTGTGAGCCCCACCACAGCTCCCCTTCCCTCCACAGATGCTTTGGGCCAGCCTGTTCTCGGTGCTGGGTCCCCAGCACTGGGATAAGTTATTTGGGAAGGCAGAGCTGCCGTTGGCAAAGATTTTTCCTGATTGTGCAGTTTCTAAGTAGCATTTTTTAGATCAAAGCAAACATCCAGTGGTAAGTGGGAAGTTTGGAAGAGCTGTTTTGAATGCATGGTCACCCTAGTAAATACCACCAACATCGGTTCCGTAGCGAAGCTTTTTCTTCTTTTCAAATGCCAAAGCCATGGAGTTTGTTACCTGTGCTCTAAATGTGTCAAAAATGGTATTAACCCAAACGGGAGATATTTAACTCTGACCAGTATTGTGAATTCTGATATGAAGCGTGTAAAGAAACTTGTTTCAACTGATACTTCTACCCTTAAAAATTACCGTGAGATATTTAAATAGCCCGAGATTTGTTTCTGGCATCAAAGGAAACATTTCAGGAAGGGTGAATTTCTCTTGAAAGGACAACAATCACGCTGCTTCCTTTTATACCCTTGCAGATGTTCATGGGCCGTCACTGTATCAATCTGCTCGACTTGTAATGTGCCAATTTATTTTTTTCTGATACTGATTATAAAATAAAAAGTGAGGAAACATGTCCCAGAAACCTGCATGTGTTTGGCAATAATGAATTTCTGCAGTTCAGCGAGGTGATTCCTTCCGATAGCTGGGGCTGGAAGCTGCCCCGGCTGCTGGGGGATGCTGGCTCAGTCACGGCGGTGGAGCCGTGGCCCGTTCTTCCTCTGCGTTTGTCCCAAAAATCCGAGGTGGGATGCACTGGAAGCATCATGCAAGAGGGAGACTGCCCGCAGTGTCCTGCAGCAGCCCCCGCTGCACGGCGCCCAGCGCGGCCGCTCCAGCACGGACAGGGAAGGAGTTGGCCTGGGTGACCCTGGAGGAAGGACGATCCGCGGCGGAGGACACAGCGGCGGCTGGCAGAGCGCTGCCGCTCGGGGATCTCTTCCAGCGCCTTGAGCAGCGCCGACTGCGGCATCGCCTCGCTCTCCTGGAGACTGCAGCGCCCGGCGAGGCAGCGAGCGCCGGTGACTCATCCCTGCCCGCGCTCCCTGGAGCCGTTGTTAGAAGCGATTGGCAGTTTCAGCTAAAGAGAGATTACAGGTCCCTGTTAACCTCCCTCCTGCCTTTGGGAATCCGCTCCTGCCAAGTTCTGCCGCCCCGCACGCCGCAAGATTGTTCCGAGAGGTGCCGAACATCGGCGGGAGCTGATCCCGGCGTCCTCAGCCAGGCAGCCCTGGAGCTGTGCCACGGGAAGGGGCTCCTTGGCAGCGGTCGGGGAGGATCCCCATCCCTGTGGGCCAGGCAGAAATGCCGCTCCGGGCCCGCCGTACCTGGAGCACGGTGCCGCGGGCGGTGGGAGCCCGGCTGTCTGCCGTGCCGTGCCACCGCCACGCCGTGCCACCGCTACACCATCGCGCCGTGCTCCTCGTCACCTCCCGGAGTCAGCTCGCCATTGCTGGAGGCGCTTTCAGCCCTGAGTGTCCCCTGCGCTCCGCTCCCTCCATGCGATCCACACAGCCATTCCCTGCCTGCTCCCAGCTTGTTCGTCATCTTGACAGAGGCCAAATTGCCACCAATTCAGACAGAACTCAAGGTAAGACACCAGCAACCCGCACTTTGCTGGGCTCAGCTTCCAGCCAAGGCCCCAAGGAGCGGGGGGCTGCTGGAGAGGGCAGTGCAGGGGAGTGGGCTGCCCTGAGCCCCCTCCCGGGCACATCGCAGCCTCTCTCACAGCTTTCTGCTGCCAAAAAGCAGCAGTAGGAGTTTTTTTCCCACTCCAGGGCCCCCGGGCTGAACGCTCCCGAGGGCTGGGGACCACAGTGGCAACTTGCACCGGTGTCACATGTGGATGTGTCATTCCGCTTTGCAGCATCCCACAGCATTCCTGCTCGGGAGAAGTTCCTGGCTTGGTAGGACAGTGCTGTCCTGGCCCGCGTTGGTGTGGATGGATGTGGCCTTCAGGAACCATGTGGTCGGCTCAGATCCCTCCAGGAGCCTGGGCTCACTTTTCGCAGAGAGACCTCGAGCACAGCCACGTCCGCTCTGCCAGGGACCACCCGGCCCTCGTCCCTGGGGGACCCTGCTGCCACCGAGGTGGGCTTGTCCTCGCATTCCGACTGCTTCACCCTCTGTCTGCAGAATTCTGCACCTGAAGTTGATCCCTTCACCCTGTCTGCCTTTCCCTGCTCCTGCTCTGTGCCCCCAAATCTACATCTTCTTCCTTCTCTGTGCTGGAGAGAGGAGCCCCGGAGGGACTGTGGCACCCAGGGACAGGCTGGGAGCTGCAGACACTGGTGCCCTCCGGAGCATCGCCGTGTGCTCAAGGCCTGGCAGCACAGCCACGTCCTGGCTCTTCTCCTGCATTTTCTCTCTCGGCTCCTTGAGTGCCATCCAGACCTGTTTTTCTTCCCACCTCGTCTCTTCTCCATCATCCTTGGCTTCTTCTGATCTTCCTCCTCAAGGCTAAAGCCATCCTGATGGGATGTCTCCTATGGCAAGTGGAGTCTCCAAGCATCCCTGGAGGTCCTGATCCATTGCTGGCTCATCTCCCAGGGCTCAATCCAGCTGCAGCTGCGGTGTGGTGCTCCTGGCCTGTCCAGGAAGACCTGGCTCTGTGCCCTGGCCATGCTCCTGCTTGAGGCATGAAGGTGCCCCGGTGTCCCATTGGGCCAAGAGGGGCTCCAGGGAGGACACAGCATCTCTCCTTCACCAGGACAGCAGCGGGAGGTCACCTGTGGTGGGTGGGGTGGGGTTGGGTGCAGGACCTGCAGGACCCCCATAGTTACTATCCTCAGTTCAAGATGGCAGATTAATCTAGGGCTGGAAATCCTGGTGCAGCAGAGCACAGCCAAGGACCTGGCATGGTGGGGCCACGCTTCAAAGGCAAAGTCTGGGAAAAATGAAAAACAAATACAGGTTTCTGCAAGGCACTAAATTTGTGACAAGGTCCTACCTGTGTCACAGCAGGGGAAGGTCACCTCCAGCAGGGAGCTGGGGTCTCTCCTGTGTAGGGACATGGAAGAAGGGGTGGAGAAGGTCTTTTGTCCCTGTTGGCTTTAGTAAGGAGCCAGAGCAGAGCCAGGTCCTGGCTGCCCATGTCCCTCCACCACCGGTCGCTGTGGATGAAGGACCTGGGGTGCTTGTGCTGTACCTTCAGTGCTCAGCCACCCCTCCAGCCACGGCTCTGTCACCTCCCACAGCAGGGCAGCCCTGAGCCAGGCGCGCTCTGATCTGCAGGGTTTGGAAGAGCAGCCCACGCGTTCCCAGCGCCGGCTCCGCAGTGCTGATAGCAGGTTCCCAGCGCTAATCCTGACACTAACGTCCTTTCTTTCCCCTTTTTTGGCTTGGGTGTAGCTGCAAAGTTGTTCTTCTTGAGAAATTGCAAGGAGAAAATGTTGCATATGTGGAATTTTCCTTCTCAAAGGTTTTGAAGTGCTGTGTGTTCTCTCTGTGCAGCCCTGGAGCAAATCACATCCTCCGTCAATGAACCAGTGTTGGTTTAACACCATATCACGGCATCATTCAAAAATCAAGCTTAAAGCAGAAGGAGCTCTTACAGCTGATTATTTTGTGCAAATTTTGACATGGTAGTGACTGTTGCTGCCATTTCGAGGCATGTTGCTTCCTCCAGGCTCCTTCCTCCTGTGCAGTGCCGAGCTCTGGTTGCAGTGAGGGTTCTGCATGCTGAGAACTGCTCCGCGCTCTCTCCCGCAGCGAACAGGAGAGGAGCGATGCTCCCTCCCCAACACGCCCGCCTCTCACCTGTCCCTCTATGTCCTGGTCGTGTGTTTCAGGCGTGTTAAACTGGCGTTCTCTTCTTGCTGGTGGTGCGGGGCTGCTTCTATTGTACAGGGCTGCGAGTTCCTCCTCGGTGGCAGCTTGAGAAAGCGGCGGGGAGTGTGGAGCGCTGGGACAGCGCGGCTCCCCCGGGGACAGCGCGGCTCCCCCGGCTCGCCCTCGGGTGCTGCACCTCTTGCTGCCTCGCTCCTTTCCCACTTTAACTCTGTGCTTTCCGTTTAACAGAAGGACAAACGCGACACTTCCAACTTCGACAAAGAGTTCACCCGGCAGCCGGTGGAGCTCACGCCCACGGACAAACTCTTCATCATGAACTTGGACCAGAACGAGTTTGCTGGATTCTCCTACACTAACCCCGAGTTTGTCATTAACGTGTAGTCGCGGCGCAGCCCTGTCCTCGCTGTCCCACGCCAGGTGGCCCTGTACATACGACACTAGTCTTCCGGGATTAGCAGTGCAGACACACATCCCCTCCCGCCAAACACGCCGACCGCTTCTCCTCGGAGCCTCTCCGTGTCCGTGCCACTCGCTAGCTTGGTTTCCCTAGCCGGAGGTGTCCGGGGTGCCAGTTACCGGTCAGTGATACTTCTAGGAACTATAGTTGGTGGTGACTAATAGAGTTTTTAAACAGAAATATACCAAATTGCTACAGTCTCTGTAATTTTTGCAGTGGGATGCTGAGATCCCAGTGACCCAGCTACTCCCAAAGCGTTGCTGTGGAATGCTAAGCATGGTTGATCGCTTAAAGCGTTGTGCTGAAGCTTGCGATGAGTGTGAGCTTGTCTTAGAGGAGCCTTTTGTTCGAGACATGGATATATTTGATCAGTGTGGAAAAATCTGCTTATAGACCTCTATTTTCCAATGCATTGTCCATAGGGTCAGCCCGGCTCTCCGGAGCGTCCCCCACCATCCGCCTTCCCCGCGCTCGGGCATTGCGACTCCAAACCACTCCCATGCCAGTTCTTGTAAATCAGAGCAAACCTTTTTCTAAGCGAAAGGTGGGGGGTTTTTGTAACATCTGGAACAGTTTGCAGTTTTGATACGCTCTGTCAGCATTCGCATAAATCTTTCACAGACACTGTCGAGATGTAACAGCTCTGTAAAGGATATTAATATTCTACCAAAACAAAACACATTTATATTCTTGGTTTACAATTTACCAACTGAAAACACGCCCAAGACCAAAGGGCTGCACTGAGGGCTATTTATAACGGAAACTTTTCTACTTTCCACCCTCTGCTATTCTCTTCCAGGCTCCAAACCCATGGATTTCACAGACATCTTGATTTCCCTGATTTCCACCAAATTCCTGGGGGTTTTAGTCAGTAATCCAGGACTTTCTGCATCATTTAAAAAAATTTCTGAATGAGAAGAGACAATTCCAGCAGCTGTTTGTGAGGCAGAGCCGTGGCGTGCGGGAGGGCAGGGGCAGGCAGGAACAGCCAGGAGCAGAAAGGAGGGAGCAAGGACAGGTAGGAGAAGATGGGTGGGCAGGTGAGGGCAGGAGCGGGCAGGAGAGGGCAGGAGCAGGTAGGAGAGGACAGCAGGCAGGAGGGGGTTAGGAGCAGGGAAGATGGTGCAGAAGCAGGCAGAGGGAGGCAGGAGCAGGCGGGGGGGGGCCGGAGCAGGCGGAGGGGGGCAGGAGCAGGGAGAGGAGGGCAGGAGCAGGCAGACAGGGGCCGGAGCAGGCGGAGGGGGGCAGGAGCAGGGAGAGGAGGGCAGGAGCAGGCAGACAGGGGCCGGAGCAGGCGGAGGGGGGCAGGAGCAGGGAGAGGAGGGCAGGAGCAGGCAGACAGGGGCCGGAGCAGGCGGAGGGGGGCAGGAGCAGGGAGAGGAGGGCAGGAGCAGGCAGACAGGGGCCGGAGCAGGCGGAGGGGGGCAGGAGCAGGGAGAGGAGGGCAGGAGCAGGCAGACAGGGGCCGGAGCAGGCGGAGGGGGGCAGGAGCAGGGAGAGGAGGGCAGGAGCAGGCAGACAGGGGCCGGAGCAGGCGGAGGGGGGCAGGAGCAGGGAGAGGAGGGCAGGAGCAGGCAGACAGGGGCCGGAGCAGGCGGAGGGGGGCAGGAGCAGGGAGAGGAGGGCAGGAGCAGGCAGACAGGGGCCGGAGCAGGCGGAGGGGGGCAGGAGCAGGGAGAGGAGGGCAGGAGCAGGCAGAGGCGGGCAGGAGCAGGCAGGCACTGCCCGTTGGTGGCTGGCCAGTGACTCTGGCTGACCGTTGGGTTCGCAGCAGCTGAACCCCAGGTGAGCATCCCCCCAGTCCCTGTCACCCCGCTCCCGTCACAGCCCGGTCTGGCTGGTTTGCAGAACCCCCGGGTGTGTTTTCTGAACCAGCACTGGTTCTGCTGGATGCAGCCATTCCTCCAGGCCCCAGGGAAATGGGTGGGATTTTATCAATCATGAGAAATTCTACTGAGGAAATTCTGGTTTGTAGATCTTTTATAAACATGAAGCTCTACCTTTGGAAATTATTTTCTTCTTTTAATGATTCCTTGAGAACTAAAGGCTGCCAGCAGCTAAGGTGCTGTCCCGGTGCCGGGGGCTGGACGAGTGTCCCCTCCCTGTCACCCAGCCACGGGCACTGTCCCGTGCCTGCCAGGGGTGAGAGCTGAGCCTGTGGCCTCGGGTCTTGCCCTGGGCTGGAGGAACCCAAACCAAACCCAGAAAAACTGCAAATTGTGCCAGATCAAGGAGGGGCTTTACGAGGGGCTCTGCACCAGGCGAGGCCCAGGGGTCGGGGGCTGGTGGCTGGTGAGGGCTCCCCCGAGCCCGGCACATCCCGAAGACATCGCGCCATCCTCTGCAGACCACAGCTGATGTCAGAGCATGTGCGTTACTGTGACCTTCAAACCTGTTGCTGCAGAATTAGTATTCCTTCAGTGGTGAATGTTTTTAATTTCCATATCTTTGGCTCTGAAGGCGCTCCCAGGTCTGTCCGGGATGCTGGTGGAAGGTCTCCGGGGCTGAGGGGCACCCCGGGGCCGTGGGCCCAGTGCAGGAGCTGCTGCGGGGGGAGTCACATCTTTTCTGTTTGGAACTTCTGTGTCTGTGTTGGGGTGACACTTGTGCATGGAGCAGGCGCTGCTGGACGCTGAGCAAACCGGGTGGCCTTGGAGGGGACCCGCAGGGAAGCTGGGATGTGGCACCAGGCAGCTTTGGAGGCAGCTTTGGGACTGAGATCCACGCTCCAGAGAGAGCTTGGCAAATGCTGGGTCCTCTTCTCAGGACTCATACCTTGAGTGTTCCTGACGTTGTCCATTCTGCTGCTTGCCAAACTCTTATTCCAAGGCTTATTTCCAGATGACCTGTTTCTTCTGTGGAAGAACGTACAATGGGATGTGCCTGGCCCTGCACGGACGCTCAGATCTGTGTGGACTCCTCCCAGGAAGGGCAAAGAGACAGGGATTGAGTCACTGTTTACTGTCATTTGATGATTTAATCGTCACTGTTGGATGGGGAAAGCAGAGCTTCGGGAGGATGCTCAGAGCTGAGAGTCTCGGGACAGCCCTGGTCCCCGGTCCCCAGGTGCTCCACAGATGGGTGGAGAAAGCCCAAGGTATCCATACCTGGAGCATACTTGGAGCTGCTGGGGATGGAAGGGGCGGGGGTCCTCAGGTCTGGTGTCCCACCTGGATTCAGTGGGACTGGTGCCCTGTGGCACAGGGAGAGCCAGAGCCCTGGGCTGCCCAGGGAAGGGCAGAGGAGGGGCTGAGGGGGCAGGACATGCACAGGATGGCACATCCTGACTTGGTCCCAGGCTGGATTACATCCCAGTGCTACAGGTAAGTGGGTTCAGGCTCTCAGCTGGTTTCCTCTGGGGCAGGATGGATCCGACAGTTCCACCTGGGGCTGTGCTGACCCCTTGGCTGCTGGTCTGTGGCAGCTCCAGAACCTGCCCTGCTCCCAGCGCGACTCCACTTGTTCGTGGCTGGGACCTGCTGCTGCTCAGCCTGTCTCCCCTGGCTGGGGCTCTGAGCAGCCTTCTTGTGGTGAGACCCATCACCAATGGAGCTATCGATCGATCTAATCCACTTAATAAATAAATGTGAGTTTGTGCAGTGGCCGGCCCATGTAGACAGGTGGAAGATGAGTGAGGGCAGGGCAGTCGATGCTCTGATGGTTGTGAATCCCAGAGCTCTAACCCCAGGGAGGAACCAAGGGGATTCTAGCACAGGACACAAGGATCCCACTGCTCCCAAAGGCTGGGATTGCACCTGGAACCCGCTCGCACTGCCGAGTGCTGTGGCTTCTCTGCTGTGGCAGGAGCAGGCGAGGCTGCGTGACCACACGCCTCTGGCTCCATGCATGGAAGTGTCACCTGAGCTGTTTATATCTGATCACATTCAAAGTGGCAGTTAAAAAAGGAGGGAAAAAAAAAGAAAAAAAAAAAGAAAATGTTTATTGTTGAAGAGTTTGTGTTTGTGAATTTGAGTTCACCTGCAAGTATTTGATGACTTTTCTACATCCTAGACTACCTGCTGTGTGTTGTCAAACAGTTCTCATGAAGACCTCCTTTTAGATGGGCATATACTCTTGATTCAATTTGCTGCATGTATGAAAAAATAAAGTATTTAATTTTAAAGAAACCCTGAGAGCTTGGCTTCCTTTGCCCATGGGACTCCGGGGACGAGCCAGGGGCTGAGCACGCGGGGGTTCCTGGAGCCCGGGGTCCCCCGGAGGGGCCCTGCCGAGTCCTGGCACGGCAGGAAATGCTGGCAAGTTTTGGGGTTTTGGTCCAAAAGCTGCATAGCTGTGCAGCTGGAGGTGATCAGAGAATGGAGCTGCCCAAATGCGGGTCCCAGAGAGGAGACCGCAGCTGCCCTCAGAGGTACCCATGGAGGGTGCGGAGGGAGGGAGGGTGCACGTTCTTTGCATCTCCGGTTAATTGCTCATTAACGAGTTGCTTAAAGCTGCTGCAGAGGCTTCCCACCCTCCCATGAGCACCGGCTGCAGGCTCTGGAACCGGCGCGGGGCTGTGGGCACGAGGTGGCTGCACAGCGAGGGCAGGGGCAGCAGGCGGGGGGTCAGGCCCCTCTGGGGTCCCCCAGCGCCTGCGGGTGCTCCGGGGGCTGGGGGCAGTTCCTGGCCGCCTGCACCATCGGGCTCTGCTCAGCCCCGGGAGAGCTGCATGGCACGTCCCCGCCTTTCTCCATCGAGGAACTCCGCTTTTTTAGGAAGTGCCCTTGTGAAACCGGGTGAATGTGTTGGGAAGAGCTTCTCCTCCTGTCCTCGAGGACGTTAGCTAAGCTTGCAGCAAAATGTCCT
This sequence comes from Callaeas wilsoni, assembly GCA_013398955.1. NCBI lineage: Eukaryota > Metazoa > Chordata > Aves > Passeriformes > Callaeidae > Callaeas > Callaeas wilsoni. The sequence goes on along the minus strand of VWPU01004803.1, from coordinate 3,066 downwards.
CATCTCTCCCACCCATGTGGCTGATGGTCACCAGGAGCACCTCAGTTCGCCTGGGGGTGGGAAAACTGCCCGGCTCGACCAGCTCCAGCACTGCTGGCACACCCTGGCATCTCCTCCGGGCTGGGCAGCCTTGGGGGGTGCCCCCACTCCCCAGCCCCTGCTGCTTCCCTCAGCCCCCAGCCATGCCAGGAAGGCCCCCCAGCCCAGGACAAGGTTTTGAGGTGCCTGTTGAGCCCCTCCCCAGGTTCACTGATGTGCCCGTTCCCAGCGTGTCAGAAACACTCCTGAGCTTTGCCTCTCCTGCCTTGTGTAAGTGAAACATTTGGTTTTGTGACACTTTCCTTAATTATGGGAGCTAATGACAAAACCATTGTGACAAATGACTCAGCTTTTGATAGTGAAGTTAATTAATTCTGAAGTTTGAGCCTCCATTGGAGTATCTGGAAAAACCCGATTAGGAAGTCTGCTTACCCAGTGTGACGCGGGCAGCAGGAACCTGAGTCCCCGTGACAGCCAGGTGAAACCCTCCCCACGGCTGTGAAGGATGATCTGCCCACAGCGAGGGGATTAAAGGCCAGACATCTCGGTGCTTGCCTTCTGATCCATCCCTCCATCCATCAAAGCATCCAGGGGAACACAGCCTCGTTAACGTTGGAGTGAGTGACCAGGAGCAGCTCTGTATTGGGCGCTGACCTTCAAGAGCGTCTCCCTGAAGCCATCTTTCATCTCTTTCATTTGCATTACAATCCTGTTTGCCTCATTATTCCTTATCCACTTCTTCTTCAAAGGATTTAAATCAAATCAATTAAATCGTGGCAGGCTGGAGCAGCACTGAACCTTTCCTTGTGGCTCAGCGTGGTCCGGCTGGACCTGACTATAGAATGGGTTTAATCTTCTGCTATTTGTTCTTTTATTGCTTCTGGGCTGCCACTGCCCACAGGTCCCTTTGTTCATCGTCCACCCTTCCACCCATCCCCTGCAGACACGTTCCATGTCCGGGCTGGTCTTTGCCTGACCTTGGGGAAGGGATTCTCTTGGCTCCCCTCACACAGCCCGGGGTCAGGACGATGGGGAGCTGCTGACCATGGAAGAGCTGTGGGAGCCCTGGGGCACTGCCATAGTGCTTGCTGTCCTGTGCCATCCCTTTCCATCTCCTCAGCTTGTTTTGTCTGCCCAGGCAATCAAAGGATCATGGAATCATTCAGGTTGGAAAAGCTCTCTAAGACCATCGTGTTCAACTCTTCCTCCAGCCCTGCCAAGGCCACCACTAACCCATGTCCCTATGTGCCACATCTACATGGCTTTTAAACCCCTCCACGTATGGGGACTCTAGCACTTGACAACCCTTTCAGTGAAGAAATTTTCCCTAATATCCAATTTAAACCTCCCCTGGTGCAAACTGAGGCTGTTTCCCCTTGCTCCCTGGGAGAAGAGACTGACCCCCACCTGCCTGCACCCTCCTGTCAGGGAGTCAGAGAGAAAGTGTCAGTACAGAGGGGGAAAAACCCTGGAGGAATGTCACAAGAGTGGGCAAAACACGCCGGCTCTGGGCACGCAGCTGCTGTGAGTGTGGTTGCCTGGGCCCCGGAAGCTGCGTGGTGCTGGCCCACACACGGCCACCCCTGCTCCCTCGGCATCTCTCAGAATAAAGAGGCTTAATCAGAATGGATTTCTGTTCCTCCCCTGCTATTTTTATTGCTACTCAACTGTCGGAAATCCAGCAGGGAGAGCGGAGCTGGTAGGGAATTGCACCAGCTTGCACCAAGACAGCCAGCGCGTGCCACGGGCACTGCGGCTGGTGGCACGTATGGCATCACTGTCACCCCCCGGCAGCACATCACACAGGGACACACCAGCCTCACCACTGGAGTCCTGCTGGAGCCAGTGGATTGCAGCCAGCACTTCCAAAGTGTGTGCAGATATAAATAATCCCCTCGTAGGAGTGGGGAAGGATGAACACATGTGCCGAAGGCTCTGGAGTCCTTATCCCCTCGCAGCCCCCGGGAGCAGGAGAATGAAGTGAAGACTAGGCAGGGCTGGAGCACCTCCCTGCATCGCTAATGACCCAAACTCTCCTTGTATCAGCCTCTCTTCCTTCAAGGAAAAACCTAATCCAGCTAGGGATTATTTCTGACTACTTACTTCCTGTCACTTTGCCAATTTAAATGCAGCAGAGCTTTCATCACTGGATTTGGGAGGACAAAGCCTAACAGATCTCAGGTTAGGACATTTTTGCCTGCAAGGATAGCTTTTTTCTTGCAAGAGTTGTACAACCTTTGCAGCACGGGCTGAATTTTGTTACTTGTTTCTACTTTGCCCAGTGCAGTAGGGTCCCAGGTCCGGGAGCAGGAAGATGATGATGGACAAGGCAGGGAATGGGAAGAGGTGGTGGAGATGGAGCTGGAGGAGCCCAGGCTGCCCTGGTCAGGGTGCCAGGCTGTGACCTTGTGGTTTGAGTTGCAGGGCAGGATACCAAGGCCACCAAATTCTCATCATTCCCAAGTCTCAGTGAACCCCTGGGGAGGCCGGAGCTCCGAGCTCGCTCCTGGAGCTGACACTCCATCCATGGAGCAGTGAGAGGGGTGCGGGGCTTGGCCGGGGTGTCCCCACCTCCAACCCCACAGGGGCCAACACGATCTGACATGGACTTTGCTTCTGTTTGAGCTCGCTTTGTTCAAAGCCTAGGAAACGGTACATGTGCACTCTGCTCACACCTACACACGCTGTGTTAAAATAACACAATTAAGGCTGCAAAATCCCCCACTCGCAATGCAATTTGCAGCCCCTCAGCTGTGGGTGGGAGATATCTTTGCTGCCTCTGCGCAGGCCGGGGGCCGGGCAGGGTGCTGGCGTCAGGCGCTGCCCCACGCGCCGCTGACGGGCGGGGGGACGGGCGGGGGTGGTGGGGGTGGCAGGATGAGGGGCGTCGTGCCGGGGCTGAGGCAGATGTCCCGCAGGAACTCGGCCTTTCCCTGCGCCGTGCTCTGAGCTACCTTCACGGTGCCCACGGGATTGCTCAGGACCAGGGGCTTAGGAAAACCATGAAGAGCAACTTTTTACACAGGC
>VWPU01004797.1:0-141949 GCA_013398955.1 Callaeas wilsoni | reverse complement strand
GGCCGGGGGCTGCAGGGCCGAGCGGGGCCGCCAGCACCGGGCGGGGGCTCGGGCTGGGCTGGAGCTGAGCAGAGCCGAGCAGCGGGGACCGGGACCTGTCCCCCCGCAGCGGCGAGGCTGAGGTCCCGCAGCCCCACGCTGCTGCTCTCCTCCAGCAGGAGCGGAGATGCTGCTTGCCCGCAGCCGCCTGGGGCTGCTGCTCCTCGGAGCGCTCCTCACTTTGCTCCTGTACCTTTTGCTCCCGGCCGCCCGGCGCTCCCGGCCTGACGAGGGGAAGCGGGGTTGGCGGGCGGCCAACGGCACCGTGCGGACGGGGATGGCTGCGGGAGAGCCCCCCGTGTTCTACAGGGAGGTTCCCGCAGCAGCTGTCGGCCCCGGGAGGTGGGTCAGCCCGCCGGCAAGTGGGGGGTGGCAGGCCCTGGGGTCGGTTGTCACCAGCCCCCGTGGTCGCTGGACGCTGCAGGCATGTCAGCCTTCCTGAACCCCTTCCCACCTATCTTCCCCCCTCGCAGGCCCGATGTCCTGTTCCTGCATGGCCAGGCGTTCACTTCCAAGACATGGGAGGCCTTGGGCACACTGGCGCTGCTCGCTGGAGAAGGCTACCGTGCTGTCGCAATAGATCTGCCCGGTAGGATCATGGCACTGTGCTTAGCTGATCCCTTTGGGCAGCTCCAGTCCTTTGCCTTAGTCCCTTCTTGGCTCTGGATAACTACTGGTGATCCCTGGGGCAGTGTGCCTGGGATTTGTCTGTGTCCTGGGGCATTGATGGCTGTGACTGTACAACCTTGGGGTTTGATCAAGCATCCTTTTTTTGCCAAGCCATTGAACCCCGGTGAGGAGAGACCTTTGCAGGCTGCACAATGCCCCCTGATCACCCTGTGCCCTCTTCCCCATACCAGGCTATGGGGATTCGCCCCCAGTGGAGATGGTGGTGACAGCAGTGGGCCGGAGGACTTTCCTGGACCATGTCCTCCAGGAGCTGGGCATGCAGAAGCCTGTTCTTGTCAGCCCCTCCATGAGTGGCCGCTTTGCCTTGCCCTTCCTCCTGGCGCACGGGGACCGGCTGGCTGGCTTTGTGCCCATCGCGCCCGTGGGCACCAAGGACTACACTGCTGAGCAGTACCGGGGAGTCCAGGTGGGTTGTTTGCCTCTTGGGGGCTGTCCTGGGTACTGGCAAGCCTTGTGGGCCAGCTGGCTGCAGGGCAATGTGGAGGGTGGCACAGTTTTGGGGTGAGTGAAGGGGGACCTGTGCCTCCCAGCTCATGGGGGTGCTGGCACCTGCCTCCCCTCAGCTTTGCAGCCCCTGGTGATGACAGATGGAGGTGGGCACAACCCAGGGGGAGTGTGGTGGCCATTTACCCCTCTGACATCTGGTCTTGTTTTCTCTCTCCCCTTACCAAGACGCCCACCCTGATCCTGTACGGTGACCGTGACACAGGCCTGGCTCCCCAGGCCCTGCAGAACCTCCAGCACATCCCTGAGCACCGTGTGGCCGTGCTACCTGGTGCTGGCCATGCCTGCTACTTGGACAAGCCAGAGGACTTCCACCAGGCCCTGCTGGGCTTCCTGCGCCAGCTGAAGTGAGCCCTGCCTCCTACCTGCCAAGCAGAGGGGCTGGGGTGTCCGAGGGACTGGGAGGCACAGACAGCTGGCATGAGGGGTGCTGTTCTCTCCTGGGGTATCCCCAGGATGGCGGGGGTGGGGACTGGACGTGTCCCTTGCTGGCAGGACAGGGTGGCGTCTGTCACGAGGCCAATAAACTGATGCTGCTCTGGTTTCTGCGTGTGTCCCCAAGCGCCACGGGGCTCCTCGAGCTCCAGCTCCATCTCTCCGCCGCTAGTGTGGCGCCAGGAGGGTGCCCTGTGCCCCGTTCCGTGCACCCTTCCCCTGCTGCGCCCCCCGCTCCTCCCCTGCCCGCCCCTGCCCGCCCCTGCCCGCCTCCTGCCCGCTGCTGCCGGCGGGGCGGAGCGGAGCGGAGCGGGGCCGGGTGGGCAGCGCCGGCGGCAGCAGCGCTGAGGTAGGGCTGGGGCCGGCGGGGGGCCGAGCAGCGGGGCCGGACAGCAGCGCCGGCAGCCCGCGGGTGGGTGCCCGGGTGCCTTCGCCCCCCCTCAAGCCCGGGCCAAAGTACCCCGCACCCTCCCCTTGCACCCCTCTTTTACTCCCCTGGACTCCCTTGCCGCACTGTTCTGCACCGCTAACCACGGGATCTTGCACCCCCTGCACTCCTAACCACAGTATCCAGCACCCCTCTGCCCTTCTGCCCATGCTGCGCCTGCACCCCGGTAACACAACTGCTGCAGCCCTAACCACGGTGCCCTGCCTGCCCTCTGCTTCATCCCTGCCCCCCTAACCACAGTACCTGTGCAGCCCTACCCGCGGGACCCTACACTCCCCACGACTCTAACCGTGATGTCCCTGCATCCCAGCTGCAGTACCCCTGCACCCCACTGTGTCCCCTTCCTGCACCGCAGCCATGGTACCCCTATACCCCACCTGTGCCCCTTTGCACCCCCAGGCACGGTACCCCTGCACCCCTAACCACAGTCCCACTGCACCCCTCATAGCCTCTATGCACCCCTTGCTCCCAATACCCCCCAGTGTTCACCTTCACCCCTCCTGCTGGACCCCCATGTGCCCCTAAGTACCCCCCATCCTCCTGCTCCTCCAGCCGCCCAGCTTCTCTCCGACAGCTCCCACAGTACGCTGTCACCCTAATGTGGTCCCCCAGTACCTCTGTCCTCTGTTAATACTAAATCCCCCTTCACCACTCCCATTTCCCTGCACCCCCAGAGCCTTTCCTTGCAACTCTTCTGCACCCCCTAGCCGGGCAGTAGTCCCCTTTCCCTACCTGCACCCCCTTACACCAGCATCCCGCCTTCCCTGCCTGCATCCCCCAGCATTCCCCCAAACCTCTAACCCCTGGCTAATCCCAACTATCATGTCTCCCTTCACGACATACCCTTCTCCATTACCCTTCTTCATACTCCCCCACCTAGTTGCCCGCTTTTCCTCCCAGCTAGCCCTTCCCTGAATTTCACCTCTTGCCTGGGCATCACAGCCTGTCCTGGCACTGTTTTTGGGGCAGGAACATGTGTTTTGGGGGAAGAATGACAGGACAGTGTGGGGGACACACCCCATCCTGCCGTGTACCCAAGTGGGGAGGATTTCTCCCATGGTGGCAGTGTCCCACGAGTCACACGGGGGGAGACCTTTGCCCCATCTCCCTTTGGTTTCTGTGACGACCGAGCGTGCTGGCGGACTTTGGAGGAGCCGGTGGGTGATTAACCATCTTGCAGCTCTTTCCCCAGAGCTTTGCAGCCCTGGTCCCAGATATGGCACCTGGGAAGCCTGGGAAGAGCACGGGGGCCTCAGAGAACCCCTCGGTTACACTTTTCCGGGAGTACCTGAGGATTGACACCGTCCACCCTAAACCTGACTATGGTGAGGATGGGGAGACAGGACAGGGAGCCATGTGGGGATCTGGCAATGCGGCTTTGCAGCTCTGATCTTTGGACCCTGGTGCCCAAGTCCTTTGCTGGGGCTGTTTTGATCATGGTGTTAAGGAGCGAACTCCTTTGTGCCTTATCTTTGCTGATGCCTTTTGTTGGGGCAGGGATGTCTCAAGTGCCCTCAGAGCTGCTGTTTGCTTCTTCCAGCCCTGTGCCCCTTGCTCCCCTTTCCATGCTGCCCTGGCTCTGGGATGGGTGATCTGTGTAGATCTCCTTCTGTTAACATTTATGTCTTCCCACTAAAGTATATTTTATTTGTGAGGAGCTCCCAAAAGTCCACTGGAGAAACATTCCCCCTGAACTCACCTCCATTCAATTTTTATTTTTTTCGTATTTCCCAAGTCCTCACCCCAAAAGGATGGTGATGAGCTGCTCCTGTCCCTGCTAATGGTCACTTCTTGCAGGTCCAGGACCTGCAGCACCTGTCTTCTCTTGTCACCTCTTTCCTTGGTCTGGGAACCCCACAGAGCCTTGGGGTCCCTGGGGGGTTGCAATGAGAGACCCTGCTGTAACTCTGGGCATCCCCGCTCTTCCCCAGATGCGGCCGTCCGGTTTCTGGAGCGTGTTGGCACTGACCTGGGCTTGGCCTGCCAAAAAGTGGAGGTAAGCAAGCTGAGGAGCAGTCTCCAGTCTGTCCACCCATCCATCCATCTATCTATCCACCTGTGCTTGGGTCTGTAGTGACCAAGATGTTCCTCTGCCTGCACCCAGAGCTGGACAGGAGCGAATCCCCTCTGCCTGTAATCCTCTGCTGACCTGAGCCCTTCCTTAAGCCAGTATTCCGGCTGCTCCCTACTGACCTTTGCAGCTGCCTGTGCTATGATTAGCTGGGGACCTGGCAGGGTCACGTTGGCTGGGGCCATCCTTCCTGCTGGGCACCAGCTGTCCTGGGAGACTCCTGGGCACCAGAGGAAGATGCTAGGTTTGTTTTCTCTCCTTTGAATTGCAGCCAGGTTTGGTACCTGCAGCCAGGCTCTGTCTGCTGCCTGCCCTCTCCCCGTGGAGAAAGGGGTGACTGGCCAGGTGGCATCCAGAAACTTTTCTCAAGCTGATGCTTTTTGGCTCCAGCCTGCTGGTCTAAGCCTCTCTGTTCTCAACCGGGACCTTGGTGACATCCTGCCTTCGTCTCACAGGTGTGCCAGGGCCGTGTGGTGCTGATCCTGACCTGGCAGGGCACGAACCCGCGCCTGCGCTCCATCCTCCTCAACTCCCACACCGATGTCGTGCCTGTCTTCGAGGTGCTGGCACAGGGCAAGGGGTGGGAAGGGCATGGAGGGGAGGATGGGGTGGATGGGAACTGGTGCCTTCTGCTCCTCTGCCATCATGGATGCTCTTCCCTGCAGGAGCACTGGACCTACCCACCCTTCGAGGCAGTTAAAGACTCGCAAGGCAACATTTACGCCCGGGGTGCCCAGGATATGAAATGTGTCTCCATCCAGTGAGTGGAGGACTCTGCACCTGCTGGGTGGGCACGGTGCTGGTGGTGTCTCTGAGTGATGCAGGACAGCATGCCACTATCCCCAGGGTCCCTGGGGCCAGAAGTGCCACTGCTTGACCTGCCCTGAGGTGGCTCAGAGCACACAAGCCCCTCTCCTCCACAATGACTGTACATTATCTTCCCTTGCAGGTACCTTGAGGCCATCCGGAGGCTGAAGACAGAGGGAAAGTCTTTTGCCCGCACCATCCACCTCACCTTTGTGCCTGGTGAGTCCCCAGGCTGTCCCCTCTCAGGAGGTACAGACGAGGCTGGCAGCTGGGTGGTGCGCTGGAGTCTCCCATGGCAGCCAGGCACCAGCCAGCCAGGCTCTCCACATTCTGCCCTCCCCTGACTCAAGGCTGGAGAGGTTTCCATGTCTGAGGACATCTGGTGTGCTGATGGCATCCAGGCTGGCATGGAAGAAGGACTAGGGGGTGGTGGGTTGGGGGATGCCCCAGTTCCTTCCTCCATGCCAGGTTCTCCCCCACAGATGAGGAGGTGGGCGGACACAAGGGCATGGAGATGTTCGTGCAGCGCCCTGAGTTCAAAGCACTCAACGTGGGCTTTGCCATGGATGAGGGTGAGTAGTGGTAGGGCTGGCACAGGGACGTGTCTCCTCTTGGCACACACTCCTCTTGGCATCACTCCTCAGGCACCAGCATCCCATATGCTTCCAGGGACCCCCTTTGGGGATCCTTCCCCTGGGCAGTGACCCACACAGTGCCAGCCTGGAGGGAAAATGCTGCCAGGACAGAGCAGCCGGGGGCACATCATGGTACCCCCATGCCCCACTGACCCCCTGTCTGTGCTCATCACAGGCCTGGCCAGCCCATCTGATACCTTCAGTGTCTTCTATGGCGAGAGGAGCCCATGGTGTGAGTATCTGTGTGTCCGCTGCCCTGTCTCTGGCTCTCCTGGGTGCTGGGGCACTGGTGCTATCCCAGGCTTTGTGCTCTATGCCTACTGCTGCAGGGATAAAGGTGAAGTGCATGGGTAGCCCCGGGCATGGGTCCCGCTTCATCAGCAACACGGCGGCTGAGAAGATGGTAAGAGAGGGGGTACCCCCTGTGCACCCACCGTGCCTGCCCTGGGCTGCCAGGCACCTGCCCATGGGGCTGGTTCTCACCTGCTGCCCTTCCCTCCCCAGCACAAAGTCATCAACTCCTTCCTGGCCTTCAGGGAGAGCGAGAAGCAGAGGTAGGAGATGGGCAGCGAGATGGAAGTGGCTTAGTTCAGTCCATGAAGGGGGCCCTTGGGATCCCAAGCCGAGCTGTGATCTGGTGCTGCTGCCCTATGCCTCAGTTTCCCCATTTTGGGTGATGGCAGGGTGGGAAGCACTTCTCCCCAGGGCGCAGATAGTGACTCTCCCTTGCGTCCCTCAAGGCTCAAGTCCGACTCAAGCCTGACCCTAGGGGATGTCACCTCTCTCAACATGACCATGCTGGAGGGGGGTGTCTCCTTCAACGTGGTGCCCTCCGAGATGGCTGCCAGCTTCGATATCCGCATCCCACCCACCGTGGACCTGAAGGTGGGCACCATGCCCGCCCCACCCAGGAAAGGAGTGGGATGAGGGTACCGTGCTCACACCCCTCCTCTGGTCTCTGCCCCAGGCCTTCGAGGAGCAGGTGGCCACATGGTGCCGCGGTGCTGGGGATGGTGTCACCTATGAGTTTCACCAGGTGAGGGATCTCAGCCACCCGGGCATATTGTGCCTGTCCCTCCCCTGCCAAGTGCCACCCCCTCGCCCCTTCATCTGCCCTCTCCCTCTTGTCAGAAATGCATGGACCAACACATCACCTCCACTGAGGAGTCGGACCCATGGTGGAAGGCCTTCAGCAGGGTCTGCAGGGACATGTAAGTAGTGTCCTCAGGAAGGGCAGGACCCTGGCAAGGACATCCTCTGGTAGAAGCCAGGTGGTCCCTGGGGGTCTCTGGGGTCATGTCAGGGGCTGGGATGGGGATTCCTGTGATTTGCCAAAGCATCTCCCTGTTGCCCCCCAAAAGGGATGAGATTGAGTGTCCTGCAGGGCTGAGGGATGTCCTGGCACAGTCTTTTTGCCCATGGTGTGTGGGTGGGACAGGGAACTCGCCTGGCCCTGTGCCTGTGCTGACACAGGGTCTCGCTTGACAGGAAGCTGCAGCTCAAGCTCGAGATCTTCCCAGCTGCCACTGACAGCCGCTACATCCGAGCGGTGAGTGCAATGCCAGCCCGCCATGGGTCCCTCCCCTGGGGTGAGACCTGCAGCCCCAAGCAGGAGCTGTGTCCAGGTGAAGGGGGGCACGTGGTGCCCATGCCAGCTCTGACCTTACTCTGTGCCTCCCCATCTCCAGGCGGGACACCCTGCTATTGGCTTTTCACCCATGAACCGCACCCCGGTGCTGCTCCACGACCACAACGAGTTCCTAAACGAGCAAGTGTTCCTGCGGGGCATCGAGATCTATGCCCACCTCCTGACTGCCCTGGCCTCAGTGTCCCCGCTGCCGGCCGAGGGCTGAGTGCCTGACGAGGGCCAGAAGGGCGTGCCAAGCAGAGAGACCCAGGGCTTTAAAGAGGGGCAGGGGCTGGGCACAGCAAATATCTGCTAGTGTGCTGGGGATGTAGATGGCATCGTGCCACGTTGGCTATGTTCAGGGCTGGCCTGATGGTGACACCCAGGGGGTTGTGTCCCCCTTGGCCAGGTGCCGGTAGACCCTCACGCCCAGGTGCTTCCAGCCTTTCCTGGCGTCAGTGCCTCCTCCTGTCCCTGTGCCATGTCTGGCTGCACTGGCTGGGTGGTGAGGGGCTGGCCAGTGCCCCACTCTGCTTGCCCATGCCTTGTCCTGCCTCCCTGCCTGCTTGCTGGGGGAGTTGGGGCCAGTGCTGCCCACCCTCCCTGTCAATAAATCTCCTTGGTAAGCACAGCCCGGAGCAGGGCGGTCTGTCTGTCTGTCTGTCTGTCTATCCATGATGGTGCTGGCCGCAGGGTCTCACCCAGGCACTGCGGATCTCCTTGCGCAGTGCGGTTTGCTGAGGTGCTTCTCCTCTCCTGGGCTCATTGCCTGGATGACAGCAGTGCGGGCAGGATCCTGCCCGGGCAGGCTGAGGGGCCTCTGCTCCCGATCAGCCTCGGGGGATTGATGCTGGGGTTCATCCTGCTCCTTCCCCGCCTCCTTCCAGAGCTTCTGCTGCAGTGCTGCTTCCACAGACCCTCAGGTCGGGGCAGGCAGCGTGCGGGTCTGGGCGGGCTCCTCTGCTTACCTGCCAGAGTTGCCATCAGCTGCATCTCCTCCTTGCTTGTTCCCAGGCCTGTGTGGCTCACCCGCACCCCGGGCTGTGGGATCTGTCCCAGCCATGCTGTTTCTTGGGGAAACCAAGGGCCCGCTGAGCGAATTGGGGTGGTTTTACACTGCTCGGAAGACTTCCATAGCTGCTCTATTACAAAAGGTTGGGGGTGAGCCAGGGCCCCCCAGCCTCCTGACCTCTGTTTTAATTAAGAAAGCTGCTGGAACCCTTAGGGGGCTGGGGATAATGAGGCTGTGAGAAGAGATGAGGCTGGTGGCGATGAAGCACTGAGGGAGAAACCACCAGCTCCTCTGCTCCTTCCCCTCCATCCAGCGCCGGGGGAAGTCCAAGGTTTTTGGATGCAGGACACACCTGCCTGTGTGAAGAGGCTCCCAGGGGAAGCCGGTGTGGATTCTCTGACGTCTCATACGACCACATCCCGTGACCCAGCAGCCCTGGGGGAGGATGGCATGGGAGTGGTGTGGGTACTGTGCTGGCCAGGATCCCTGCCCAAGGTGTTGACACCTTTGCAGGCAGACAGCGGTGCATCCCCTTGCCCTGTGGGTGTGCCAGGGCTACGTGTGGCACCCTATGCCCCCCTCGACCCTGCTCAGTCCCCTACCCCAGCTGGCCTGATGTTCCCACTTGCCTGGCAAGATGGGACATGACAGCTGTGTGCTTGCTGGTGCTTGGAGATCACACCACGCTGAGCATCCTTCTCGGGAGGCAGGTGTGTATGCCCTCTCCTGCTCCTCCAGGAGTGTGAGGCTGCGGGACCAGAGCTTCCCTCCCTTGCTCCCCATCTTCAGGGATGAGCCAGAGGTGCTGGCAGGGTCACTTCTGGGGGAAGGGGACTGCAGTACCGTCTAAAGTGTTGCTGGCAGGGGACACTTGGAGGGTTTGCGGAGTTTTCAGGGTCTCCTCGGACGATGGGGCCGTCCCCCCGCGCATCCCCGCCGCCCAGGGATGGGGTATGGCGGGGCCGGGCCTGGGGCGGGCCGGGGCGGGCCGGGGGCGGTCGGATGTCGGCCCCATAAAAGCTCGGTGCCACCGGCGGCCGAAGGCGCGGCGGAGGGATGCGGCCGGCGGCGGTGGTGTTGCTGTCGCTGTGCTGGCTCTGGGCAGTGGGGCACAGCCTGCCCCGGCTCCGCCTGTCCTACCGCGGTGAGCCGGGCCGGGGGCACCTGCTGCGGGATGGGGCGGGGGCTGTCCACGGAGGGGTGTCCTCGGGTCCCCCCTCCGGGGCACGGGTGGGGGCTTGGGGAGCCTCAGCTGCGGGCGCTGCAGCCCAAGTGCGGTTTTTTTGTTGCGGTTGGTGGGAAAGTTGTGTTGGGGGCTCGGGCTGGGCGAGGGTTTCGGTGGGTGGCTGCCCGGCACCCTCCACTCCGCACGCGGGACATGGGGTCCCCCGAGGAGCAGAAGGAGGAAGAGGGGAGCCGGGGGACGGGGACAGGGGATGTGCCGCCGGGCTCTGCTCCAGCCCCGCCGCTTCCCAGGGGGGATCATCTCCCACGTGGAGTGCGGAGAAACTGAGGCACGGCGGTGTTCTGGCCTCGGCACGCTTTGGCTTGTGTGCTGGGTGGGTGCTGCGGTGCGTGGGTGGTCCCCCGGCGTGGTGGGTGCTCAGCATCCTGCCCTCGGCTGGGTGGGGGGGGATCCCCGGGCTGCACCCTCCGAGCCCCGTCGCGCTGGGGTGCGGGTGCTGGGACCCCTCGGGGGGCTGCGGGGGTAGTGCTTAGTTTTAATTAAAACTCTACTTGTGATCCTGCTCTGGCTCGCCGCATCCCCCGCTCTGCCAACCTAATCCATGGGCTGTTCCAGCCAAACTTGACAGAGCCTGGGGCGCCTCAGTCTCCTCCTGGCCTCAAAGCAATGAACCTGCTCTAAAAAAAACCCCATAAAATAAATTACGTAATGTATATATTCCCCTTTCCCAGAAAGGGGAAAGGCCTGGGCAGCCCAACACTTCCCGAGCCTCGGGAGCTGCAGTGCTAGGGAAAGTCTGCTCCTCTGCTGCTTGGGCTAGGGGTTCCTGGGTCTGGCTGCATCCCTTGCTCTGTCCTGGGGCACAGCAGGTGACCCCAGGGGCTGCCTCTGTGTTGAACGGGAAACTGAGGCACAAAGTGCCCCCCATCCCCTTATTCCGCAAGCCCAGGATGGCTCATGGCTCTGCTCCGTGATGCGATCCGGTGTCCTCAGGTTGGGCTTGGCAGCAGGGTGAGGAGATTTGGGGGTCTTAGCAGGCGTGAATCGTGGGGCCCAGGGTCTGGCTCAGTGTCTGATCCACTCCAGCACAAAGTCCAGCCGTGCGGGGCTGTTTCCCAGGTGCGAGGAGCTGCCCGGGGCGGGGTGGAAACTCCTCAGCCTCCCATGGGGAGTGAGCCACCTTTGGAAGCTTTTTTTTTTTTTTTTTTTCCCCTTAAGCTGATTATTCCATTTGTCTTCCAAATTGGAAACAGAAACTGGAATCTCCCATGAAACAAATTCGGCCACCGCCTTCTCCCCGGGGGAAGAAAAAAAAAAAGAAAATTTCAATTAAAGACGTTATAGGCTCTGAAATTAAAACTGTGGTGAGCTGAAGCTGTTTGTGCAGAGCTCCTCGGCCTGGGCTCTGCGTGGCTGGTGGCTCTGGCTGGTAGGTGACTTTGGGGGGTGACAGGGACAGGCGTTGTGCTGTGGGTGCAGTAGTGGCCATGTACCCAGCTCTCCCTCATGCTTCAAGCCACTCTTTTCCTTTTGTTTCGACTTCCAGCAGTGGCTCATGTGAGAGGGGAAACAGCATTTTGCTTTTGTGTGGACCAGAAGCATTGCCCTGTGCTCTTTGCTGTCCCTCCCGAGGGACGCCCCACTTGGGGGTGGCTCCCGTGGGAGCCCCCACTCGGTGGTAAAGGTGTCCCAGGGATGGATGGGGCATGGCAAGGGGCTGTTCCCTGGGGAGTTGAAGAAGAAGGCACCCTGAGCCGGTGTAACCCGAGGCGCAGGAGGAATTCGACAGGTCTGGGGGAGAAGGGGAAGCCTTGCCTGAAACAATAAAAGGAGCCCGCCGACTTTGCCAATGTTGTTCTGAGCTGGGAAAATATTATTGCTAGGTAAGAATAGAAGGAGACGACAGCGTTTTCCTGGGCTGGACCTGGCAATATGGGAGGACCTGATGCTGGGAGGACACAGGGAGAAGGGTACCAGACTGGGTGGAGGGGCCACCAGTGCCTGGAGCCAGCTCTGCTTGCAAGCACAGGGGTCTTTCTGATGAGGATGGAGCTGCTGGGGCTGTATCCTCCGTGCCACTGACATTACCAGTTAGGGCACTGGGACTGCCCTTGGGCAGGGATGGGGTGTGTGATGGGGTGAAGGTATCTGTTGTCCCCTCCTGGGGATGGACCTTGTCTCCCGAGCAGGGCCTAGAAGAGGCATTTCCCACCAGGATGGGGCATTATGTTGCTGGCCACCTCCGTGCTGGAAGTGACAAATGTGCCCCCAGCAAGAGCAGGACTTGGTACCCCAGTGTCCTGACCTGCGGCAACTGGATTTGTCCCAGCACCACCTCCCCTCTTATGGGGGCATATGTGGGAGATGCTTGGGCTGGGTGTTTCTCTGCAGCAGTGGCTGGCAGTCTTCCGGGCTGGAGGGTGTTTGGGGACAGAGCTGTGCTCATCAATGGTGCTTTGTCCTCCTCCTCCTTCTCTGTCTGGCAGTCACAGTGGCCTGGCCTGGGGTCGGGATGGGTTTTCAGAGCCGCGTGAAGCTGAGCCATTCCCTCTGGCCCTCTCCCTCTGGCAGCTGTGGCAGCTGTGTGGGCGCCACCGCGCCGGCTTGATGACCCTGAAAGTAATTTCCCACTGGAAACCAGTCGAGGCACTGCTCCCATGTCATGGTCACTGCGAGGGTCCCCTTGGGATCCCACGAGATTCAGGCTTGGACCTACTCTGGGGGCTTTGACTGTCAGACCCTGTTGCTTTGGGACATCCTGTCCATCCCTCGGATGCCCCCATGCTGGTGCCTCTCCCCAAGTGCCTTGTCTGTGCCATGGAGGAAGCCTCCCTTTTAGTGAGTTCTGGTGGCAGTGGCAGCAGCGGGCTTTGTGTGGCAGTTTCCCCATGGCACTGGCTGGGTGCCTGCTATTGTGTCCTTGGCTGGCACCCAGCAGGGACAGGACCTGCTTTCTGCCCAGCCCGTGTCCGGTCTCGCCACCATCCCAGCTCTGCGTGAGCCCAGCCTGGGGCTGATGGCACAGCCCAGCTTGCTGTGGCATGGCCACAGTAGGAGTCTGGGATGGTTCAGCCAAACCTTGCTGGGGGTGGCAACTTTGCCTGGGACCCTGCTGCTTGTTGGCTCTGCAGCTTTGTCCTTGGCTGGCAGGGAGAACAGCACTCCAGCCAGGTTGAGGCTGGGATATCCTTGCCTCCAGGAAGGGATGGAGACAGATGCTGCAGTCTGGAGTGGCTGTGAGCAGCTCTGCTGACTCCTGGACAACCCTGTGATACTCAGAAGCAGCAGCTTGGAGGAACCCTTGGGGCTGTGATGACTTTTGCTGATGCTTTCATCTCTTCCTGGCAGAGCTTTTAGGCACCAACCGCTCCGTTCTCTTCTTTGGTCACCGCGGCTTCCTGGGCTTCCGCTCCCTCTACCTGGATGAGTATCGTGACCGGCTCTTCATCGGGGGCAAGGATGTGCTCTACTCCCTGCTCCTGAACGGGGCTAGTGCAGATGCCAAGGAGGTGAGCTGGGTGCTGCTGAGCATCCTGGCATCTCTGTCCCCACCCTGGCCCCCTGTGGACCTGTTGGTGCCCAGCTGAGCCAGGCAAAGTCACTCTGAAACAAGACCTGCCCAGGGATGGCCTCATCTCAAGTGCCTCAAAATTACTCCATAAACTTGTAGTGCCTGGCAAAGGCAGGCTGGCTGTGGTGGCTGGAGGGAAATTAGCTGGCAATTAGTCATGATCATCAGCCTAGGAGACTGGTGGTGCACCTCACCAGTGATTCCTGGGTCCTGAGCAGTGTTTTGGACTCCACTCTTCTAAAAAACTGCCATTGGGAGATTGAGTGCTGGCCATCCCCATCTGGGCATCCCCTTCACAGGCCAAATATTCAGCTGAAAACCTGCAGAGACAAGGAGCTAAAGGGATCCATCATTGCAAGAGGTTGTGCCAGGGTTCAGCTGGCAAAGCCCTCAGATCTCTCCTGGTTCCTGGTGGGAGAAGTGATGGACCAGAATGATGGTGCCGGGTGATGGCTCCCCTCCTCTTTCACCCTCTCCACTTTGACTTTTTGTTTTTCAAACATGGTCCTAGGCTGTTTCTAGCTGAAGAAAGAGGAGGAGGAAATTAAGTGCCCCTTGGCGTGCTGGGTCACTGCGGTGGGGTCAAGGGCTTGTGTACCCAAGCTGCCCTTGGTCTGAGAGCTGCTAAAGGCTGTGGGGGACATGGACTCCATCACTCCTGCTGTCCCCTGGGCACCCTTTCCCCAGGCCACTCACAAGCCCACCCCCTTCCAGGCCAGCTCCAGTCATCCCCAGCATGACCACCCAAATCCAGCCCAGTTGCAGGCTGTGACTGCCAGGATGCATCTCCCCAGGAGGAAGGGTCTTGCCTGGGGCTGTAGGGTGGGAGTCCTGAGCTGGGTGGGCTCCAGGGAGCTGTGGTCCGTCCCTCTGTCCCTCTCTCCATCCCCTTGCCATTGGCAGCCTGGGGATGTGGATTCGCATGGCTGGGTCCCTGCTGTCCCCCCTCCCTGCTCCAACAGACCCTTTGTGTTCCAGATCTATTGGCCACCTCGCCCTGGGCAGACGGAGGAGTGTTTTCAGAAGGGAAAGGACCCAGGGGTGAGTCTCTCCACTTGTGTGCTCTGCTCTGAGCTGAGGGGACCCCTTGTGCCAGATGGCTCTCCCCATGTTGGGGCTGTGCCATGTCACCTGCCAGGGATGGGCCCTGGGGCTCAGGGGCCACTTACTCCTGGTGCATGAGGGAAACTGAGGCAGGGAGTCTATGGCAAATCCTGGCCACGCAAGAGGCTTGTTCCAGGCTCTGGAAATCCTGTCTCAGTGGCTCTGCTCAGCCCCATGGCCACAGAGTGGTGGCCATTGTGTCCCAACGTGGCTGCATGAGCAGGCAGGGATAGCTGGGCTCTGGGACCCAAGCTTGGAGGGACCAAAACCCCCACATTGTGCTCCACACCCCAGCAACACTGCCTGGCCCATCCTGGCTGTGCCTGATGGTGGGAAATCTGTAACTGGCTCAGGTTTGGTGACCTTGTTCCCTAAACCTTACCCCTCTTTGCATCCCCCTGCCCTGATATGAAACAGGATGGTGGCGGGGAGAAAGTCCCCAAGGCTCCCCTGGCCCAGACAAATTGCTCCCAGGAGTCCCTGTTCTGCTGTCTGTGTTTATTTTACCAGCTCTCACCGACAGATCCAAGCCAGGGCAGGCTCAACTTTTTATTTTTCTTGAACATATATTTTTTTTCACTTGCTATTTTAGAGGCTCTTTGCAAAGTGAAAATAAACAGCAGGAGGCTGGGAACCCCTGGGGCGGCTCAGCAGCGGTGTTCCCAGATGAGGGGCCTCGCATCCCGCTGTGGAGGGGACAATGGAGGGCAAGCAGGGCTGGTGCTGGCCGGGGGGAGCTGCCAAGCTAATGGTGGAGAAGGATGGGAGCCCTTTTCCAATGGGAACTGCCAGGAGAGAATGTACAAAGTCAGAGGTGGCAGGTCTCCAGCCCTGGGGGTGTCATTGCTATCATCCCCCAGAGAAGGGGACAATTCCAGACAGCAGCAACCAGGGCTGTTCTGGAGGCAGCCCAGGATGCCTGTGGGTCTCTGTCTCTGTCTCGACGGTTTCCTCCTTTTGTTTCATCCCTGGCGTAAGCAGGAACGTGATGGGGAAGGATGTGCCTGCATCTGATCACGTCCTGGGCGCCAGGGGTTTGGGGCAGGGTTTGGAGCTTGCAGGGCAGGTGACATTGCTCTCTTGGCTACTGTGGGCTGTGTGACAGGGTGAGTGCACAGGTGCCTGTGGACAGGAGATGCCCAGGTGACAGCTGGATCCCATGTGGTTCCCCTGGGATGCTCTTGGCAGCAGGAGGACCAGTAAAAAGCCCTGTCATTTTGCAATGGGCTGGGGACCACCCAGATGAAGTCCATACAAGCCCTGTCAGTGGGCACAAGCTGCCACCCCAGATCCCTGGCACCAGGCTGGAGGGAGCCTGGGCAGAGCCCAGGGAGCCGGGGCCGGGGCTTACCCACTGCTGTGGAGCCCCAGGCAGACTCTGGGGCTCTACAACAGTGGGTGAGCCCCAGCTCACCCAGCTGGAGGTGGGCAAAGTGCCAATACCCTGTGACCTTTCCTCTCCCCTGCTGTCCCCCCAGACTGACTGTGCCAACTATGTCCGTGTGCTGCATCCCTACAACCGGACACACTTGCTGGCCTGCGGGACAGGCGCCTTCCACCCCATGTGCACCTTCATCTACGTGGGGCACCGTGGCGAGGTAGGGCAGCATCCCCAGCAGGACACCCCTAGAATGTAGATCCCCATTGCCTGCCTCTCTCCTGAGGGGTTTTGGCACTGCATGGGGATGCTGGATGTGGAGTTGCTTTATCCTGAATACTGGTGGGGAGGAGTGTCAGGAACCAGCTCCCTGTTGTCCCTTTGTCATTCTGCTACCCCCTGTCCAGCTTTCCCACCTGTCTGGCCTGGCATCCCCTTCACAGATACGTCCCCAGGGGCTGGTGTCCTGCCAGGGGCTGAGGCAAGGGTGGCATGTTCTCCTCTCCCAGCTCACTGCTCATAAATCAAGTTGGCCGGGGTAGAATGGCAGGACACCCCCCAGAGCCCTCCTCACAGGCTGGCCCTGTCTGGGCAGGGGGAGCCCTTCCTGTACCATGATGACTCTGACCAGGTAGGCGGGCAAGCAGTGGGGCTGGCAGGTCCCCTTCGGCTGCTGCGCACCCTCATGGGATCAGTCATGCCTCAAAAAGCATGCATCCTGCTTCCAGATGGGTCTTTTGGGTGTACTGAGTGAGGTGCAAGTTGGGCAGGGACCAGAGCTGGCCCCTGCATTCCCAGGCACTGCCTGGGGCTCACCTGCCTGCTCCCCTCCCCAGCACACCTTCAGCCTGGACCCCGCCAGCGTGGAGACCGGCCGGGGCAGGTGCCCACACGAGCCCAGCCGTGCTTTCGCCAGCACCGTCATAGGTGGGTTGTCTTCCTGAGGATCTGGGAGCCTCTGGGGTGTGTGCCAGGGATGGTCCCTGGGCCAGCCAGCTGGGTGTTTTTGCAGGTGGGGAGCTGTATGCCGGCCTCACCGCAGATTTCTTGGGACGTGATCCCGGTGTTTTCCGCAGCATGGGGACCCGCTCCGCTCTGCGCACAGAGGTGGACCAGCGCTTACTCAATGGTAACAGCTTCCCCCTGCCCCTCTATTCCCCCCAGCAGGGCTAATGCCAGGACCACAAACCTTGTGGTGGCCAGAGCATCTGTGGCCATGGTGCAGCATCCCCCATGCCAGCTAAGAGCAGGGAAAGGTGCCAGGGAAGCAAGGTCTGGGGGTGCTCCAGGCTGGCATCCAGCTGCAGTATGGTGTGGGGGTCTGGAGGTGGTGGCTGTGCCCTCTCTCCCCACCTGACATGGCTGGCTCTTCCTGTAGATCCCAAATTTGTGGCAGCCCACTTGATCCCAGACAATGATGACCGGGACAATGACAAAGCCTATTTCTTCTTCACGGAGAAGGTGGTGGAGGCAGACAGCAAGGAGCACGCCATTGTCAGCCGTGTGGGGCGTGTCTGCGTGGTAAGATGCTCGTGGGGACTGTGGGGGACAGGGATGCACCAAGTGACAGCAGTGGCCCTGATGCTCCCTGTCCCTGCAGAACGACGCTGGTGGCCAGAGGGTGCTGGTCAACAAGTGGAGTACCTTCAACAAAGCCCGGCTGGTGTGCTCTGTCCCTGGCCCTGGTGGCATCGACACCTACTTTGATGAGCTGGGTAAGGGGTGCACGGAGCTGTACCTCACCGGGGCTAGTCACTTAGTTGGATTTCAGGAAAAAAACCCATGCTTTCATTTCCAGAGGATGTCTTCTTGCTGAGAACAAAGGATGGGAAGAGCCCGGAGATCTATGCCCTTTTCAGCACCGTCAGGTGGGTGGGCCAGCTCCAGCCTCTGGGGACATGCAGCTGCAGCTGCCCATGACCTGCCCCGTCACTGTCACCAAGGGTTGCTGGCTGCTCCCCTGGTCTGTACAGGGATGTTGGTGCTCCCACTGCCAGCAGCGCCAAGCGTGGCTCTGCTCAACCCACTCTCCGTCCTCTTGCAGCCACGTTTTCCGGGGCTCTGCTGTCTGTGTGTACCGCATGGCCGACATCCGGGAGGTCTTCAACGGGCCCTTTGCCCACCGAGAGAGCCCCCTTCACCAGTGGGGTGCCTATGAGGGCAGGGTGCCCTACCCACGGCCGGGCGTGGTGAGTGACTCCCTGGAGCTCCAGGTCCCCTCTGCTCCTCCAACTGCTCTTCTGGGGTGGTGGTGGGGCCATCCCCCATCTTCTCACCTGCTGGAGAGGTCACCTGGTGGTTTGCCAAGGTCTGGCAAAGGGGTGGAAAAGATGGATTCCAGACTGGAAGGCAGAGAAGGACCCAAACCAGCTCTGAGGGGTGATGGAGGGGGAAGGAGGGATGGGTGCTGGGGTGGCTGGGCTGAGCTGGTTCCCTCTTGTACCTGCAGTGTCCCAGCAAGACCACCAACCAACCCCGGCGGCAGTACGGCACCACCAAGGACTTCCCCGACGAGGTGCTGCACTTCGCCCGCGCTCATCCCCTCATGTACAAGGCTGTGTACCCCCGGCACCGCCGGCCCGTCCTCGTGAAGACCGACCTGCCCCACCGGCTGCGCCAGCTCGTGGTGGACAGGGTGGAGGCCGAGGAGGGGCAGCATGACATCCTCTTCCTTGGAACAGGTGAGCAGCAGGAGTAGAGTGCAGGAAGGAGCCCCAGAGCTGGGGGTCCCAGTGGGCACGCCCCTGGGCTGTGTGATGCAGGGTGCTCACACCTCCATCCTCCTCGGCCCCCAGATGCCGGCTCAGTGCTGAAGGTGGTGGTCCTGCAGAAGACAAGTTCAGCCACGACTGAGGAAGTCATCCTGGAGGAGCTGCAGGTTTTTAAGGTGACATTTACTGCCTCGCTTGCAAGAGAGGGGGCAGTGGGGTGGGCTCAGGTTGGGGACAGATGTGCGGATGAAGGCTCAGGGCTGTCACTGCATTGTTGGTCACTGGAAGGTCTCAGGGTTCTGAGGGCAGAGGGTGGCTGGGGGTATTGTCACCCTCCCCAAAACATTCCTGATGCTCCGCCAATGAGCCGGGCTGTCTGTGGTGAGGATTATGCCAGCCTGATGTCCACTCCCCTCCCCTGCAGATGCCTGTGCCCATCACCCAGATGGAGATCTCTGTCAAGCGTGTGAGTACAGACACGGCTCGGTCACGGGGCTGGGGACCGGGCAGGTGACCAGCTGTGGACATCAGCCTCTTATAGCCATGTGGTGCTTGCCCTGGGGTGTCCTGGCTGGGCCCCCAGGTGCCAAGCCCATGGGGGTTGCCAACATCACCACCTTGGTGCTGTTCCCCCAGCAAACGCTCTACGTGGGCTCCAGCCTGGGGGTGGCCCAGGTACGGCTGCACCAGTGTGAGTCCTACGGCACCGCTTGTGCCGAGTGCTGCCTGGCCCGGGATCCCTACTGTGCCTGGGACGGCACCGCCTGCACCCACTACCAGCCCTCCGGCAAGCGCCGCCATCGCCGCCAGGACGCCCGCCATGGCAACCCTGCACACCAGTGTCTGGACCAGAACCTGACCGGTGAGAGACTGGGGGGCCCCAGGGCTAAGGGGTTCCTCCAGGTGCCCCAAGAGGTCCTGATATGCACAGCCCTAGTACACAGAAGGGCTTGTGGCCATTCCATGTGGTCACCCTCATCTGCCCATCTCATAGACCAGGGCATGCCCCAAGAGAAGGTGGGTGCTGCTGGGGCTGGGTTTGTCCACTGGGAGAGAAGGGGATGAAGCCACACGGTGGCCAAGGGGGGCTGACACCTGGGCAGGTGGAAGCCTGGCTCTGCCCTCCCTGTGAACCTGTTCCTGTCTTTGCCCTAGTGGATGATTTTGAGAGCGTTGAGGAGAAGGTGCTTTATGGGGCGGAGGACAACAGCACCTTCCTGGAGTGTGTGCCCCGGTCCCCGCAGGCCAGCGTGCAGTGGTTTGTCCAGAGGCCCCCCGATGAGCAGCGGAATGAGGTGAGGCTCCCTTACACCTGCTCTCCGTGTGTGGACATGGGAGGGATGTGGGGCCAGACCTGGACCTCCCCCAATCTCGTGGTGGCCGACAGGTGAAGACGGACGAGCGGATCCTGCAGACGGAGCACGGGCTGCTCTTCCGCAAGCTGCACCGGCACGACGCCGGCATCTACTACTGCAAAACGCTGGAGCACGGCTTCACCCAGACGGTGGCCAAGATCGCCCTGGAGGTGATCACCAGCGAGCAGCTGGCACACACCTTCCCCTGGGGGCGAGGGGAAGAGCTCCCACACCTGCTCTGCCCCGAGCCCCGGCTGGTGCCACAGGCTCCCAAAACCTGGTTCAAGGACATCATGCACCTCATCAGCTCCCAAAACCCGCGGCGGGTGGAGGAGTACTGTGCCCGCCTCTGGTGCAGCAGCCGCCCCCACCACCGCAAGAGCAAACTGGCCCAGGCCAAGCTGGTCCTGGCTGGTGTGGACGTGGCCAAGAAGGGACGGACGGCCAAACCCCACAGCGAGAGGAACCGTGTGCCCCGGCAAGCACCTGCCACTTAGAGAGGGCAGGGTAATGGATGTGGGGCAGCCGTGGGCAAGTACCGGCTCCCCGTGCTGCTGGTGGCTCTGGGGCCTCTTGCCCTGGTGGGTGGCTTGCAGTGCTGCCAGCCTGGTCCCCCTGGCCAGAGTGGATGGGCAGGTCCCTGTCACCCTCAGTGGCTGTAAGGTCACCTCACCAACAGGTGGTGAGGTGGGACACGTTGGCCCCCCCTTGCTCTTGCAGGTGATGTAGCAGGTGGGGGCCATAGTCCCTGGGTGGGTTGGGGCACGGTACCACCCACCAGGTGGTGACCCCCCAGGCCATGTTGTCACCCAGATGCTGGCTGGATCCCTCTGTGAATACTGGGGCTGTGTGTGGTGCCGTGGGGAGCGGTTGATGGCTCCAGGCTCTTTCCACACCAGCACAGAGCCTGGGGAAGATGATGCCTGCTCGTGTGGGGGTAAAACCAGCATCATCCCTAAAAGCCTCTGTGTGCAGGAGGAGCCCTGTCACCCACTGTGCCTGGGGAGCCGGAGCTGTGCTGTGCCACCCAGGGCATACCCTGGGGGACAGGGCTCCTTCCTACCTTCCCTTGGCACTGGGGCACGCTCAGCAGTTGCCAGCCTGTTGCTGGGTGTAGCTCCCCACTTCCCCTCTGTCCACCCCACAGCCACAGTTGTAGGGCTGGACAGGGTTGGGGAGAAAAGCAAAAGGCTGCGGGCAGGTTAGACCTGTTCCTGGGTAAACACGGGGAGAGGCACTAATGCCACCACTGTCACTGTGCCCAGGTGAGAGCAGGGACAGGCAGAAGGCAGCTCCAGCACAGTTTGGGGGGCTGCACCACAGCTGGGGTGGTTTCTGCTGGTTGGTGGCCCCGCAGGGCTGGGTAGGACATGGCTGGTTTGGGTGGGCTCCTGCTGCCTGGTGGAGCTAAACCAGCACCCAGGGCCTCCCCCAAACGCAGGGGTTGGGGGTAGGTGCATGGAGGGCACCTATAGGCTGCCAGCAAGGTGTTCCTTGCTTTCCTCACCCGACATGAGCTCACTCATGGTCAGCCCGGGGTGATAAAGATCTGCCCCTTCCTGAGGCAGGGCAGCCCCACACAATGGTGTGAACCGCGGCCCCGCCGGGACCGGCATTGTTCAGAGCTGGAGGAACGGGAAAGAAAAATAATAATAATAATTAAAAGGCCCTAAATAGCTCACACAAAGCCAGGTCGTGATATCATCTCTCCTCCATGTGTGTGTGTTTGTGCTGCAGCAGCGGCTCCCCGGGAGCAAAGTCCCTCGGGAGCACTGCTCCATCCCACGGAGACAGGCTGGGGGTCCTGGTCTCCTTCTCCTGGTCCCTGCAAACTCCTGCAAACTCTCCTGCACACTCCGTGTGTCTCCTGGGATGGGAGAGCCGTGGTGGGGCTGGCCGGCTGGGACATGTCCTGCAGGGAGGTGAGTGGTGCTGGTAGCGCTGATTTATGGGGCCGGATGGCAGCCAAACACATGGATTTGGATAATCACAGGCCTGGGGGGCACAGGGGAACAACAGCCAACAAGCAGAGACACGGAGGGACCTGGGTGAAAAGCCAGAAATGAGACAGGAGTCTGATTCCTCAGGGCCTGGATTGAACAGCTCTGCAGTGCCTGCACTGATCCCTGCTCTGCTGGAATCCCGCACCCTTCTGCCTCTGAGTGATGCCTGTGCTCCGCAGAGCAGGGGCTGGGCTGCCCGTTCTGGGGGAGGCAGCGAGAGGGGCCCTGAGGGCTCTGCTGTGTATGGGACCTGGCCCGGAGGTGAACTCTGAGAGGCTGGAGGTGGCACCAGGGCCAGCAATTCTTCAAATTGAGCAGGAACAGAGACCAGAAGCAAACAGTCCCCCAAAGAGTCCTCCATTTTGGGGGGACTGTTCGTCCCTGCATCCAGTAAATCTCTGGGGTGGCTGAGCCTGGTCCTCCTGGGTAGATACACCACTAGGGCTGGAGCAGCAGAGATTTTGTCAGGGTTGCACACAGCATTCTGCAGGCTCCCAGCTGTGTGTCTGCTGATCACCAGCCAGCTGAGACAACGTGTGTCCTTAGAAACTTCCAGGGGCTGAACAACCATGAACACACCCTGACGCACCTGGGGGGTGGAAGGAGACACCGTCCCTGGGCAGATCCAGCACGGTGCACCTCGGTCTCTGCAGAGGGCAATGAGCCCTCCCTGGGCTTGGCACTGTCCCAGGGGCAGGAGTGGGGTGAGGGGAGCGCCGGGGGCCGGGCCGTGCGTGGGAACGGCCGCAGAACAAAGCCATGGGGGGGACAGGCGCAGCCGCCGCTCCCACTCCTATTTTTATCCCACTTCCTAAGGAAGTGCAGTGCAGGGGTGCACACTCGCCCTGGGAGCCTTCCAGCCTCTGAGGAGGCCAAAGTGGAGCTGCTGGCCAGGTCAGGGCTGGCCCCAGCCTCGGCAGCAGCCCTCACACCTCAACACATGATCACAGGATCAATTGGGTTGGAAGAGACCCCTGAGAACACCGAGCCCAACCTGTGAACCAACACCACCGTGTCACCAGGCCATGGCACCGGATGCCACATCCAGCCTTTCCTTAAACACCTCCAGGGATGGTGACTCCACCACCTCCCTGGGCAGCCCATTACAATGTCTAAGCACCCCTCCTGTGAAGAAATTCTTCCTGATGTCCAACGTGAGCCTCCTCTGGTGCAGCTTAACACTGTGTCGCTCTCATCCTGTCTTTAGTTGCTTGGGAGGAGAGGCTGGGCAGTACAGACCCTCACTGCAGCCCCTCATCAATAGGGCAGCCCAGGCTTCTGACCCTGAGCACCATAATCATCATCATCATCCCCAAACAACCCCACAAACAAAATAACAACAAAATCCCACGTGGCAGATGCACCCTCATTATTATTCTTGCTATTTCTTTTCGCCCAACACACACATTTTCAGAGACGTTGTTATGAGCACTAGGCATGGGGTCCATCCAACAGTCTTGGATGTTGCAAATTCTGATAGAGGCCTCTACCCTCAGCAGAGCTGTGAAGTGTTACAGTGAGCAGATCGTCCTTGAAGGCACAGGGGCAGAACTGAAAAAGTACTCAAGTATCGCAATTCTGTAGAGAATTACAGGCATAAAGTTCACGAGCACGAGCCATTAGCTAAATTCCCTAGACAATAAAGGGAAGTAGCGGCATACAGCGAGGAAAGGGAGAGAAGAGAGGCTGGAAGTCCGTCACCAGAACACACAGAGGAGTGAGATGTGACAAACCCTATTGTTTCAGAGGCAATAAGCTCTAGACATCCATCCTTCCTGCACACGCTATGCCAGAAAGAAGACCACCTCGGCATTTCCGAGAGCAGCAGCTTCCAGAGCACCCTTCCCGGGGCCTCTACGGCCCCCCGCCCCTCGGGCACCACGTGGCTTCGCGTGGCCACGTGTCGCGGGCTCATGACGTCACCACGCGCGATGACGTAAGGGGCGAGCGACGGCGGGTCCTGTAGTCGCGGCCGGACATGGCGGCGCGGCCCGGCCCGCGGGAAGATGAATAAGGGCTGGCTGGAGCTGGAGAGCGATCCCGGTGAGCGGGGACGCGGCACGGCGCAGCGGGCGGGGCCGGGGGCGGGCCGAGGCACAGGTCGGGGCGGCGAGGGAGCTCTGAGGGACACACGGGGAGCGGGGCCTGAGCTGGGGGGGACGTGGGGGACAGGTCAGGGAGGCTGCAGGGGGCAGGCTGCGGGTGTGGGGTGTACGGGTGGGGTCTTGGGGGTGGGATGTGTGGTGCATAGGTAGAGTTTCGGAAGGGCTGGGGATGGGAGGTGAACAGGTAAAGTTTGGGGGGGGCTGCGGGTATGGGGTGTGCAGGTGACGTTTTGGAGGGCTGGGGCTGTGGGCTCCATAGGTGAAGTTTTGGGGGTGTGGATGTACAAGTGGAGTTTTGGGGGGGTGAGACGTACAGGTGAAGTTTGGGGTGTGAGATGCGGGGTGCAGGCCTAGGGTAGGAGGGTGCAGGAGAGCAGGAAAGGTGCTGAAGAGGCTGGCATGGAGAAACTGGGAGCGGGACGGTGACAGGTGTCCCCTTCCTGCTGCCTTGAAAGTGGATTCTGTGGCAGAGTCCCGGAGTTGTTTCATGGTTGGGATTTCAGGGCCAAAGCTGGTGTTGGCTGGGGCATTGTCTGAAGGTTGTTTTAAGCCTCTGAGTCGCTGTAGTGTGGAATGGGCTTGTCCTGTGCGAGGCTGGGAGCTGCTGTCTAGGATGGGGTGTTGAGTTTTTGGGGCTGTGGGTGAGGAAACTTGACCTCTGCAATTATACTTGTCTCCTGCACTCAGCAGAGGATTCTGTCTGGTGTCGGTGTCCCAGTCACCCCCAGTTTTGCTGCTCTTTATTCTCTTTACTGGTACTTGGAAAATGCTGAAATCATTCCCATCCTGTCCTTCATCATGGCAAAAAGTCCCAGGACATGGCTTGGATTCTCACAGCTGGGGGGGAAGGTTATTTGCTTGGGAGGCAATCTGTCTGGGCAGAGGCAGGTTTTTTTGGATATGTGGCAGTTCAGATGCAGGGGTGGCAGCTGGGACAGATATTAGGAGTGACCCATGTGCTTCTGTCAGCTTTCAGCACATCCCATGAGCTGAACATCTTCCCCCTGGTTCTTGCCATGGGTGTTGGGATGTACCCTCTGGATGCTTTAGTGGTCAGGAAGGGTCGGAAGATCCAGGTTTGGGCTGGCTGCTGGGTGGGGAAGAGAGCCTTGGGAACATCCAGGCTGCTGGCATGGTGTTATGTGTGCTTGTGGACACCAGAATGTGTCCCAGCCAACCCATATAATTTGGGATGGGTGTTTGAGTGTTCCAGGAGAGGTGTCAGCAGCAGGACTGTGCCTTTTGCGGATGCTGAGGTAATACAAAATACTGAACTATATCAGAGAAAAAAGTGGGGTTGGAAGGGACCAGGAGGGTGCTGGGGTTTGGCGAAATGGCCTGGCACAGTCAGCACGCTCCCACTGGTTTGAAGCATGTCGTTTCCACAGCATATTTCTTCTCACTGACAATTTTGTAAGAAATACAATGTTTTCTGGTAAATTAATGAAGACTTTTTGCTCCCAGGAGTTTCCTCCCTGTTTTAATCATTTTAACTTTAGTGTGGAAGCCCCTTGGGCTCTTCTTAATTGAGCCACATGCATCACGGTCCTTAAATCCGCTGCTTACAGAGATGTTTCTCAGGATTTAATCCTTCTTATTGGTATTCCCTGGACTTCCTCCCAGGCTTTCAGCAGCCTTTATAAGGGAGTTAAAAAAGCAGATTTGTTATTCCAGTCTCGAACTCGCTAACTCCACGTGCAGAGTGACTGCCTGAAAATTGGGCTGACTGCCTTTGCTTTGGCATCACAGTGGCAGCTGCTGCTCAGTTGCTGATGTCTGATAATCCTTGTTTTCTTGCTGTTGTCTCTGTATCCCCGGTTATGTCCTCCTGAATTTTGTAGTCACTGGAGACAGGCTGTTGGATTTGGTTCCACCAAAGAGACAGGGAGGTGAAGATGATCCTTTCAACCTTAGGACTTCCCCGCAGCCCTGTTGCTGTGATCTGGATTTCCTCTCACTGGCTTTCACTAACAAGAAGAGAAATGATCTTTTTAAAACATATCCTGTGATCTCTTCAGCCGTTTTTCTCTCTGGTTACAAGTGTGTGTGTGATTTAGGTGCTCCCTGCTGCTGCTCACTTGGCAGCTCATCTGCAGTGGGTCAGGATGCATTGGGCTCTGGCAGGAAAGAGTTGGTTCAGGTCCTCTTGTGGAAGAGGATGATCAATGAGGATGGAGGAGTGACGGGAGCTGGAGCACCTCTGAGCTCAGCAGCCCCACTGCTGGGACTTGGTGTGATCCTGGTGCCACTCTGCTGTGGGTTTTCTGGCTGCGCCTTGGCCTGGGACCATGTGGGACTCTCAGGAGATGGTGACAGCAGATTTCCTTTCTGCTCTCTTCAGCCAGAAGTAACCTGTTGGTTTTGTTCCTTTCAGGTCTTTTCACACTCCTGGTTGAAGATTTTGGTAAGTCCAAGAAACCTTTCTGAGAAGTCAGTTCTGTGCCTGACATTACTCTGTCCTTTCTGGTGGGCCTTACACCAGCTTCTCTCCTTTGTCTGCAGGTGTCAAGGGAGTGCAGGTTGAGGAGATTTATGATCTGCAGAGCAAATGCCAAGGGTGAGTCAGAGGCCCGAGAGTGTGAGTTTTGTTAAGCAGAATGGTCTGTGGGCCTGGAACTCATCGCCAGGCGTTCAGAGGGGCCCGCGTGAGCTCGTCTGTCATGGAGGTCAGGGCTGTAAGTGATGGACCAGGAGAGCTTCATCAGGTTTGGGGCAGGTGGGGGACATGCTTCAAGGGATTCATCTCCCTCTCACCATGGAGAGGTGGTGTGGTTGCAGTGTGAGCTTTCTCCTTGTCCTGGTACTGTGAAAAGGCCTTGAGGCTGTCACTTCTTAAAAGCTATTGCTGAAATCCTCTCAAGAATGAATCCAAGGTAAGTGTAAAAGGAGGGTCGTTCAGTGGCAGGCACTGTTCTGCATGTCAGTCAGTGTCCAGAGGGGAATTTCCCATTTTTCTGTCTTCAGCTTCTTAAGACTTGTCAAACCCCAAAGTTTTTAAACTTGATTATTGGCTGAGCCTGGAGCATCAGCGCAGGAGTGTCCTCAGTAGTGTCGGGCTGGGGGGATCGTGGCAGGGATGGTCACTTCCAGAAAGATGGCACTGGTTGTTCTGCTTTTCCGCTCTCTCTTTGCTCTGCCCATGAAACAAGGTTTCTGGTGCTGGGCAGAGCAGCCCCACTGGTGTGGTTGGCCCAAAGCGCTGCAGCTGCTGCTTTGTCTCTGCAGCCCTGTGTATGGGTTCATCTTCCTGTTCAAGTGGATTGAGGAGCGCCGGTCCCGCCGGAAGGTCTCTACGCTGGTGGATGAGACGTCAGTGATCGATGATGACATCGTCAATAACATGTTCTTTGCTCACCAGGTAGGCTCCAGGCAGGGGGAAAGTGTGTGTGGGGTGTCTCCTGTGACACCTCAGGGAAGCAGTGTGGTACTGAGAGGCTGCACTGATCTTGCTGGTCATGAGGGCAGCTCCTCTTTCCTCGGAGTGTCTTCCCAGAGCTCCAGCTTTCAGAGAATCCAGTGAGGGTTGGGAGACTGTGGCCTGCACTGTGAGCAGATGCTCATGAGGCACGGTGAGGCTCACTAAGTGATACTGACTTCCCTCCTTCCTGTGAGAGCTGAGGTCGGGTCGCTGCTCTCACAAGCGCTGATGGTTCTTGCGTCAACGCTGTCAGTTGATTGTTGTCTACACTGGGTGGTTATTGAAGGGCTGCCTTGTTCCTGCTGGTTAAGTTGGTCCTTGTGTTAATCTCCAGCTGATCCCCAATTCCTGTGCCACACATGCCCTGCTGAGCGTCCTCCTGAACTGCAACAATGTCGACCTGGGCCCCACGTTGAGCCGCATGAAGGATTTCACCAAAGGCTTTAGCCCTGAGGTAGGGGCTGGCAGGGGCCAGCTGGCAGGGCTGTGCAGGGCTGGCACATGTGGCTCTGCCTCTTCCGCCCCTCTTGGGGTGATGCTCTTAATGAGCTGGCTCCTTCCCTGCCCTCTGTGGCTGTACACTGCAGCAGGATTGCTCATATTCCTGCCTTGCCTTGCTCAGAGCCTTGGTTCCCTTTAGGCTGGGCACAGCTCTGAGCCTTCTGTCGTGTTACTCCCTGTAGTCAAAAGTCCTCTCTCCTCCCTTCAGACCTATTGTGAAGTCTGTTTTTCTCCACCTGTAATTTATTCAGTAGAAATTGTGTGCTCCTTCCATCTTGGGCTTTACCTGTAACTCAGAAGAATAGAGGGTGTGCCTGAGGGTTTCTGTCCTGGTCCTGTGGGTGGATGGAGGGAGTGGGAAGGTGGTGGGTGAAGCATTTTGTTTCTTCCCTGTCACTTCTCAGCTGTTCTCCTCTCTTGCTGTTGGCTGCAGAGCAAAGGCTATGCCATCGGCAACGCCCCGGAGCTGGCCAAGGCCCACAACAGCCATGCCAGGTGAGTGAGGGGTGTCTGCAGCTCCCTCTCTCTGGAGGAGGCAGACTCCCCATGACCTCTCGCCCTCGCAGGCCAGAGCCACGGCACTTGCCGGAAAAGCAGAACGGGATCAGCGCAGTGCGGACCATGGAGGCTTTTCATTTTGTCAGTTATGTCCCCATCAAGGGACGGCTCTTTGAGCTGGACGGGCTGAAGGTCTATCCCATTGACCACGGTAAGAGCCCACCTGTCCCTGCTTGTTGATACAGGTGAATAGCACTCTGGTGTGTCCGAATGTATTGTTTTTCATTGCCTCTTAGTGTTAACTGGTGTTAGTGGAGAATCACTCCAATGGCTCCCAGATTTGTCCTGAGTTTTGACAGTTCATTTTGGAGCCTGTGTGCTGGGGACTGTGCCTAGAAAGCAGTTATTTCTAAATGCATTGGTTTTGTTTTTCTAGCCTTCCCATTTTCCTCCCCAGTTGCTCAGGGCCACGAGGTCCTTCAGCTCTGAAATAACTTAAATAGCAAGGAGAATTTATCTCCTTGCTCTCTCCTTGTGCCAAATGACCAGTGTGTGTTGAGGCAGCAGGTCTCAACAGATCCCAGCGGGCTGCTTGGGTTACTCCCTTCTCTTACAACTTGACCCCTCAGTTCTGTCTTTCAAACAGTTATTCATACCTTCCAGGCTTCTGTCTGTCAGATCCTTTGGTAAGGTACCCACTTCATGTACTTGGTTTACTTAAGTGTGGCCTGCTTTGCTAAGTCCAGCTGTGTCTTGTTATCACAGGGCCGTGGGCAGATGACGAGGAATGGACGGACAAAGCCAGGAGGGTGATCATGGAGCGCATTGGCCTGGCCACTGCAGGGTAATGTCCTGGCCCATGGGGCAAGCACTGGCTCCTTGTCATACTCCCCTGGATTATTTGGACTGTGGTTTCTGAGTGGCAGGTTGTGGAAGTGGGGGTGGAGTTTGCCTTTGGAGAGGTGCAGATGCTCTGCCCCTTGCCTTCTCTTGCCTGCAGAACATGCAGAGAAGCTGCATTCCCTGTGTGATGCAGAGTCCCTGCAAATGCTGCACAGCATTCAAAGTGGCCCTGCTAGCTCAAGTCCGTAGGAGAAGGAGTTGTGCTTCTGGTCTTGAGCTGGGCCTCTTGGATGCTTGGGCATGAGGGTGACAGCACTAGCACAGGTTGTCTAAAGATGTTGTGGAATCTCTGTCTTTGGAGATATTCAAAACCTGTCTGGATGTTGTCCTGGTGACCAGCCCTCGGTAATACTGCTGGAGCAGAGACTGGAGCAGATGACTCTCACAGGTCCCTTCCCACTTCAACCAACCTGTGACTCTGAGGAGTGTTTTGTGTGGTAGCTGAAGCAACCTTGCACTGCTTCTTCAGCCACTGTGAGGTTGACTTGGTTTTAGGGAGAAGCCTTGGGAGTGTGGGTGTTAAACACCCGGGCAGCAGGTGGGGATAGGGCTGTCACCACAGTCCCGTGGCTGAGACCTGCTGCCCTTCCTGCAGGGAGCCGTACCACGACATCCGCTTCAACCTGATGGCCGTGGTGCCTGACCGGAGGATGAAGTATGAGTCCAAGCTGCACATCCTGAAGATGAACCGCCAGACTGTGCTGGAGGCCTTGCAGCAGGTAGGACAGCCCAGGCCCTGAGGGAGTGCAAGCCTGGTGAGGGGAATAGACTGTTTTTCAGGGCATCTACCTGTGCTGCCAGGGCCCTGGTTTTGGGGATTTTGTTTGGCATTGGGAAAAGTCTTGCGGGAAGAGGAGATAACCAGCCTCGCTGCTTGGCTGTTGCTGCTCACCTGGAATGTGGCTCACCTGTGTCACTTGTGTGCCTGGGCACTTGGTGTTGGCTCACCCTAATGAGCTCTGCTGTGCTTGAGTGGGAGGGACATGGTTTGGGTCATTGCTGGTCCAGCATGCAGTTTCTGTGTCATTTGCTTTCAAGCTTATCCGAGTAACTCAACCTGAGCTGATCCAGACCCAGAAGTCTCAGGAGTCTCAGTCTCCTGAAGAGGCAAAGCCAGCCAGCAGCAAGACCGTGACTGCAGAGAGCACTCATCCAGGTAGGACCTTGTACCAGCAGTGTTGCCAGCCTGGCCTGCCATGGAGTGAGCACAAGGTGGTGACAGCAGCTGGCTGACCTGGAGCTTGTGACAGTTTTATTGTCAGCTTCACTTTCTTTTCTGTGAGCCCTGCTCCATGTGCACTGTACTGGGGTGTGGTGATGCCTCTATGCCTGGGGGGGTGTTGGAGGGATGTGAAGCTTGAAAGTGGGAGGACTGGAGCTTGGGGACACTGGTGACAGCTGGAGGTGGGTGTGGTGGTCTGGAGGAGTGTAAGAGCTCTTCTCTCACCTGGATGAGTAAGGGGTAGTAGAGGACATGGAGTAAAAGGTGACAGTGATGGTGATGAAAGGCTGTGCTGTGCTTCTGTGGCAGATGGCACTGATGAACCCACCAGCCAGGGCCACCCCACGGCCACGCAGAGCCCACCCAGCAAATCCAAACCGGTGGCAAAGATGACAGCGAGTGGCATCAATGGGGCGCCTCCAGCAAACCCCAACCCCATTGTGCAGAGACTGCCAGCCTTCCTGGATAACCACAACTATGCCAAGTCCCCCATGCAGGTAGGCTGGAGTGCCAGGCTAGCAGCACACCTGATTCAAGCTGAGCTCTTTGCCTGCAGTCCCTCACCTCTGTGGGACCACAGCTGTCAGCTGGCCCAAGCCCAGCCCGGCCTTGTAGCCAGCCTGGCCCAGCACTAACCCAGGCTGGGAGGGAAGAGAATAAATAAAGACTGACCTGACAAAGGAGGTTAACCTTAATGTGGGTAAACTGAGCAAAAACGGGGAAGGGTCCCTGTTTCCTCTCAAAAGGCACAAGTCTTGGTGTTGGGCTGGTCCAAGGATGAGTCCACTGGGCTCTTCCTCCTTGCCCTGCTGCCAGCAGGCCTTCAGCAATGGTGTATTGCAGGAGGAGGAAGACCTTGCGGCAGGAGTAGGTCGCAACCGGGTCCCAGTCCGGCAGCACCAGCAGTACTCGGATGATGAGGATGACTATGATGATGATGATGAGGAGGAAGTTCGTAACACCAACTCAGCCATCAGGTAACAGCTTGAGCTGAGAGTCGGGGGCCGGGAGCTGACATTTGCAGAACCATCAGCGAGGACTTCCCTGACCTCTTTCCTTAGCTCTTGATAGTTCTGTTCTTCTCTTCACCTGCCATTTTACTTTCCACTCACTGGATTTTGTGAAGTACTTCTGTAGCTCTTCACAGCCAACTCTGAATTTCAGCTGCCCTGAGAGTAACTGTGTATTAGCAGCAGGCTTTGAGGAACCTTGGTTCCACAGTGCTGAGTGCCAGTTCAGCTCCTGGTGACAGTGTTGGTGTGCTTGGACTACTGCTAAGGCCAGGAAGTTGGGGTCACAGCAAGGGTGCTTTGGGGCCTTTGGAAGAAGAGCAGTGGGTACACAGCACCCTGTGCCTCCAGCAGTGTAGAGATCCCTGGGACTGAGTGGTTCAGTGACTGAGGTGCTGCAAGAGAAGCCAGTGGCACTGGGGATGACCTGGAAGTGTTTCAGACCTTGTTTCATCCCAGCAGGCAGCCTGGACTGCTGAGCACAGAGCTGGCGGTGTCGGTGCTGGGCCCCCACCTCCTTCCACCAGCAGCTCACTTTCCCTGCTGTGTTCCTGGGCAGGTACAAGAGGAAAGGGCAAGTGAAGCAAGAGCATGTGGCAGGCGCCGCAGATGGCCAGCTCTCTGTCCTGCAGCCCAACACCATCAACGTCCTGGCTGAGAAGCTGAAGGAATCTCAAAAGGATCTTTCCATTCCCCTGTCCATCAAGACGAGTGGCGGGGGTGCCGCCGTGGCAGTGGTCACTCACTCCCAGCCCTCCCCCACCCCCAGCAACGAGAGCACGGACACCGCCTCTGAGATCGGCAGCGCCTTCAACTCCCCGCTGCGCTCTCCCATCCGCTCGGCCAACCCCACACGCCCCTCCAGCCCCGTCACCTCCCACATCTCCAAGGTGCTGTTTGGTGAGGAGGACGGGCTGCTGCGCGTCGACTGCATGCGCTACAACCGGGCCGTCAGGGACCTGGGGCCCATTGTCAGCTCTGGGCTGCTGCACCTCACGGAGGACGGAGTGTTCTGCCCGCTGGCTTCTGCAGGTAGGTGCCTGACAGCTTTTAGGGGGTGGTATCTCGCCTGGGGTGACAGGACAGTGTCCTTTCACTTCAGGGGTGGATGCCAGTTCTTTGTGATGGCTCCTAACGCTTCCTTCCCTTGTGTGTAGATGGGAAAAACTCCCCCTCTTCCATCAAACCCGGTGAAGAGGCCCCGGTTGCGATCAAACTGGAGGAGAAGGAGGGCAGTGAGGCCAGTGACAGCAAAGAGAAGGTGGGACTTGGCAGGACCAGTGATCACCCTGGGGGGGAAAAGTATTCTCCCAAGGTGAGTTTTGTGCTGCGACAGCCCTGGGAACGTGGAGCTCACCCGGAGGCGCAGCAGCGCTGGCAGTGACTGAACCGCATGTGCACGCTGTCCCCTCGCGTGTCGTCGCAGCCGTGCCTCGAGGCACAGGGCAGTGCAGGTTTTGTGCCTTGCGTCATCTCGGGGACCTTTGCCTTGGTAGTGGGCACAGCCCCTGTCTCTGCAGCTGAGACATTCAGCCTGCTATGCTCTCCTCTGGGCCAGGGGCTGGTGAGACCCTACATCCCTAAGTCCCAGCCCACTGGTAACTTTACAGCCTGTCTGTACCCTCCAGCCAGGGACAGGACCAGGCTCAGGCAGCACAAGTGCACCAAGGGCTCCTTGGAGGAGAGCTGGGTAGAAACTGCTGCTCCAAAGGGAAGTCTTAAGATTTTGTTTTTGAGGGGAAGCAGGCCCTGCACACAGGCAGCCCTTCTCCCTGTCCCAAAACCAGGTATATGGGGCTGGGGCAGAACCCACCTCCCCTGGGGCTGGCCGTAGTGAATTCCCTACAACGAACTGATCTCTTTGTTTTCCCCTGGCAAGTGTTTTTCCTTTGATGAATTCTCCCTTTCCTAGCACAGAGAGGAACACCTGCCAGCTTACCCTGCTGGCTCCTGGGCTGTGGCTGGGTCTGTGCTCATGTTTAATCTGCTTGATCCCGGTAGGAGCTGCTGGCGCTGCTCAAGTGTGTGGAAGCAGAGATTGCAAACTATGAGGCCTGCCTGAAGGAGGAGGTAGAGAAGAGGAAGAAATTCAAGGTGTGCTGGTGGCTTGTTTGCACTGCTGATTTAGCTGCCCAAAGGCTTTTTTTCTGGGGTGGTTTTATGTAAAAATGGAGGGAGAGTGGTTCAGCTGGGAGCATTCAGAGTCTCTTCCCTGTTACCACAGAGCCCAGCGAGGCAGAGCTCTCACCAAGACAGACCACAGCCCCGGGGCAGCACTGACAGCCTGGGGGAGGGTGATAGAGTGCTGGGATGAACATCAGCAATGATAGGAGGCAGGGGAGAGTCCGCAGAGATACCTCGCCTGCCCACCCTCACTTCTTCCCAGCTGCCCTTTGTGGAACATGCTAGCATCTGAACTGGGATGGAGGCAGTCCCAATTGTGCAGTGGCCCAAGATAGGCTGGGAGGTGGGTCCCTTCCTGCTTCAGTCTCCTTAGTCTGTGGACTGGGCCAGACATGCCAATTCTTTGTCCCCTGTTAACCTTGAACACTTCCTTCTCCCTGCCCCCTACTTATGCATTATTTGTGGATTTGTCTCTTTGTAGATTGATGACCAGAGGAGAACCCACAACTATGATGAGTTCATCTGTACATTCATATCCATGCTGGCCCAGGAAGGTGAGCTGTGCTCATGGGGCAGAGGATTTTGGTTCAGCTGGGGGAGCTGCACTGAGTGTGATGGAGCAGCAGCTGGGAGCCTGGGAAGCTCACTCTGCCTGGCTCCCTGTTTATGCCAGGCCTGGGGCACAGGGTGATGCTCAGTCTAGGGAGCCACAGGTCTCTGCTTTCTCCTTCCAATTTATAGTCCCACGAGGTGCCCGCTGATGGCTTTTGAGTGAGAGAGGCAAGGGCTGCCCTCTGGCATGGGTAATGCCAACACTCCAGGCCCGTGTGTGTGTGTGCTCTCCCTGCAGGCATGCTGGCCAGCCTCGTGGAGCAGAACATCTCCGTGCGCAGGCGGCAGGGAGTCAGCATCGGCCGCCTGCACAAGCAGAGGAAGCCGGACCGCCGGAAACGCTCCCGCCCCTACAAAGCCAAGCGCCAGTAGTCAGGGAGCCAAGACTGAGAAGCAGCAGTTGGGCTTTGTGGTTTTGGGCACTGGCACTTCGACCTATGTTACCCTTTGCCCAAGGAAGAGGGACCACAGTGACAAGCCCTCAGCCCAGGTGGAGCCTGAGGACAAAGGGAAATCAGGTTTTTCTCTGCACCTAAGCCGTGAAAGGCAAGAACCTGTCTGGACTAGTCCCTGCAGCAGAAGGGAATCTGGAGTGCTCAGCTGCCTGACCATGCCATGGCAACAGCCAGACGTCTTCGCCTCCATCTCAGCGCCCTGGCTGAGGACTGTGACAGGAAGGAAGAGCCCACCCAGCTGGGTCTGGCGTTGTGGGAACGCTGGCAATGCCCACGTGAGGCTGTGCTGGCTGCAGCTAGCTGTGGCTTGTGTCCTCCTGCGTCCGGGCCTTCGGCTCTGTGCTTCCCTGGGCTGTTCATGTCTGTGTTTTCTATCCTTCTCCCTCCCTCCCTTCCCCGAACTCATTTTTGGTCCTAACCCAGGCTTTGGCCGTTCTTAGGAAGGTGGCTGCAGGACAGAGCCGCTTCTGCACCCACCCCACGCTGCACTTCCCAGTGCTTGGTGCTGGCTGAGCTCCTGGGGATGGTGACACCTTCCCCGTGTAGCTTGGCTCCCCATTGGGCCATGGCAGCTCTGTTACTGGATGAGGGTGGAGAGGCTCATCTTTGGCCTTGTGCCCAGCCCTCTGGGGTGGTGCTGGGGGTGGCCTGTGCCTCTTGCTGCCCTGGCTGCTCTCCTTCGGACCAGTTCTGTGGCCCTGGCAGTGCCTGTGGGTCACACAGCATTGCACCAGGCCCTGTCCCCAGAGAAACCCCGTGAATTATGAGCAGACCAGGTGCATATGGTGACCTTGGTGGTGCTGGGCATGGCACGAGGAGGGTGGACACTGGATGTGGCTTGGTGAAGCCTGTTGGTGGGGGAGATGTGGCTGGTTGCTGCAATGGCGGAGGTGGGAGGGGGGCAGCAGTGGAGGGAGCCCACATCTCTTACCCCTGGCTGGCTGCTAACCAGAGCTTGCTGGTGCAGCCTGGCTGCCTCTTGCCAGCCCCCAGGAGCCTGGCAGAAATCTGAGGTATCAGAGCACTGCTCTCCAGCGCTGTCCTGGGGTGGAGCTGCCACAGGAGAGGACTGAATTTTTTCAATATGTGTACAGATCTTGACTATGGAATGAAACAGTTCTTTTGGTATTTGTTGAAGGAAAGAAAATCCTTCTGTCTCTTGCTGTGTCTCATATCAAGTGCTGTAAATAATGGATCTGTCTGAAGGAATAAAGCTATCCTGTAATAGCCAGCCACAGAAGCGGTGTGTGAGGGAAGGTGGAGGGGGGCAGTGGGGCTGGAAGCACCACGTGCCAGCTCCAGGCCTTGTTATCCCTGCTGGCAGCTCTTCTGTGGTGTAGAGATCTGAAGTAAGCAGGGGGAGCATAACAACACCAGGCTCAATTTATTGACACACCTCAACAGGGGAAGGGCAGGACTCACCTCAACAGAAGGAGGGCAGGAGGAGAGGAGGGCAGCAGCCCAGCTCAGGCCCTCAGCTGCAGTAGGTTCCTGGGCTGGCTGACTGGGTTTTCTGGCTAAAAGTCCAGGGCACAGATCAAGGCTGTGCCCCGTTTGATCCAGTGCTTCTCTGGTTTGTCCGTAGGGATCTCCACAGCAATTACGTAGTTGGTGGAGTGGCCCGTTGTTGACAACGTGCCTGTGATGGGGGAAGCAAGGGCGAGAGGGTGGTGCTTGTGCACACTGACCAGGGAATCCCAGACAAGTGACCTCAGCCAGGAGGTCTTGTCCCCACCCGAAGCCAGGTGAGAGGCTGAGCAGGGCTGGGGAAAACAGGCTTGTGGGCTTGAGGAGAGCCTGGCCAGGGGCACTGCTGCAGAACCAGGGTGCCTGGCTGCTCCATCTCCTCAACCACAGCAGGAGAAATCTTATCTCCCCGGCTGGCCACTGCCAACAGTACCTTGCTCTATGCCCATGTGTGGCAGGAGGAACTCCCTACTGCCTCTCCCGAGCTGCCCCTCCTAGCTGCTCCTGCACCTCCCGTGTTTCTGGAAATCTGCCTTTAGGGCACCTACCTGCACGAGTGAGAGTCTTATAGATGGGGCACAGGTAGGAGCCGGATTCTGGAGGCTTGCGGTTGGGGACAGGCACCAGCCAGATGACAGCCATCTCCGTGTAGAGCTCCTTGGGGCGTGACTCCGCCAGCTGACCCACAGCGGCGTCCCAGCGGGCACCCTCCAGGAACAAGCCGTGGATGTAGCAGCCCACGTCGGGCTGGTGCGTCAGCTCCTTCACTGACTCCTTCATGACCTGCCCAGGGGAGGGGCCGTCGGGCTCTCCGCCAGGCGTGTCCCTGGGGGCTCAGCCCCAAGAAGCCTCTTAAGCAGCTCCTAGTTAAGCCAGCGCTGCCAAAGGAGAGCGTGCCACTGCTCTCAGAGGGGCTGGGCTGCATTTTTTGGCAGCTCACATCATGTGGGGCAGCCTGTGACAGAGCTGGTGGAGGGAAATGTGAGCAGGTCTGGAAGCAGAAGCCTCTGCCAGCCTTGGGGAGGTGTCTGGCAATGTGGGTGGCTGGGTGTATCCAAGCACAAAGAGGATGATGGGGCCATAGGCAGCTGTGTAGCCTGGTGGCTTCACCTCTTGGGCAGGTCGGGGCCTTTGTGGCCTTCTAGCAAGAGATTCCAAATAAATTCAAAGCCTCCACTTGATTTACTGACCTTGAAGCTAAACGAGATGGTGTCGATGGAGATGACAGACTTCCTGGCGAAGTTCTGCAGTGTCCCGGTGAGGAAGGCCTGGGGGAAGAAGAACCCACTGATCCAGAACACGGAGGGGATCCCATGGCTGATCCAGTTCTGCAGGAATTCAGTCCGCTGCACCAAGTCATTCACCCACGATGCCAATGGCTTCAGCGACGGATAGGCCTGTGGGGCACCCACAGAGGGAGGTGCTGAATGCAGGCAAGGACGGCCTAGAGCTTATGCCTCAATTGCTGAGAGCTGCCCAGAGCCCAGGGGCTGGGAACAACTGGGAGCTGCACTAGGCAGGAGGCATCTCAAGCCAGGGGACCAAGAGCCAGCTCCATGTGAGACAGCCCAGTGCAGCAGCAGTTGATAACTCATTCCTCTGGTTTGGGTGAGTGCTGGCAGGCAGCTGGGCTGGCTGGGACACATACCTTGGCATTCCATATTTCGGGAACAGTGTTGTTGTACAAACTGCTGGCCATCAGCTCCAGCCGAGAGGACATCACAACCAGGCCTTTGAGAGCTTTCAGCAAATCCTTCAGACTCTGAGCAACCTCCTCCAGGAGCTTGTTGTACCTACAGAGAAAGGGCAGAGGGAGCAGAGTGACTCGGTGCAATGGTTTATTGCCCATTGCCTGCCCAGAGAGGGTGTGGATCTTTATTATACACAAGTGAAGCTCCTCCATGTAACCCCCAGCCCCAATCGTCTTCAATAGGATCTCACAGCTGCTCCCCCAGGCCTAAATTGCTGACTGTAGCAGATGAAGACAGGATCAGCCAAAGGTCCTGGCTGGGACAGCACAGTTGTTAGTGTGACTGCCAACCCCACTGCTGTGCTCAGTACTGAGGTTCCCCAAAGGTGGGTGGCAGCAGAGGCCTGTGCATCTCTGCTGTTCCCTAGGATGTGATCCCATAGGAGTTTTACCTGATCACCTCCTGCACCAGCACTGTGTTCATGGATTCTTCATAGAGCAGCGGGTATTTGTGGATCACTTCCTGCACGTTCATGGGGTCAGGCAGCTTTGCCAGGATGTCGTTGGAGGTCTCCTCCACAATCTGGAAGGAAAGCAGCAAGTGGCAGCATCCTTCTAATCCAGCCCCACGGCTGCTGAGAAGGGGGAGAGCTAATGCTGGGATGGCAGTGCCATCACTGGCACCCAGCAGGCAGGGTGGCACCTGCTGAGAGCTAGTGCTTGTGGTCACTGCCCAGACTGGGCACCGGCTGCCAGAGCACTGACAGGACTGGGGCACCCACCTCTTCCCTGCTGCGGCCTCCCAGTGCGATGGTCTTGGGCTGCAGCTGTGAAATGGCCCCCAGCAGAGCAAAGGTCTCATTCTGAGCAAAGGTGATGTCGGCATTGTCATGTAAACCAAAGAGCTCTGGGCTGTCGTTGAGAGGCAGGCCCTTGACGTATTGGAGGTAGCCCTGGAGAGGAATCCACATAGGCGGTGAGACCAAGAGCAGCTGAAGATCCCCAGATTCTTACAAACTTATATTCCCCCAGGGACCTGAAAATGCAGTGGGTTTCAGAGAGGAGAGATCCCCTTTGCACTGCAACAATCCCCCTGGATCTGTGAGCTGCAATTTGTGACTTGAATACTTACACTGAGGTCAGAAGAAGTACTGATCTGCTTGTAGATACCTGATTCAGAATAGGCAAAGTCAGGACTTAAAACCTCAGGTTTGTAGAAATCTTCCAAAATGCTCATGATGCAGCGCCGGTCCCAGTCGTCGGTCACGCGGCCGCCGTAGTTGATCTCCCCAGCTGTGTATTTCAGAACCTGCAAGAGACCCCACCATGGTTCTGATCCATGTCTGCATCATGAGCCTGTTCCCTCACAAGAGGCACAGCTCTCACCTTGTAGGGAATTTCTGCGTATTCGTTCAAGAACATGTGCAGCTGACTGATGCAGATGCGGAGGTCTCCGTCTGTGAACTCATAGGGGATGTTGAACCCCAGAGGCCCAAACTTTCTCCTCTCCAGCATGTTCCCATGGAAGAAGCAAAGTGAGAGCAACAAGGATTTAAACTCTGTGACCTGTGGGAAGCAGGGAGAGGAGTTGCTCAGCTTGGGAGAAGACATCCTTGGAGGGAGTCAGGTCCTGCTGGGAGCTGGCAGAGCAAATGTGCCAGTTCAGGAGTGCCAACTGGAGCTTGAAGAGGGAGAAACCTCAGTCAGGCTGGGGAAGGCCATGGCCCACTCCTTGCTTAAAGAGAGCTGCAAGTGCCTTATGTTAGGCCTCCAAAATACTGTTGCTTCTGTTTCTCAAAGTAAAACTTCTAAGTGGCTCTTCACAGATGTGAGTTTATGAGAAACACCTCCTTCTCTAGCACATGGATTCTCTAATGGGGAGGAAAATCTATGCCTGGAGAAGAGCAACATCCAGATGGAAAGCATACACTGGAGCAGGCACAGAATGGGGACAACAAACCAAAGCATGATCTGGGTCTTACCTTGGAGCAAGAATTCAAGAAGTCATCACTGAAACTAATGTAGGATTTGAGCAGGTTGGCCTTGACACCACGGGGGGGCTCAATGGTCATCTTGGAGCCATTCTGGAGGATGGACACAGGGAAGTGGTTGCTCGGTAGACTGGTGAGCCAGAGGCGAAAGTCTGGATGCACCTGGTAGTCCAGAAGGCAGCAAGTGCTCAGAGCGCGCAGGCACAGCCTCTGCAGCTGCTTCTGCACTGACCCTCTGGTTCTATGAGGAACCTATGAATGGGACTGAAATAGAGCTGGGCTCCTCCCAGGCTCCTGCCTGCTATCCTCAGGGTGGGGACCTGCTCAGTAAAACATCTCACCTTGCTGGGGTTGATGCCCTCGATGAGTCTCTCCAGTGAGGGCATCCAGCTGGGAGCCAGGTGGCAGTTCTGGAAGAAGACCCAGTTGCCCTGCTCCATGGCACTGTGCAACATGGCTTCAGCTCGGGGGCCCTGCAGAGCCAGAAAGGGAGAGCTCAGAGACCCTTCCCATGGTGTGCTGTGTCCTGCTGAGCTGGACAGGGAGGCAGCTCCCTGGAGCTGGGTGGAAGGACCACTGTCCAGAGCTACGGCCTGGCTTTGCCCCCATGGCTCAGCTGGATCTTTGCTCTTTGATAGCACAGCAAAGCTTTTTTACAGCTTTTACAAGCCTGTGAGGGAAGGTGGAGGGAATAGAAGAAGTGCAGATGGATTCAGGAAGAGAGAGGGCACTGTAGTGGGAGCTGCTGCAGCTCCCACCCCAAGGAGGTAGAACCAGAAGGTTGGTGAGTAAGGGCCCTGGGGCACAAGGGTGTTTTCACAGTGCTTCAAGTGTTTGATCTACTTGGGGCTTGGTGAGATTGATACATGTGCCAGGACACTGCTGTTCCGGGTATGCACTGACATCTTACCTGTCCTTGGCCCAGAGAAATGGCAGCAAGCTTTTGTGTGAACTTCATTTCTTCAGCAAACTTGTAAAGGTCGGCAGCGGGGTCAGTGCCCGGGGACAGCACGAACACCAGGGGGGTGGTGGCAGTGGACTCCTTAAACACGACTGAGAGGTCAGTGGTCTGCAACAGAGAGTTGGTTAGAGTGGAGAGGCCGTAGTGGAACCATGCAGCACCTCCTCAGCCTTCCTGGCCTCCAGCTCTTCCCCAAGGCACCAGCGTCCTCTTGGGTGCCAAGGCCAGGAACACAATCAGTGAGGACCATGTACAGCTCTCCTCTGTTCACATCACGGTCAGGGCATGAATCACCTTCCCATTTGTCATTCCAGCTCTTCCCTTTTACACCTGCAGTATCTGCCCCCTCCTAGTGTGGCTGAACTAGTGCACATCAGAAATGCTATCCCTTGTCTAAGACATAGGTATTTCCCCAGCTGTGGGAGGAACACTGTGGCTGCAGAGAGGCACGAGCACCCTCACTGCAATTGGTGGTCCATTTATCACAAGCTCGAGGCCTCCTGCTCCATTCCTGTCCCCACCAGCACCTGCTCTTGGCTGGTTACCTGTGGCTCGATGAAGCGCTGATCCAGGTTCAGCACCACAAAGTCCTGCATGGCATTGGTGATCTTGTCTCCACGCAGACACCGCAGAACCAGCAGCTTCTGGAAGGCATCAAGCCCATCTTCCCACTTCCCGGGCAGAGGCTCTCTGAAAAGCAATTAGGTGCATTTTGGGGGGATGTGCCAGATCCCACACCTCACAAGAAGTACCCAAGTTGCCTGCAGGCAGCCATTGGGGCTTCATAAGGGACAAGGACCTTCCAGTCCCTTGGCTGAGGTTGTTGTCTGTAGCTCTGAAATCATCAGCAGGCAAGCCAGAACTGCTTCCACTGGGGAAGCAGCAAATACTGCTGGGATAAGGCATTGTGTGGCTCTGCCTCGGGCAAGCAATGGTCACCCTGAGGAGACGAGGCAGTGCCTCATCCTTTCCCTTGCATGGCACTGCACTGGCAGAGCTGGCACTGTTGGTTGTATCAGCTCCTCTTGCTCTCCCAGGGCTGTCGTGTGCAGTAGAGCTAAGCTGACAAAGCAGAGGACACTTGCCTGTGAGGGTTGTGGCTGTCAAAAATGGCCCTGAACCCTTCAAGATGTGCTGCAAAATCGTTGTCGAAGTCAGAGAAATTCTTCAGGCTGCTCAAGGCCAAGATGTCTCCCCATGCTCTCTCATTCAGCCAGGCTGGAGCTGGGTTGTCCTTCATCTCCTTTATGGCCCCTCCTGACAGCAGGTACCGCCACTCATCCTGGGAACAGGATACGATTTGGTCATGGAAAATAGCCTACCCACCTGAGCCCAAGCCACATGGTGCCATACCCAATTAAAATGCCGTAGTATCTTTCTGGCTGCTCTCCTGCCAGGT
This sequence comes from Callaeas wilsoni, assembly GCA_013398955.1. Lineage (NCBI taxonomy): Eukaryota > Metazoa > Chordata > Aves > Passeriformes > Callaeidae > Callaeas > Callaeas wilsoni. Next base: position 100,017 of record VWPU01004797.1, on the reverse strand, counting down.
GTGTGTGTGTCAAGGAGTAACTGAGCTGGAGGGTCTGGTGAGATCGAATAGTGACTGCTCAGCTGCCACCCTCTGCTAACCCCTGCCTGCTCGCTCTGAACTCATTAACCTTTGCAGCAGTCTGGCAGCAAACTGGCAAAAGCTGCAAGTGGTTCAGGCTAGGCAGCTCTGCATGTAGACACAGAGAACAGTTTGAAAGCTGAATAAAGACAGAGGCCCTGTGTTTGAGCAGCAGACTGCCAAGTCCGTCCCTAACCCCAGGGAGCAAGGCTCCTTTTCTACCCAGCACACGGTTCTAGGGGCTGAACAGGCTGTGCTTGAGCTGCCCTGATGGGATCCCATCAAGGACTAAGGTGACTTGCTCACCATATTGATCTGCCCCTCATTCATCAGAATCCGGGCGCTGACCAGGAAGGCAAACATGAGCTTGTGCTTCTCGAAGAGGCTGCGGCACACGTTGCAGTAGAGACTGAAGGTGATGTAGTTGTTGATGTTCTCCACTCGCTCTGTCAGCACATCTGAAAAAAAGGCAACAACCAGACAAGGGTGCTGTGTGCCATGAGGGATGTGGAGGGTGCTTTCCACATCAGCTCTGGGTTCCTGGTCACAGAGGCACACCCGCGCCCTGCCCGGGAAGGACAGATGGTGCTCTCACACGCAGACTGGGTGCAGATGTGGGGTGAGGGAGAGGACAGGAAGGGGCTGTTCTGGGCAGGCACCTGCTTTCTCAGAGTTGCGGATCCCCAAGAGGAAGATGTTGAGGAACCATTCGAGTGAATACTGGTACATGGGGTCCACGTTGGACAGGTCTGAGACACAGAAGTAGAGGATCTGCGAGCGGACAGCCACAGGCACATACTGCATGCGGGTGATGTTGATGTCCTTCTCTGTCTGCTCTGCCACTGCGACCTTGGCCTGGAGGACAGAAGCGACGTCAGGGTTAGTGGAGTGCTGGCAGGGGATGCACAGCTGCAGGGGGAGAGCACCTTTCACTTCTGACCTGGATCTCTCCTGCCTTCAGCTTGGATGCCTCCAACACTTTGATGAGCTCCAAGTCATCTACAGGGTTTCCTTCAGAAGTGCTGAGCCGATACAGGATCTGATCTTCTATCTCCTTTAGCTCCTGACGCATCTGGGCATTGCTAACAATTAGCTGGTTTCTATCTTCTTCTAAGTCAGGCCGCTCTGCAGCCACCACTTCTCCCAACAGTTGGTCTTGCAAGCCACTACAACAAAAGCCATGGAAGTGAGGGTGGCAGGAGAGGGGGCAATAGTCCCAAGGGTCTGAGGACTGCAAGGAATGAGGCTGAGCAGCATGGGCAACTAATGGGCTAAAAGCAGGTACCTGGGTGAGAGGGTGAAGTTGATGAGGGTGAGCTTTGTGGAGAGCTCGGGGCTGTAGTGAGGGTTGGGCAGCTTGGTGGTGATGTACATCTTGAAATCATCATGGTAGGGGATCACTGTATCCCCCAGCTTCAGTACGGTGCTGCCTTGCTGTTTGAAGGTCTGTACCAGAGAAGGACAAATACAGAAGGCTGGGATGGCTACGTCTTGTGAGGGAAGGCATCCTGCTGTGCCCTGGGCTCTGCAGTGAGGAGAGAGTCTGAAGGCTCTCAGGACAGAGGAGCTCCAAGCTTCCCTGCAGAACTAAAGGCCTGAACCTGAAGACAGCAGTTGTATTTCAAGACCCTTCCTCCCAGGCAAAGATGCCTGCTTGGTAGAAGACCAGTGTGTGCAGGAGGCTGTCAATGTGTTGGAGCCCTGGCCAAGGCATGGGACTCACTCATCCATGTGAGTTCTGCCTGCCCATGGAGACCAACGAATGCACCACACCCCATGGCACCCTGGCCAGATGGCCCCTTACAGCTCAGCCAGGTACCCACTGCCCTCCTCGCCAAGGTGAGACATAGGACCTCTTTCAGCAGGACAGGCTCAAGGACTGGATCCAGCTCCTCGCCGACATTCTCCAGCAGGAAGGGCTTCCCAAAGCTAACGGTGTTTTCCAGAGTGGAGAGGAAGTCCCGGTCACTCAGCTTGGCCACCTCCAGGCTGTTCGCCCTCTCCTGAAAGGCAGCAGAGGAGGGCAGGGTTTCTGTGGTGTCCTGCCACCTTCACATCCTGCTCAGGTGCACAGTACCTCTCACTGGACTGATTTAGCTCCCTGGGGCAGCAGAAATAATATCTTTTCTTGCTCAGCTAGACTTTGGTTCATTTGGCAAGTTTGTCCCACATCAGCAGGCACTAGAGATAGCTCAATGAGGCAGCAGAAAAGGGGGGAAATAGGGACAATCTCCTTCACAGAGCCATATCCCTCTGGAGCCCCACACTGCTAATTCAGGGCAGAGCCTGCAAAGTGAGAGCAGGTGGGCAGGAAAAGCCCTCAGAGAGCAAAACAGGAGCAGCTGCCTCAGCCTCCTGCCTGATCCTTCAAAAGGGCAGTAAAGTGTGTCTCTGGAGAAGAGGTGGTGGTCACTGTTTTCAGCATTTTGGCAGTAGGGACTGTGCTCAACAGCCAGGTAATGCCATCCTGATCCCTCTCTGTCCTAGAAACCTGAAAACCACTATGGGAGATGCTAGTGTTGCTTTGTGAGGTGAAGGCTCCCAGAACGTGAGTGGAGAGCTGGAGTGGGAATCTGATGCCTTGCTTGCTTACATGAGGGCTCTTCCTGCCCTGTGCTGCTTTCCCTGAGAAGGGAAATCCATCTGGGATGAATGTGGATGTGGAGACTGTCTAGTGCTGGTTAGGTTGGGCTGGCATAGCATGAGGTTTTGCAGCTCTAGAGCCCAAAGCCTGAGGTTGCTCTGCACAGCTCCTGACAGAAACCTGTTTCCCTTATCCTGGCAGACCCGGCTTTCCTCCCCACACCTCTTACCAGATTCTTGATCCACTTGTTGGCTTGTCCTTGTGGGTCTATGTAGTGAGTCCAGCGCAAGGAGAATCGGGTTATTACCCCATTCTCCACAGACAGAGCGTCGTTGGGTAATCCAGCAATCTAAGAGGGTAGAAAAAGTTGTTGGGACACCTGGTAGTGCACATAGGTGACCAGAGAGGAGTCCTTGCTGCCCTAGCCCCTGAGTGCTCCCAGTGGGTGGACAGGGGATGGTGGTGAAGGTACCTCTGCCAGCAGCCAAGCTCTGGGATGGGGCTGTGCTATGGGGTCAGGCTTGGGCAGGCCGTGGTCAGAGCTTGGCTCTGGGCCTGGGCTTTGTAAAGGACAAGCCTTACAGGTCAAGGCTGATGCCCTCTTTACTGCTGCCCAGGCCTGGCAGCAATTTCAGCTCTACAGTGTGGAGCTACTTGGTCATTATCCAGCTGCTTGGTTTGGGGCCCGTCCTTTGGTCCAGGTGATCCTGGTGAGTGGTGAGTTCATCGTTTTAGCCTTTACCTGAGGCCCTTTCTTCCTCAAGTATTGTTTGGTTTTTTTGGCAACTTGCCTGCCAGGAGCGGATTTCCACAGGGTCTCCAAGGGTGCTGATGAGGCTTGCCTCCTTGCTGTGGGGAATGTTGTTTTCAGCCAGCTCCCTCATCCACTCCTTGGACAGTGCTATACGGTAGTCTCCCTGCCATGAGAAACACCATCACAGCCTTTCTTTAAGTTGCAGCTGGTCTGTTGTATCTTAACCCTCCTGTTCCCATTCAAATAGGCCCTGTGCAGCCTCTGGCACAACTGGAGACAGATCCTGGAGGGATCTCACACCCCTGTGTTCTATTCCTTTCTCCCTGGCTAGGACAGCAAAGCTGCCAACTGAGTGCTGAGCACTGCACACTTACTGTGAAAGGGCCCAGGTAGGCCACAAAGCCAGCTGCAACCAGCACGTCCCCAGAGCTGTTGTTGATTTTGTCATCCAGGCTCTCCACGGTGTCCTGCCAGCGCACCTTCTCATCAGCCAAGCTGTTGATGAGCTGTGGGATAAGTTGCACATGTGAGAGCTGCCATGTGGTCTAACCTTGTATCCTGCACCTGCTGCTCTCTGGGTAATGCTGCAGGTGACTTTGGTAACAAGAGGTTGGGGTGGCCCCTGACATATTCTGAATTCTGTTCCTGGCTTTGAGCACTCAATCCTGGGATTACTGGGCTGCTCTCAGCTGTCCTGGAGACCCATTGCTAGCTGAGGTAGCTGTGCACAGGAGGACAGCAGCTTTTTACATCAGTGCCTGCCTAGCTTAGCTTTCCAGTCCTGCTGAGCTGCTGAGATCGGGCTGGGTAGCTTCAGCCTAGGATTGTCATAAGCTGCAGGCACATGGATGTTTTCACCACTATGCCGCTTGATCTGAAATTGAGTTGCCTCATAAGCAGGCAGAACCCAGCTCTGTCCCTTACCACGTCGGCACGGGCCAATCTCTGCAGACACTGCTCACACTTCCTCTCCAGCTCCTCCTTATTGGCTTTGCAGGCCTCGTACTTGGCTTGCAGTGTGGCAATGCCATCTTCAACCTCCTTCAGGCGTTGCTTAGCTTCGTCAAGGATCAGCTGAGTGGCGCGCAGGTCCTCCTCTGCCTCCCGCAAGGCTTGCTGGGGAGATGCACAAGGAAACAGTGGGTATGTGGTCAGGCTCTTCCCCTAAAAGCCAGAGATCTTGGAGAAAGAGTTGATTTTCCATAAAAGCGCTTGCAGGTAAGTGCTAGCTACTGATATCTCAGTCAATCCAATCCCTGGATGACAAAGACGTTACGTCCTGACCTGCAGAACGTGGTGATTCCCAGCACCTCCTGCAGAAGGGAGCTGCTAGTATTGTGTTCCTGAACACTGAAAGCAACTGGGTCACAGAGTCTCTTACCCGCTTGGGCTCCACGACCTTGGCCACAAAGTGGTACTTGTGCATGGCACGCACCCACTGGCAGATGGAGGTACAGGCTTTGGAGACCTTGGCAATGGCAGCTGGCTGAAACTCCTCATTGTCGATGTAGGGCTGGATGGCCTTGATCACACTGTCTGGAATATTGTCCTGCAAAGAACAGTAGGAGAGAAAGAGACATTGCTCAGTCAGATCTCTAGCATGCTCATCACTGATCTCCTAACGGCTTCCTCCAGAGGCAGCAGCACCCCAGGACCTGACAGGATGGTCAAGGCATCACACTGGAGCAAGAGGAATCAAATTGCTGCATGTTGAGTTCTGGGAGCCACAACTGTGGGATTGGGTAAATCCCTTCCCATATCACTTTTATCTAGCTCCTCCGCACAAAAGAGCAGGGGGACAGAATGTGAAGACTTGTGTGTCCAGGTCCCATTGCCCAAGGCAGTGAAGCTCACCCAACTGATGTGAGGGGTCCCAGGCCAAATACACCCTCATCCTTGGTATTGCTGAAGGATGTTGCCCACAAGGAGCTCAACTTGCTGCTGCTGTGAGAAAGATGTCTGTGAGGCAATACCCGCTCCCTGTCACAGCCTCCTTCTGCCAATGCTTACCTTATCATAATCATACAGGCTGCTCAGGAATTGCACTGGGTCCTGGAGAAGGGCCCTGCCTGGCTCCCAGTAATCATCCACCTTGGTGCCTATCTTTTCTCCTGCCACCTTTTTGGGCTTTTTTCCATGCATAATGCAGACAGCTTCAATCACAATCTTCACACCAGGAGGAGGTCGCTGCAGGGCTCGTACCTGCAAAACCCAAATGGAAACAGTGGGTTAACCTGATTCTCTGGGAGATGGGGTGCTCATTCCTCCCTCAGCTGGGCCAGAGGAGACTGGGACCAGAGGTAGGACACTTAGAGGTTGCAATACACAGGCAGGAAGGACAGAGGCATTTGAAGAGAAAGCTGGTTATTGGAAAGGGCATGGAGCAAACTAAACGTAGGCTGAAAAAGCTTACTCTGCTGCTCTGATAGGTGTGTCCCTATGGGCTGAATATATCTTGGTAAAGGAACTAAATCTGTATGGCTCGAGGGAGAAGGCTGTATGGAAATGGGGCACAGGCAGGCTTTCTCCCTTGTTCTATGGGCTCTCATTTGTCTTGTACCCCGCCACAGCAATGCCACACCCTGTGAGCTAGTCTTCAGCACTTGTGGAGGGACTGCTTGAGTTTTCCCTCAAGCAGGCACCCAAGAGTGCTGCTGCAGCACCCTTGAGATGACTGTGATTGTCAGGACCTCTGAGGATGACCCCTGCTTTTTCCCTTCTAGTGCTGACCATCTTTGCCATGTTCAGCTGGAGATACTCCCAGGCCTTCCCACTGGACACTGTCAACAGAGCAGCGGACTTTATGGCAACGCTGAGACTGATCTACCCTCACGCAGACACCCTCTGTGAGAAAGACTTTGAGTGGCTCTTTGACTGCCCTGAGACAAAGCAATTCCTCGAGTGGTTCTGCAGCACGGTGGGTGAGGAGAACGTGCTGAGCCCAGCCGAGGTGGAGGCCTATGAGGCCCTGCTGGCTGCAGGCAAACCCATCTTGGAAGGCGATGCCCTGGAGGAGGCCCTGCGGATGTGCTGCCAGGTCCCACAGCTCCCGAGCATGATAGTGGATGATGAGGGGCCCTCTCAAGAGGCCCTGCAGCAGGAGCTTCAGGAGCTGAAGGACTGTCGTGACCGCCAGCTCTGGAGGTACAGGAAGCTGCTGGCTTGGACAAACAAGTTGCAGCAGGACCAGAAATATTTGGAGGAGGAGGAGAAAGTGGTGAAGCAGGAGTTGAGGATGGCTCATATGGACCTGAAAGCAAAGATCTTCAAAACCAGAACTGTCTTGAGCCAGGTCAGCAAGGCTGCAAAGCAGGTGTCAGAGTGTCATGGGAGCATGGGGATGGGCCAGCTGCCAACACTGCTGTGCCAGATAGATCTTGCTCCTTACCTGCAGCAAGAACAACAGGCCACTGATGTATTCGAGAGGTTCATCCAGCAGGTCCTACCAGAGAGTGTTCAGGCTCCAGATGCTTGGGAAGCAAGTGCACAGGGAGAGAGTACCCTGAAGGAAGGGCTAGAGGCTGAGATACGAATGGACTCATACTATGAAATGCCAGAAGAAAGAAGAGGAGCTCCTTATCAAGAATGCACAAAGACACCGTGGGGGGTGGCACCAGCAAGCTGGGGAATATTGGTCCAAGGCTCAAAGGCAGACCTCCCAGTGGAGGGGGGAAACGAGAAAGACAGGTTGAGCATGGAGAGTGAGAAGAGAGATGGCAGCCAGGAAGTCACAGAGAGAATGGACACCAAGAAAACATCAATGCCAAAAAGTCTTGGGACTGATGAAGATGAGCTGCTGCAGGACCAAGACCGCTTCTGGAAGGAGCTGGGCCAAATAGAGACAGCATATATCTGTGCCCGGAGGGAGGTTATAGTCACGGCAGCAAAAGTGGAAGGCACCTGTGCTGCGCTGGAGTGGGCCAAGAGGACTCTGGAAGCTCTTGAGAATAATCAGGTAGGGCCAGTGCCCCCATTCCTCCACCATCCTACGTGGCAGGGTCTGCCTGTGGCACAGCTGGAGCACAGCTGACAAGTTGGGAGGGGGTGGCAGAGCCAGGCAGCGCAGTGTCACCAGCCTGTTTGTGTCCCCCTGCACAGCAGGCAGTCGAGGCTGAGCTCCGGAGCCAGGCTGCCACGCTCCAGAGGCAGCTTCACGCCCTGCGTTTCGACATCGCGCAGACTCTGACACACCAGCTGCCACCCCTGCTGAAGGCAGAGGCCCGCCGCTTTTGCCTGCCCATCCTGCACAGGCACTTCAGCCTGGAAGCTGCCCGTCTCCAGAAGACTGCCAGGAGGCAGGAGCAGGCGGCTGCGTGGCTGTTGAGCCAGCACAGCCGCCTGGATCTGCTGGAGCTCCAGCTGAAACGGGAGAGAAAGGAGCTGGAACAGAAGGCTGCTTGGCTGGAGACAATTGAAACCATCACGAGGGAATCCACGACCAGGCTGCAAGAGCAGCAGAACTACTTCAGAGATGCCAGGCCCTCCCAGAAGGGTCATCCATGCAAATGGATAGACCCCAAAGACCTTACTGCTATACGGTAAGGGCCTGGGGGGTCTAGGCATGAAGAACTAGGTGTGGGGGCAGTGGCACGGCAATGGCTGAGGCAGGCAGCAGACCCAAACTACCAGATAGATTAGCAATGCTCTTCTGCCAGCACAGTGCTACTCTGAGTCCATGGTGGTGTGAAATTCTCCAGATCTGCTTCTTTCTGGCTGGCTTGGGCTGATGAAGCAAAGTATAGGCTTGGAGAATGGAATGAGTACAGAGAACAGAAGTTTTTTCTAGAATGTTAAGGTAGAGAGTGTAGAGGCAAATCTTCAGCCACGGAGAAGGAGAGCTGGGCCACAAGAAAACACAAGCTGCTTAGAGCAAGACCTTTCTCTGACCAAGTGTCCTGTACTGACTGGGTCTTCTCAGTCTTCCCTACACAGTTTTGGAGTAGCTGGTGCTGGTGTCTGCCAAAATGAAATCACACACTGGCTCTTGAGCCAGCCTGGTCCTTTATGGTGCTCTTCCCAGAGCTCCCTGACATGGGATGCTCACCAGGAGTGGCTGTCTTCTCATTGCTGACACACATCAGCTCACATCCCAGTCTTACAGTGCACAACAACCTCAGAGCCCTGTTTTTCCTCTGTACTGGTGCTGTACTCACAGCTCTGGCTGCCTGTCCCCTCTCACAGGCTCTGGGACATGCTGATGGGGAAAGATCAGGAGAAGCAGCCGTTACGTAGCTATGAGGTCATGGCAGCCAAGTGCTCCCAGCTGGTTCAGGACAAGAGGGCACTGGAAGCCCAGCTGGAAGCTCCCATGCCCCAGGTGTCTGCCCTGGAGTCCTCCATAGAAGTGCTCTATCACCAACTGTACAACAGCTCCAACCAGCTGCAGCTCTCCTCGCCGGTAAGGAAGCACTCCTGCTCCCCTGGGCCTTGCTGGGTGGCAGCAGGCAAGCACAGGGAGCTCTCTGCCATCCTCCCTGGGTGCAGGGGGGACACCTTGCTGCCTCTCAGCCACAGAGGGAGGGGAGGTTGGCCTGATCTTTGCCTTGTCCCAAAAACGATCCAGTGAGGCAGTGGCTGGCTATGAGACAAAGGTGACTCTCACTGTGTCTCACATGTGCTGGTCAGTGTCAAGACTGGGGTGCCTCAGCCAAGGTGTCCCAGTAAGCCACCTCTGCTCCTTGGACTGGGAGGGTTTGGAGACCAGAGTGGGGTGGGTAGTTTGTTTCTGGGGGGCTGAGCTGTTCCACAGGTGTGATGAAAATCCCCTTATTTCTCCATGTTCACATGAGTTTGGGCTCTGTCTCTTAGGAGATCTCTGAGCTGATGCAGCAATTGATCATCATGCAGGACGACCTCTACCAAAAGCTGACAGACCTCCTGAGTGACTTGGAGATCAAGCGCAGGGCTCTGCAGAACCCCATCCTGCAGGCAGAGCGCAACCTTTATGTGTATTTTTACTGCAATGAGGATCGGCTGAGAGAGGTGGTGGAGGAGCTGGAGAAGCAGGCACCAGCTTCCTCCAAGGGAACCCTGAGGGAGCTGCCCTATGGAAAGGAGTAGGTCAAAGGGATCCTTGCTTCCTGCCTCAGTAGTGGTGTCCTCTTTTGGTTGGGTTGGGTCATTAATCCTGGCCTGGGAGAGAACTCTGGTGGTCTCTGCTCCGGTGACAGGTTACTTGGGTTATGACTTGGCAGCTGGGTTTAAAAGAAACTGGGAGCTTATTCCTTTAATACAGAGTTTCCAGGGGCTGGTTTAGATGATGCATAAGAAATTGATGCATCTTGTAGCATTGGAAGCCTTGGATAGACAAGACACTTCTCATGCCAGCTCTACAAGAGGATGGGTGCTGGGGGCAAGTGGACCAACACTATCTGTGTCTTTCCCCACTTTCTGGGGAAAGGGGTTTTGTGTGTTTTTGGGAGAATAAAAAGGTCCGCTATTCACAACTGCAGTGCAATAAGCCTGTCCTTGTGTGGTGAAATCCGTACTTATTGAGTGTGCTTTCTTGGCTATGGGCCATGATGCTTCCAGGCTCAGAATCACCCTTCTTTCTCTCATTAGCCTATTCCAAGCCAGTATTCCTTGAATTCAGCCTGTTGCCTCTTCTCTGCCTGTGGTGGACCCCTTTTCAAAGAGCCTGCAGGTTCAGGGTGCTGCCAGCTCTGTCCCTGTGCTGCACAGTCAGTACTCGGGGTTGCTTGGTGGTACCTGCTGCCTACCCCCATGGACAGGCACGTGGGGTGAGCCCTCCTCCACAGCCTCTCCAGGACATGCTGGAAACACCCAGGAGCCACTTACTGCCCTTCAACCAGCATCTGAAGGAGTGAAGGTGAGAAGCTGCATGGGCAGCTGCCCAGCGTGAGCCCAGGGTGATGGATGGAGGAGAAGGCTAGGGATGTTACAAGCCTATTGAAGGGGAATTGCTGCAAAGGGAGAGGCTGTCCTTGACCAGACCTAGCTCTGGCGCCCTCTCCCTTGACCCAATTACCTCTGTTACATCATTTCTGTTGAGGTTCTTCAGGCTGGCAAGAGCAGCATCCAGGGCTGGGAGGGCTTCAGCTAAGTCCTTCTGAGCATCATCTGCAATGGCTTGGGCTGTCTGAGCTTTCTCATTGGCCTTCGCCTCCTCAGCCTGCACAGCACTTCTTGTCTCTTCAGCCACAGCTGTGTCCACCTGCAACACCAGAGACAGCCTCAGAAACATGCTGGGGGCAGAGCTTGGCTTGGCACTGCTAGGGACAGATCACAGCTTTCCTGGCAGCTTGTGTGTCTTCTTCCAGCAGATCTCAGGGACCTAACTGCTGCAGGGGATGCCCTTCCTGCACCATACTGGGAGAAGGTTTTTGTCAGCCTGTGTAAACCATCCACAAGCTCCAGTTCTGGCTGTGCCTGGAATGATATTAGTCTTGCAGGAATTAGCTGCTTTTCCCATTTTCCTATGACCACAAGTAGAGGATACATAGGGGTGCAAATTTTTAGGGAGATGAAAGAATAGGAAGATATGCTTAGGGGCTTGTTTCTAAAACTGCCACTTCTGCCTACCCCAAGGGTTAAAACACTACCAGGAGGCATAAAGGAAATGTGGAATACAGCCAAATCCTTATCTGCTATGTGGGAACTTAGGAGAGTGCAGACTCTTTCCCCTCTGCATGCAGAGCTGTATGATGCCAGCGTCCCTGTTCCCTCTGTCCCAGTGGGGCCATCCCACAGTAGGAGATGGGCAGGGAGGAACACAAGGAGAGAAGGCAGTGACAGCCAACACAGAACAGTTCCCTCTTCTGAAGTGGCATGAGTGACTGTGTGATGATCTCTGAGATCTGGGGGGCAGGCTGCAGCTGAATCAGCTCCCTGGGGATGGAATGTAGAGGAATGATTCTGTTCAACAACAACAGTCTGGCTTAGAGCTGCTCAGGCCACCTGAGGATTGTGTTAGTGTTGCTAGACTGTGCTTGCAAGGGCCTGGGAGCTGCGAGCTTGGCTGACTGACCCCTGGGCGGTGGCTTCAGACAGGGGCATGAGAGCCATCGCTTCTGCAACAACTGGTGCTCACCAGCAGCAGAGCAGGACCCCAGCTGGAGGCAGTTTCTGCTGTCAGTGCAGCTCTGCACAAATATCTGCCGTGCCAATCTGAGGCGTTTTTGCCTCTGATCAAGCAGGATTTTGCACAATCCCTGCCAGGCCCCTCCGGCCTGTGTCCAGACCAGTCTGAGCAGTCAGAGTTAGAAATTGCAGGGCTGCCCAGCAGCAGTACCTTTATCTGTTCTATGGTTGCCTCGGTGTCCTTGGCTGCCTGTGCCAGGAGAGGGCGGGAGGACTCCAGCTCGTCCTGCATCTTCGCTACATCCTCTGCTGTTCGCAGGAGCTGTGGGAGCAAAGCAGAGTTAAGAGCAGCCATGGAAAGCCCTAGGAAGGGGCTGTGCTGCCCTGGAGGGTGCTCCCTGCCAAGTGTTGGGCTGTGCAAAGCCCAGATCTTTCCCTGGTTCCTACTTAAACAACAATCTGACACTGTGGCGTGCTTATAAACAGTGGTGCCTAATGTTGCCTGCACATGTTAGGCATTACTTCATAAGCTCGTAGCATTGAGGCAGCAGAACAACGTTTCTGCATGTTAGAGGGTTTTCAATTACAAGGTTAATAAGGAACATCCTGAGAGATGAGCTACACAGAGGTCTGTGGTCCCCAAAGACTGGGGATCATTATTCTTTTAGAGCTGTTACAGACTCAGACCTTCAGAAAGACTGGCCCTGGCAGAAGGCAGAGTTCTCACTTGCTTTAGCCTGAGTTTTTTCCTGTTACACAGGACATGTGTAGGACATCTCACTGCATCTCTGCAGCTATAAATACACTGCTCAGAGTGCTTAAGGGGTGGCCCTGAAAATTTCCTGGGTGTAAGGGATGAACCTTGTCCAGGCCACTTTGCATCCTGTTCTTGGCCGTCTTCAGTTCCTGTTGCTTCTTTCCAATGAGGGAACTGAAGATGCTGAGGAACTCCAGGTAGCTTTTAGGAGTGATATAATTGTGTCTGCCCAGTTCTGCTAGGAACAACTGGCACTTCTTTGCCACGCTCTGGTGGATTGCTACACATACTTGAATCTACAAGGAGAAAGGAAAGAAACAATCTTATTCAATATTGAACATGTGAAAGGCAAATCTATGTGATGCCCAGAGAGAGCAAAAGGGGCTTATGAAGAACCAAACTATACAGTCACAGAAGAGCTTATGTGTGTGTATGTGGGCTTTAGTGCCACAGAGGGGTGACAAATGGCCAAGCCCATTTCAAGGCATACAAGAGCTATGCAGTTCTGCATTTGAATGATCCTGCCATGGAACATTTCTGCTTCAGGGTAGGACACTTCTGAAGGTGTGCCCTGCATCCCTTGTCTTGGTGTATCCAGAGATGCAGCACACTGAACGTACGGGAGCAGAGCATTCTCGAGTGTGGCACCTACCATCCCGTCCATATCTTCATTACCGCTACCAAGAAGTGGGATTTCACTCAGGAAGGAGGAGGCAACACTCCGCAGGGCTTCAGCAGGCCACTCACTGAACCAGTCAATGGTGCAGCAGTTCACAAGAGAGGGGAACTGCCTCAAGCGTGCGCGGAACACTTCTCCGATCGGGCTGAGGACAAGGCGTGCACAGAACACATGTTACAACTGGCTCTAAATACAAGGACAAAACAGCTTTCCTTCTACAGAACCACCCCGAAGCCCTGTGGAGTAAGAGGGACAGGAATACACGCAGGGAAGGAGGGAAAAGAGGAATGAAAGTTCAAGCAGTGAGCTGCATGTCCAAAGGTGCATGTCTGAGCTCACTCCTTGACAGCCCTTGGAAGTTCTGGAAGTATTAAGATGGTAGTAGGGTGATGTTTTATGGGTCCCTCTCTAGGGACAATGCTTAAGGGATAAGAAATAAATGTGTTCTGAAGTTTATTTCAAGCAGGTGGGTGCAGAGATCACACCACCAAACCAGAATCATGGCCCTGACTTTTCTACTTGTTCTTGCACTGAGAATGCCCTGTACCTTCTGGTATTCCTCCTGCAAGGGAGCAAGCTGCTTATGGACATGCATTAGGTTCATGAGTAAACATGGTGCAACTGAGCCCCAAATTCAACCAAGATATGTCTACAACAAAAGGCTCAATGGTGCAGAGAGGAGGAGGAGGTACCTTGTGTTTCATCTGAATCACACATAATCACACTCTTGAAAATTTCAAACTTCGTCTTGAGACCAGCAAAGTGTTAAAAAAAAAAAAAAAAGGGGTATCTAGTCCTAGGGGAAGGTGTTACGCAAACCACATTCCTATTCTTCCTCCTCCTCCAAAGTCTGAGGCTTGGAAACAAAGATCCCATTACACAGTGATGCAAGGCAAAGGAGAAGGAGGGAATAATTAACATTAAAAGCACGGAGTTGTGGGCCTGAAGTGTACCTCATGCACAAGACCATGTGGATATTGCTGCGAACCCGTGCTGTGTATGCAGCCATCAAATTGGCCTTGGTGGGCTGCTGCCCCAGATCTCGAACAACAGGCTTCATCGCTGTCAGGATCTGGTCTTGGTCCTCGGGATTGTAAATGTTGGGAATGTCACCAGAGTTGAGCAAGTTGTTGATATCTTCGAGGAAGGATTCACTTTTAATCTAAGTAGATGATAGGTTAAAAAAAAGCAGTTTCTTAAGTCAGAAGATACTCATGTCTCACATGCCATGGAGATAATTTCTGCATAAATACAGCCCTCAGCCTCAGTTAAAACAATTTTCTGTGTTCACTTGGCTCCAGAAAGGCACACCCTGATTCTTGTCCAGCACTTCCAATTAAACAGCCATATTCAGCCATTTCAGGGGTGGGAGGGTGTGTCTGAGAACAAACCTCCTTCTGCCCATTCCCTGTCTCCTTACAGACAAACTGAGCTCAGGCTCTTGCTCCCTGCCTCTGCAGTCAGACCCCAGACACCTGGCTGCTCCGGGTCTTCGTTCCTCCAGCACAGAACACTTCATTAAAATAAAGCTTATCAATGTGGGAGACAGAGTAATTGTAGGGATGTGTCACAGTCTGTGGGACGATCTCCCTCCAGCGCTACACTCACCTCTCCACCTTTGCTAAATCAGAAATACACAGCATCCATCTCCCTGACTAAATGCGCCCTCCTGGGCCCCTTTGCTCCCACATATGCTTCTCACTGCAGGGAAAAAGCTGCAAGAACAAGTAGCGTTTGACTGATGTTCATCTCACTGCTTAGGGCTCTGCCACAAGGGAATGGTTCCTATGATAATGAAGGCAGTAAAAAAGCCTATGGGGAACATAACTGTGATTCCAGAAGTGGAAATTGGTCTAGTCATTAGCAAGTTACAGTTTACAGATACAAGCCAACATTATCCTGTGGAACCAACAGGCACAAGGTCCTAAATCTACACTATTTTTGAAAAGGAAAAGAATAATTTTACTTAGGACTTCTAATATCAGTGGCCAACATAGTGCTTAGTTTCAGACAGCTAAAATCTATGTACCCACCAAAACCTTGGATGAGGCTGAAAGAAGCTTCCTTGAGTAAGAGACGAATCTACCCACACACACACAGCTCTACAGACCCTCTAGCAATAAATGCACCACCTCTAGTTTACCTAGGGCTCATTTATAAGATGATGAATAAAGGCTGAAGAAATACAAGTTGTGTCTGGTTTGTGTCAAGCTCCTTAATACTCTGTAGGGGAATTTATTGAGCTTGGAGATGTGTTTCTGACTCCTTCTGAGATGGAATCCACCATGCTAATACTCTTGTACCTGTGTGTCTACAAATAGGAACGTCTTGGGTAGACTTTGAAGGCCTGCCTTCATCATGATCTTCCTCACATCATCTCGCCATTCGGTCATGCCATAATTTTTGGACAGTTCAATCTGGAAACATTCATTTTCTGCCCTAAAGGAAAGAGAAGCCTGTGGAGTTACATCAAATAAAAATACCCTTTTCTGTCAATTCCCAGTATGTGTTGTGGACTCAAGGGGAAGGACTCAAGCAAGTTGTTTTCCTACAATGAGTCCCATGCACACGCTTGTCCTTGTGCACCAGGGACAGCCACCAACCCAGGAGCATGTTTTACACAAAGCAGAGATACCTGAGCTAGCTAGAAACTCAGTGCAGATGTGCATGTTAACTGAGTCCTAGCTCTTGACTCATTTGAAGAGTCAGCAGCCAGAAAAACATGTAACTGGCAGTGGGAAGGGCAGAAAAAGAGATTTTCTGAAGGCAGCCCCAACGGAGCTGCTCCACATTACATGCATAGGTGGGAGTGCATTACTTACATGTGAGATGCCAGTCTGGTGAGAGACTGTCTCCCACTTCCCCCAACACCCAGGAGAAGAGCATTCCCCGGAGCCTGCCGCAGAATCCGGCTGATTCGGCAGATGTGCTGTATCGCATCCATGAAGAGCACAAGCTTCAGTTCTGGGGTGTTGCTTTGATTGTACTCCTCCAGGTAGTCCTCAATCACAAGCTTCAGCTGTGGGTAGAAACAATCAGTTGTGGCTACCAGATAAAAGCAATTGTGTGTGGGGAGGGTTATTGTCTGCAGGCACAGCCAGGACTAGGGGAGGGCAGAGCCTGGGGCTGAACAGAGTCTGGGAGCAGCTCTCCTCCGTGCTCCTGTAAGGACCTGCCATTGGACGGGCCGAATTTAGTTAGTGGTGGTGGCAGCAGCAGCTCAATGTGACCTTAAACTAACTCAGGCAAGTGACTACGGACTGCTGTTCCCAACGGTGCTGTTTGCCCTGAGAAACAGCAGGGTGTAGTTCAGAATAAAAGACCATATGGATGCCTGATCCATACTGCTCCAGGGCCTCCCTCTGGGTTAGTTTCCTTGCTCTATAGCTGACCACTGCCTGCTGCTGAATCCTGTGGTTAGGATCCTGGCTGGAAAGCACAGATGCTGGGGAAGAAAACAACACTGGCTGTAGATGGGTTGAGGAGCACACTCCTCTCCCAGTCCAGCCATCACATGGAATAGCTGCAGGAGCAGTTTCTCCTGCCCTCCCCAGGGCTCTCTTCAACAGCGCCCTCAGGCCAGAGGAGAAGATGAAGCATGAAGACATCTGGGATTTGACCCTACCCTCCCAGCAATCTCACTGTGAAGTTGGGAAAGCAACACCAGCTGGGATTCATACAGTGCTGAGATCCCTGCCTAGATGCCGAAGTCCTGTGTGCATCAGTGGGGATTGTGCAGCTGCCTCTATGTCTGGCTGTCTCAGCTGTGCTCACCTCGGTGGGGGACAGGCCTACCTACTTTGCAAAAGGGATTGGAAAGCTCAGTTAATTACCAGTCCTTGTCACACAGCTATCAGAAGAGGAGAGACGACAGAATAATCATCTGTTTCTGATAATGAGTGCAAAACGCACCACTCATTGCCTTTGCTTAATTACCACTACCCAAGTACTCCCAGTATCTTCTCCAACAGGGAGTCTGGCAGTAACATTAATTACTTGTAAAGGTCAATTGTGAAGTCTTTAATGGCAAAAGTAGTATTGTTTGGGGGTAATGTGCCATTTCTTTCCAGCAAATTTCACTTTTCAGTCCCAAGTGTGGCTCATTTGGGAGATTTGGCATAGCAGGCTGCCTCCAGGATTGCAATGCAGAGACAGCTTGTTCCACCTCAACTGCCCATCACAACAAATGCAGCCACTATTCATATATGGGGTAGGATTTCACAGGAGACCCCTGGGAGGGTTTGTGGTTTCAGACACCTAAAAAAGGGGTACTGTTATTGTTGCTGTTACTGTTTGCCTCTGTTTATAGAAGACTGGGAAGATGTGAACGTAGCTCACAACATGATTCCCAGGGTCCTTACCTTATCCTGGCTGTCGATTGCTTGGTACACTTTGACATTGGCACCTGGCTCCATGAAGTCTCCAAAAAGAACTGGCTGGGAGGGAATGACCTCCTCAAAAGTGGTGCCAAACTCCTCCATCTTCTTCGTCATTAGGTTGTCAAACCAGGTCCGGTCCTCCTCACTGACCAAGCGATCACGGAAGACCCGGCAGCTCTCGTGGTACCACAATCTCAGCAGGTGCTCTTTGTTCTGGTAGGAAATCCCAGCAAAAGAGCCCCCGTGAGAGAAGCAGAGAAGTGTTATGAACATTGCTGTCAGGAAGGCTGGTTCCTGCCCAGCATGTGGCCAGCTCCACTCCTGTTACAAGGCAGCTGGAGCGGAGAAAGAACTGGGCGGAGGAAGCTGCTTTCCCTTCTCCTCTCAAAAACAACTCTTGTCAAAACAGCTGCTTTGCAGAGGGCTCATTACAGCATCAGTTTATCCCCCTCTATTTGTCCATATGTTGGGCTTTCTTTGAGAGATTTAAATTTTATGTTCTTTGTTCTTATCTTTCCCCAGTTTGATTTAATTTTTACAGTTTTCTTGTGTGTTTTCTGAAAGATCCTTTTATTTGGCTGATAGCACAGAACCTATAGTACTTAGGGTCCTAAGTACTTCCTGTAGTAAGTCAATCTCTACTGGCCAGGCTGGAGCCAGAGCAAGGTCCTCAGGAGAGCAGAAGTGCAAGAAGCCTCCACTGACAGAAGCAGGTAATAGGACAACACCTCTGCCCCTACCTGGTCCCTGTCTGATCCCCCACGGCTCCACTCAGCCCTGGACAGGTGGGCTCTGTCCTACCAACTCCTTGTGGCCACTCACTGGCTTCCATGCCAAGGAAGGACTGTGATGAAGAAGGGGTCTGCCTACTACTGGTACCAGGCAACAGCCAAAGGGGAGGCCACCACACCCACTGAGCAATATCAAAATGCATCTTCAATGGGAAGTTGAAGCCTGTTTGCAAGCCTGTCAATGAGGCCTCAACTAGAACATTTCTGGTCTTGCCCTGGGTGGCAGGGCTGTGCTGATGGGAGGACTCACCTCGACCTTGCCAGGCTCAGCCATGAGCATGCCTTGGAACACCTTTGAGAGGTCTCTCAGGTTGAAGGTGTAATGTGACTTTGCTGGTGTGGGCAGCAGCTGGGATGTGATGGTCATATACACGGAGATTGTGGCATCGACTAACGGCTCATTCAAGTCTTTCACTGCAACTGCTCCTGCTGCAGAGACAGAAGTAGTTGGAGAGGATGTCAAGATGGTGACTCTGGGCTGAGAAGGTCCTTTCAGTGCAGGAAGGTGGCATTAAGTGGCAGAGGTGCTGGCTAGGACTTTGGGCAGGAACACACTTCTTTCTGCTTATTTCTGCAGGGACACTGAGGGACCTGATCAAGCACCTGCTCACTGCAGCAGACAGCTGCCAACGGATTTATCAACTAATGTGAACCAGATTTGGGGGTGGAAGAATGCTTTACAGTGATTCTGTGGAGTAAAGACTTCATGCCCCCCAGGAACAGAGGAGGCACTGCCAGACAGGTAATTGATGCCTACCTGAAATATTCCAGACAGTTTTCCTTCTCCCTCCTTGCACTCCTGCAGTGAAATCTCAGCTACTTTTAAGCTAGAAGGTGTGAGTGCCCTCTTAGCTAAACCCCCTGCAATTCATTATGCTCAGCAAATGCAAAGCCTCTGAGGAATAATTTCTTACGCAATAGTCTGGCAAGATTTAAACACAGATGCCAGTTTCAGAGCATAATTTTTTTTTTCTCCCAATGAAGTTTATTACAAACACTCCCGGAGAAGTAGAGCCCTGTGACACCCTAGCATTTTGCACTTTTTTGCATTATTTCAAAAATCCTTTAATTTCATTCTAAATCACAGCTAGATGTTTCAGTGTGTCCTGAGATCACAGTCAGGTACTGGTGCTTGTGAATATTGCAAGCACTTGGAAAGCTCTGCTTTGCTTCTCCCATAGCTGACTATTCTCACTCCTTTCTACTGGCAGATTTGCAGATGAGGGCATATTTGCAAAGATGATCCTAAATTCCCACCCTGTCAAGTATAAGAGGACTCATTTCACTCCAAATGAACCCTTTTTTCATGGTGGCTGTAGCACCATGCTCAGATCCACCCTGCTCAGCTGTCCACAGGCTGCAGCAGATGGAGAGTAACAGAAGGCTCTGCTTCCACAGAAGGCTGTTGTCTGGGCAAGTGTCTGTCTGCTGAAAGCACAGGTAAGCTGTGCCATGCTGTGCCCACCAGCTTGTTCTGTTCACAGTCTCTCTCATCTTTCTGCTCTTACTTACGCACTGGATTTCTGTAACTTTTTTCTCCTAGGAGTCCATCTAAAAGAAGACAAAAAAAATTAGTTCCAGCTTTACTTGCTGAGGTTAAGAATATCTGCATCATCTATCACAAACAAAATCCTCTTTGAAAGGCCCAGGCTATAGGATAACATATGCAACTGTGAAAGCCAAAGCTGAAGTTTGCTCCTTTGCACCAGCAGAGTTTGGCCCTTGTTGGGGAAGATGAAACAGGAAAGCCTTATAAATATGATTGCCTGGCAAAATATGCTGAGAATAGGGAAACTGTAAGTTGAGATTGAAATGAAAGCAAGCTTTGAGATACCAAGCCTTAATTACTGAACAACTGGAAAACAATGGTATGGCCGGCAGAAGGTAATCCTCTCTCTGATTGAACAATACCCTCTGCCTGCTGACAAGCCCCAGGGTCAGAGCAGACCCTACTGGCTTGGCAGCAGGGGTCTAAAGAGGAGTTTCTAGAGTTTAAAATGTAACGCAGTATGGTAATGTAACAATTCTTATAGGCTGAATGTAAATGCTATAGGCTTTGTATCTTGTACTAGATTGGTTAATGGAAATTAGAATATTCAACACAAGAGAAGATTTATTGTATTGTAAATGAGAACCTTGCGCTCTTTTACTACTGCTTCCTCTCTTTTCTCTCTTTTCCCTCTCCTTTTACTACTTCCACTACTCCCCTACTTCTTCTTGCCCTTACTCTCTCTTGCTCTTACCTTTGCTTCTCTTGCTCTCTCACTTTTCTGGCCTGCTTTGAGCTGCAGCTGGCAGCTCCAAGCAGGGCCACTATACCCACGCCCTTCATAAATAAACTACATGCTCTAAGACCTAACCACAGAGATCTCTCGTCTATAGCCATCCTGACCGTCCTAAAACCAACCAAGAACTTCCCACAGGCCCTGAGACTAAATAGTGTATAAGCTCTCTGTTTGCTAAGCCTCATAAAACACTTTGCCTAAAGCATCTTCAAGCAACTACTGCAAGTTCCAGCTTTCAACACTTTGATCAGATCATCAGTATTAATTCCTCCGCTTCCAAACTCCATTGTCATCAAGCTGACTTGCAACATGAGGAGAAGGTGGCAGTTTTCTGCAGGACTTACCCATCCAGCTGCCAAGGATGGTGGAGAAGATCTTCCTCTTGCTGCTGTCATCCATCTCGGTGAAGGAGAGGTAGTTGAAATGGCGAGTGAGGCGTGGAGTGACAGGATTCCTTCCCCCTCCAGGAGGTCCCATGGCACAGACAAAATTAATATCTACCAGCTTCTTAAAAGTACCTTAGAGAGTGCAAAACCAGGAATAAGTGCTGAGTTGTAGCTAAAAACCCCCACCACAAATCTCCCCGGCAGGAGGATATCTAACAGGCCAGCTTTTGCCAAGAGCTCTGTGCACAGGATCTGGGTCATACCGATCTGCTTCCGGTCGTACCAGCCCTGGTGGTCCATCCACTGCCGCAGCAGCTCGATGGGTGGCTGAGCTCCGTACTGCTCCAGCATGGGCATGTTCAAGTCATCGATGAAAAAGATGAAGTACCGACCAACTGGAGGCCCGAACACTCCCTTCCGCCTGCAAGGACAGAACCAGTGTCAGGACACAGGACAACTCCTAGGAAAAGGTACTTCTACCTTGATCCAAAAGCATCTTTTTTTTTCTCAGGATGCTTCCTGAGTCAACAGTTTCAGCTATTTTTACACTTGATACACTCCTTTGTAAGGGCCTTTGCATGGAAAAGATCTGGAGCAACGTTCGAGGCACTGGCTTCTTTCCAAGCACGAGTGAAATTTTCTCTATTTATGCACAATGCCAAGGAGTAAATGGGTGCAAATAAAAACAAAGCTTGAGCCCATGAATCTGTTGGAAACTTCAAACCAGTGGCTGACCAGGGAGGTGAAATGGAAGCTGTTTACTGTGGGGAGTGGGATTGAGGGTGGGCAGCCACATTTTCTCCCTTCATCACTTTCTGTAAAGATCCCACACCAGGGTTTGCAAACACCTGTGCTGTGAAATGCAGTATTTCTGGAATAACTAGAATTGGAACAACTTTTACCAACCCTCACTAATCCTTCTCATTTTCTTCCCATTATAACAAGCTATTATTGGCTCTCACAATCCCAGCTCAGATGTGCTGTGTGTCTTACATGTTATCCACAGCTGCATGTGCTGAGGGCCCCTTCAGGTCTTGGGATGAAAATAAATAGCCAAGCTGATAGAAACACTGAGCTCAGGGATACTGCCTTTGCACACACAGTAAAGGAATCTTGCCTCTTATCCAGTTTGCTGTCGATGAGATCCTGGGTTTGGTTAGCAGAGGTGCGTGCTGAAAACATCAGGAAGTGGGTGATGTATTTGTTCGGCAAGTTCTTCAAAAGCTTGTCCATAATTGTGAGAGTCTTCCCTGTGCCAGTGGGACCAATGCAGAGAACCTAGAAGCACAACCAGCAATGCAGCATAATCACAAGCAAGCAGTCTGTGTTTCCCAGCACCCTGACATTTGCTGGAGGAAATTCAGGCTACTGCTCTTTTAGGCATTTAAAGGTTGGGAGAGGACTGTTGGGCTTGCTTCTTCAGTAATGTCAGCTGCCCAACACCAAAACCTCTTGGTGTGGATGGAGTCTAGCCAGAGAAGTATGAAACGGACCTGCAGGGAACAGGTAGAGAGGGAGGGTGATGGGCTATCTAGCAATTGCTGCATTTTGATTGAACAACAGTGTTGATATTCCTTTGGGGTGCTGGCATGGTGCCTGGGGACTGAATGGATAACTCTTGGTGCTTAAGCACAGATTTGGAGCAGAGAAATACAAATCCATGAGAGTGGGAAATAATCTCGAAGTATTAGGTAGCTGTTAAGTTCTGACTGCACTGGGAGAGGAAGAGGTTGAATCAAAAATTCAAAGACAAGGCTGGGCACGTACTGGCTTATAGTTGATGAGCAACAGCTCCAGCAGATAGGCCATTCGGACTGTGTTCACCGTGGGCACAATAACGTCACAGAAGTTGGTGTCTGGAACCATGGTGAACTTTGCTGTAGCATCCAGCCACACTTCCCAGTGCACCTGAAAGATTGGAGTCTGCTTAGAGGGGGCAGTTGCATCTATCCCTTCTAGGGAAAGGAAAATGATTTCTGCTATTTTCTCTGTCACTGCTCCCTGTGTAATAGCTCAGATTCTGATGAGAAATTCAGGTTTCCAGACCCTCTGCTGAGTCTTGCCACTCTTACCTTTCTGTATAGCAATGCTAGGAGCATTTGACTCGTTACTTTTGGGAGGGACAGAGCCTGAGAGTTAGAGGTTATTGCCCCTGCAGCAACACACCTGCCCTCGCTTCTGAGAACTGGGATCAAAGCAGGATGGAGCACTTGTGATATCTGCAAGAATAGGAATTCTGCCTATGGCAGAGGGTCAAAGGGGGCTTATCTGGGATCCTGTCTTCCTGTTCCGTGCCATCACCCACGTTGCACTCAGAGGCACATGAGGTTTTCTACTTGTACAAGATATGGATCTCCTGTGTGAGACTGAAGCTGCAGAGGAACCTCCCAGAGGCCACTATACAAAGGAGACAGAGGTTCTGCCAGGGCTGTGCTGGAGAATACAGGAGAAAATCTACATACCTGACCAACCCATGTGGCCTTCCCACAGAGACCCCACTGGAACCTTCTGTTAAGCATCTGACACTCATGTAGGGTTCTTTTCTTTCATTTCAGGAAGGGAAAGCATTTTCCCTCCTTTTTAAACTCCTTTTAGCCCAGAGTCTGGTGACTGTCAGTCAAGATGACCCTGACATGCCCTACACTGCTGCCTCTTGTGAAAAAGATGGAATATTTGTCTGCCTTGCTGGTACTTCAGACTCTGCTGCACATAACTCTTCTGCTGTTGTTGACTGCTTTCTAACACAGACAGATCTATCTATCCAAGCTTCTCCCTGCCCTCCAGCAGCAACACCTGTGTCACCGCTCACTTTTCTGAGCACTGACAGAGGCACTCAGGTCTCAACAGACCAGCTCTTGGCTCAGCTTTGAAAGATCTGGTTCCCAGCTCTGAAGGCAAGAAACTGCCTTCTTGATTCAGTGAAATGCTTAATTTTGATTTAAACATTCTTGTTTGCTTCCTATAGGCCTTTCTTATTTGTCCTTGATGTGAAAATCCTACCAAATCCTGTAGGACTGTGTTGCTTCCTGGTCCCTCCTCCTAAATTACCCAGCTTGGAATTAAAAATGAAATATTTTACCTCTCTAACAACTTCTTCATCCACATCTTCAGTACTGCTAAGCCCAGCATCATCCAGTTTATAGTCATACACCAGTCCTTCTTCTGGGAAGAGTAACTGGATCTGTGAGAACAAAGCTGTGGTGAACCTGGCTGCCACTCAGCTGAATTCACAGGAGGATATGCACTACTTCAAGGAAGACTTTACTAATGGGATGCTACCCAGGCTAGGGGGCTCAGGTCTCTCCCAGAACCTCCAGCTCCAGGGGTCCCTTTAAGACAATGGCATACCAGATGCCAACAGCAAGTCCATCCAAAGCCTCCAGGCATTTAGCTCTGATCCCCATTCCTCACTACTAATTGCCCTATAATGAGGGAAGATCTGCTTTTCCTTTACTCACCCTTTCCTTTGCCATCTTCTTCCTGAGCCATGAGCTGAAGGCCTCACGACCTGGAGAGTCTCCAGTTGCGCCCACGCTCCAGATCAAGGCAAATATAAACCAAGGTTCAATCAGCTCTCCCATACGAGCAATCTTCTCCCGGGGAATTGTCTTAAATCCCTTAGAATCAGAGACAAATAGAAGAAAAATTCTCAGGTATAATTAAGGTATACAAACCCCAGACTCTTCTTAACTTGCTCATAATTCTATTCAGCTTCTATGTAGTTTTTTCTAGCCAGTTTTTCAAAGGCCTTGTTAATATATTCTGTGGATTAAAATTTGTTGTTTCATTGGTGTACTTGAGAGACTCCCTTTACTGAACTAACATCACTCAACAGGAGCTGGGAGAAGAATTTAGTCTTAGGTTTTTAATTTGAAAATTGTCCAGCCTTCTTCAATACAAATTCTCAAAGGACCTGCAATCTGAAGTGCATCACTGCTCAGCTCTGATCTCTGCTTTCCACTCATTCTCCAATTCCCTCTGCTATAAATAAAAGTGAACCTCTGCCCTCCAGCCTGCTAGGCATGGAGCTTATCTTGTGTTCCTTCAGTGGGCAGAGCATAATCCTTCCAGGTTTACCTGTGCTTTGCTGGATGTTGTATTACCTTCTGCCACATAGATGAGCTACAGCATGACCTTTCTGCACCAACACCTTGTTCTCTGGTGACTAACTCTTTTCATGACTTAGCGTCCTTAAGAGTTACAGACATAAATAACAGTGATAGAGGTAGCAAAATCTACCTTAATGGGAATGAAAGGCTGATACAAACATTCCAAGAGCACGAGGAGGCTCACTGTGAGGTTACTGTCCGTTGAGGCAATTATCTCCTTCACAGAGCTTCGTAAAAAGTCAATGGCCTCCTGGAAAGATAGACAGGGACAGCTCAGCATCACCATCCAGCACAGCTGTCTTTGGTTTTACCTCCTTGTTCTGGTTTCTCCTCACCTCCATCATGTTATGTTTAGCAGGGAGAGTGTGACTGAGAATGCTGCCATTTCCAACTGCATCCCAAGTACTCCTGTTTTGACTGGAGAAAAGCAAGTCAAACCCCTTGGTTCAGTCTTAACACCAAGAAACCTCTGGGACTCCCTTTTGGTTCTGTGCAACAGTTACGCATATCTTGTGCTATCACTGCTGTTAAATGGTTTGCTCCCTTCAGAGCTTTCCTTTGTAGCTCCAGGTTCTTCATTAAAATAATGGTTTATCAGCAGAGTAGAAATAACAAGACTTGTTTGTACAACCTTCTCCCTGGAGGTACCTCACTGTAAGCTATGGAACTGCACTAGGGATGTTTTTGTCCAGAAGATAATTTTAAAATGAAATAAAACCAACTATAATGACCAATAAGACTTAGTCACATCTACAGAGATCAGTGACTAACCTCTATTAAAGCCACAAAATTCACAGAGAAGTTTCTATGATAGATGTTATGCTGGTAGGAAATGTTCCCACAACGGCATTTAAATCCAGGCCTTGACAAGTCTGGGCTGGTTGATATTCAAGATGACATGGAAAGGCTGGAACAGAACAGTAGCTCACCTGGAGGAATCTCTTGAAGAGAGATGCCAGCTGCTGTGAGAAGCGCTGCATGACGTCTGGCATATTTTTCAGCCAGCATTCAATGAAGGGCTCCAGCCCCAAAATGCTGGGTTCCAGGTAAACCATGCCACAGCGGGAGACTGTGGCAGGGGAAGCAACGGCCAAATCCTGGACTTCAAACATCATGGTCATGCTCTGGAAATTATAAAAGAAAAGAAAGGACAAAGATTTGCTCAGTTTTGATACATATTTCAGTGCAGGGAGGAAGGAGTACAGACAACAGGCAGCAAAAGCGGGAGGGATGAGTTACCTCTGTCATCTTGATGATTTCCCCTGAGCTGAGGCACAGCTTCTTATTGTCATCAAGTACCGTATTCATGTTCTCAATCCACAAAGCATCAACTGGCCCATCAAACATGTACCACTTCTTGGTGGTGTCAGTGGCCACAGTTCCCCGACGGATGAGTGTGGAAAAGATCCCGTCCGTCCTGAAAGGCAGGAGGAAGGCAGGGCTTGGCCCATTCTGGTTTTGCTGAAATACATGGCAAAGTTCCCACCATAAAAGGCAATCTTATCCTGGTTCATGTGTCTCCCTTATCCATGAGCTGCAAAAAGGTCCACCTTATTCTTATTTTTACTGAGACACATCTCAGCCTGACTGACACCACAAAACAATTTCTTTGGGCATTAGGATCTGGAATTCATGTCATTTAACTGTAAGATGTCAAGCTTCCCTTTAACATCTCTGTCCTCAGTGAAGAGTAAAGAGGCCTTGCTAGCATCCAGTTCAGGTCACAGGCAGGTTATCTGCCCTCTGCAGGTGCCCCTTTTCCTCTTTTTCTCAAGGTTACAAGGATAAATCCAGGCTAAAGAGCATGACCCTATCCTCTTTATAAGTGAAGTTCCCCATCCTCAGCTGCCTGTGAACCTGGGTGGTGCTGGAGCTGGTGACCAGGAGAGCAGACACAAGGAATGCCGGCTGTTGACAGTAAGGATTTAATCTGTACATGGAAACCTGAAGTGCAGTTTCCATTCAGATCCTGGACTCTACTCCCGCTATTAAATAATTATTTGTTATTTTTATAGTACTAGTGAATTCCAGGGTATTGTTACTGAGATCAAGGGAAAACAGTCTGTTCTAAAGCTCAGCTGATTAAAACAGATGGATTTGTCTGTAAATATATTTTACATGACTGCTGTATTTTTCTTTTTGTCACGTTGACATGCCCGTGTAGAGTCACATCATAAATAAACTGTTGAGCTTAACTGGAGCTCCTATAAAATGTCCTTCAGTAAATATGTACTGGATTCTAAGCTGGGAAGCTCTGGTAGCAGCATCACTAATGGTTACTTGCCTGCACTTTTCCCAGAGGTAGTTAGTTTCATATATATTTAGTTTCCCTCATTTTACAGAACACAATCTTTAACTTTGCCCTGAAACAAGTGCTGGCTGACAGGGCCAACGGGAGATTCACACTGCTTCTCACATCCTAGCTTATGGATAATGTGAGCTGCAAAGTCAACCTCAGGTCACATATGGAAACCTAGGCAGTAGGACCTGGCTGTAAAGAGGGCAAGTGGGCTATTGGTTCTTGTTTCCAAACCATGTAAGCAAGCAGGAGCCTTGGCAACTGAAATGAAATGCCTCTTTATGCCTCAAAGTCATTCCTCATCACTCAAGGATACCAGAGTATTTATACAGAACAATTCAAGTGCGCAGTACAGAGGTCACTTTTCTTCAGAAGCAAAGCAAGTGTTTTTAAGCTGCTGTATCTTAGGAGCAGGGGCATGTGCTCCAAAGCTATTGAATTATTGTTCTGCAGTTAATGCTGCGAGCTGAGCTGCAGGAACTGTCTGGGCATGTGCTGGCAGACGGGCCAAGCGCACAATAAGGGATGTCAGCTTAAATCGCCGTGACTGGCTATTGTAGCTTGGTGGGGATAAGGACTTGATCGCTTCTGGTTTTATGCCACCACCCCAAACGGTTCTCAGCCTTGAAGAGAAGACGCTGAAGACCAGAAAAGTGTTTTCTGTCTGGAAGAAAGGAAAGAAGGTTTTGTACTTTACCACTCATGCGTTAGCAAGTTGAACTCTCCATAAAGCTGGCCCATTGTGATGGATTTGGGATTCAGTACAAAGTAGCGGACTGCTTCGTAATTCCCACCACTGGCTGCAGGCTGACCTTTCAGTGATGTCATTGCAGCTGCCAGGACTTCGTAACTCTGCAAAAGCAGGACAGCCAGAAAGTTAACTGCCATGGTTCCAGAATGATAGAGCCACTTGCTTTCACAGCAACTGCATTCAAAAGGCAGTGAGAAAGGAGACATAGTGAAGGGTAATATCATAGTAAGGAGATGCCTGGCTGAAATAAAAGCACAGAAATTAAGCACTCTACATGCAGGGGGGGAGGAAGTTAGATCTGTGCAAGAGGCCTGAGGCACCTCAAGAGGTCAAAGCATGTCTCAGCCTTAGAAACCTGCAGCAGACCTAGTAAGCCTCAGTCTAATCTCACAGCTCAAAAGTGAACCAGTAATACACCTCCCCATGGCTATAAATTATTACTAACAGGCAGTATCTTTGTGCCCTGACTTCTGTCTGAGAGAAGCTTTAAATGCCAGTGTGGGTCTTCTGTGAAACTTAACCCTCTGCATCACCAGGTAGGTGATGGTTTGCTGGGGCCAGCACAGTGTCTCACCCATACCTTTGTCTTCCCAGAACCTGTTGGTCCCACCAGCATCAGGCCATGACGAACCACGGTGGTCTCGTACAGCTGGATGCACTTAGTCACAAAACCTGTACGGGAAGACGATGCAGAGTGGGTCTGGGAACACATCTCTTTCCTAGGGCAGCATGCTGGACTAAAAGCCCAGGTCCAGAGGGAGCTTGTGGAGAGCCTTTCGCCTCACCATCAACATCCTTCAGATTTGCTTTGATGCAGGATTTGCGGATGGCTTCTTCCAGGATGCCATAATCAACTGGTGATTCTTTGATATTTGGAAATAAATCTGAGACAATACCATTGAAGAGCTTGAGGTCATCCTGCAGGAATTTGGGTACGTTGGCATCCCTAATAGCTCGCAGGCAGATCAGCTCCTGCAAGGATTTAAGAACTCAGGACTTCAGAGATCTTTCCTCTCATATGAGGCTGCAGAAAAGGCCCCATAAAGTCTATGGCAATGTGAAATACAAGCTCATTTACCTCATCCATATCAGGGTTCTCTCTTTTGAGATTGCCAGCTGTTGAGATGACAGTCTTCACAGCTCTCATCCCAAAGTCATAGTGGTCCTGAACAAGACACAGAGTCATCAGATAGAGGAGCACCACCTAAAAAAGTAAACTTAGGCACGCACTCAGTTAGCAGTCAAGAAAAGAAAAATGAGAGAGTTATGCCTTCAGAACAATTCCTCCTTCATCCAAGTCTGCTCTCAGGATCCTTCGAACAACTAATTAGTGCTCAGCTGTACAGTCTGTGAATGAGGAAGATGAGAATAAGTGCATGATGAAAAAGCCTAAATGGAAGGAAAAGCAGGCAGAGCTGTTTGGCTCAACTGTCCTGACACTGTAATCCTAGATAGGCTTTAAGGTGAATCCAAGTCCAGCCACAGGAGCAGAAATGAGAATTAGAAAGAAGGAAGGAAGGTGAAGAACGGGTGTGATGACTTTTTTGAGATATGCTATCAAAAGGCACCAAGAAAACCATCCAGGTACTTCATGCCTAGGCTGAGAAAGTCTCACATTTAAAAAACATTCATAGACATTAAGGCATCTACCTGGGAGCTGAGCTGTTCTGACAATAGTTTGAATGTTGTGGTGATCTTCTTTGCAAGGGTTTTGGCTTCATTAAACCCAAAGGAGTAGAGTGAGATCTCAGCAATCATGGAGTAATCTGGGACCATCATAGCCACAGGACGAAAGAGAGCCTGGAACGTACAGATCCAACACAATGTCAAAACACTGTCGTTTCTTGCTTTTTTCCCAGCAAACTGAAAAGGCTGAGTATCCATCCCAGACTGTTTAGAGGACACAACATGAGTGTGCCTGGCAGCTGTCACTGTAGCATCCCTGCAGACTGCAATCTGAACAGTGCCATTTCCTTACACGTGTGTTTCAAATCTCAAAGTGATCCTAGAGACCTTCCAAAAGTGTCGCACCCTAACCCTTGTCATGGACACACTGGTGGGTCCAGGTAGCATCCAGCACCTTTACTGCCCCTCTTCTTTCTGCCTGTGCAGCCTGCCCTCCTTACCTTCAGGTTATCGGGCAGCTCAGTGCGCCCAGCGTACCCTGGGTTCATTGTGATGAAGACTGCACAGGATGGGACCAGTGGGATCTCTGTGCCTTCAAATATGAAGGTTTCCACCTGGAAAATTAAAAATATGATCATTCTCAAAGAACAGAGCCTGATCTACAAACTAATAATGTAGCAGAATCTTCCAAGAGGAGAACAATGGCTTTTAGTTGTTAAATTATAAAGCACAAACACACACAGCTGCCCACAACAGTAGTGACTCAATCTAGTCTCACTGCAAGAACCCAGTATTACCAGCAATATTTTTCCCTGTATAAAAGACTGGGCTCGTGGAAGATTTACTGATAGGTTAATTTTTTTTTTTTTACTCTTGAACAGACTTCTATCCCTCCAGCTGTAAACAAACGTCTTTCCATTTATTTTGCACTAGAGATCAGACCTGAATTAATTCATGGCAAAGAGGGCAAAGAGAAACCTAAATCCTTCTTAAAGCTGTGTAGGTAGTAATTTCAGATGGGGGATAAGGTAATGCAGAAGAATTTACGGAGAGCAAGTTTCTAATTCCAAGCCAAAGTCAAGGAGATTCAGGTCTTAACCCTTCTGGGCCTCCAGAGAACAAAGCAGAGGCTGGCTGCTAGACTGGCTGACAGCTGAATCTCCATTAAAGCCAACAATTCACTTTACAATGGAACTCTGTGTGTGCACGAATATGCATTTCTCTGCAGATACTAAGCTTTGTGAATCCACCAAAGCTTGGTTAACACATTTAGACAAATTTGGTGCTGAGCAACTCATGGCAGAACACTGGCTGCCTTTATTACAGCTCCCAACTTTATCAGCTTAGGGGATCTGTATCAGAGTGTCTCCCACACCAAAGCTGGCTGGCACTACAGCTCAAGCTGAGAGGCACTTCAGACTATGGCAGCATAGACTGGGGTGAAGTTAAAAATTCCCGAGGATGTTGACTGTGTAACGGACTGATATGATGTGCCATAGTTAGGACACTGTTCAAACCTCTCCTCAGGGATGTCTGTTCGAGTCGCCCCTGAGCAGTGAAGCTTGTCATCAGTGAAGGTGTGTGCAGAGACAAGGACTTGCCTGAGCTAGCTCAAGTGGAGATTTTTTTGTCTGCCTTTACATCCACATGTTCCTTACATACCCTCTGCTGCTGTGCTTTCTGGATGGTTGTGATCTGCTGGGCCACCACAGACAGCACCTCGATATCGATGCGGTTGAACTCATCGAAGCAAGCCCAGGCACCAGAGCTGGGCAAGGAGGGAAGAATGAAGGGAGTCAGGAACACCACACAAGAGCAAACTTTCAGTCAAAAGTTCAGCTAGATATAGAAATTTATGTCCACATACTGGGTAGGCATAACAGAGACTAGAAGTGAACACAAAAGGGCCCTGGTGTCCCATGGCAAACAGTGACACAGCCACTGTGTCCTGGTTCAGTGGACACCCTGACTGTGCATCCCAGTCCATGTGACGAGTGGCCATAGCAGTATCTGATCCTAGAGCTTGGGACAAATTCTCCATGTTACAGATTTGAGCTTTAAAGAGGTGTCATGTTGAATTCCTGGTTTGTATCTGAGCTGTAAGTGTAGCAGATATACTTTGGACAACTCTTAAGTCCATTTTTCAGAGTTTGAAAAACTATATATAAAGCTGGAAGCACGCATATGAGGAAGGTGATCTTCCCACAAGGCATGGCTTAAGATAGAAGTTAAATTACTTACAAAGAAAACATCTGAGAAAAGAATATCAGCTTTTGTTGGAGTCACTAATTCAGATTCACCAGTGTGCAACAGACTAATTGGACCAGCTCTGTTTGAAATGTAGAGAAGAGAGAAGCCTCTCTGAGAGGATCCCTCAGGGCTTAGAGCAGTCTCTCTTGGCTGCTCAATTTTGAATACTTTCAGCAGATTCTCTTCTTCTTAAGATTAAGCAGCCTGTGGGCTGAATCTCAGTCCAACACGGATGATATTAAAATAAAGGCCAAAGCTGCAAACATTTGCACAGGTGGATTAGTGCACTGTGGATTAGCGCAAAGCATTTTAATTTTGCCTTAAATGAACAAGGATCTCCTTTTATCTCTTTTTTTTAATTGGATCAACTGTCCCTCCTTTCAGGCTGGAATTTTGTAACCTTGCTCATTCTGGAACTCAGTAACCCCCTTACTAGGGCTTTGCTTGTTTTTTTGGGCTGCCATGAAAAATATCCACCAATTCCCAATGTGCAGCATCCCTATATCCTACCCACTCCTCAATAATGACACTCAGCATTTCACTGTACCTGGCTAGTCCCTTAAAAAACTTGCCCATTGCCATAAAGTCGAGTTGGTCAGAGCAGTTGAACACTACAGTTTGGATTGCCAGTGCTTTGCCCAGGTCTTTTGTTGTTTCTGTTTTGCCTGTTCCTGCTGGTCCTGCAGGTGCTCCTCCAAATTTCAGGTGCAGAGCTCCTGTAAGTGTCAGATAACACCTACAACAAAGAAGAGACCAGATGATGAAAAAAAGCATTTGTACTACTGATTTCAGCTAGAAGACATATGATCTATCCAGCTGGAGACAAGGAGGAATCCATCATTCATTATTCTACAAAACTGCTTAGATATGCAGCATTCTGCAAAGCAGTTAGAGCTATGTGGCCTTGATTAGTATTCATGGGGGCCTGCATGGATAAATCCTTCTGCCACTGGCTACAAATTCATTCCCTGGAAAAAGGACAGTTACAAAAGGGTAAAACTATTATTTCTG
The DNA here is from genome assembly GCA_013398955.1 of Callaeas wilsoni. Classification (NCBI taxonomy): domain Eukaryota; kingdom Metazoa; phylum Chordata; class Aves; order Passeriformes; family Callaeidae; genus Callaeas; species Callaeas wilsoni. The sequence goes on along the minus strand of VWPU01004797.1, from coordinate 67,256 downwards.
CTGCATCTTCTAGAGTACTAGCTGCTACCTTCTGGTTTCTAGAAGAGCTCCTTTGCTATCAGGTGGGCATTTTATACGAGTCAGAGCACTACATTAAGAATTAGGAGAGGGAAAGAAATCAGTCTGTGCACTGATCACTAGGAATACAGAAGCAACCAATGCCAAGGTGCTCCTGTGCACTCGTCTCAGGTAGTACTTTACTGTACAAATCAATTCTATTTACATACATTAAGATTAAGGACCTGCATGGTCAGATCCTTGGTTTAATCCTGTTCATCCAGAAGAAAAAAAATAAAGAAAAAAGAAAAAAGGTGCATTTATTAGCCAGAAAACAATGTCTTTACCTGTCAGTGAGGGGTGTGATAACAAGACGGCCAGTGTTCCCCAGATACTCATAGCCATAGATAAACTCAGCATTGACTGCTCTGATGTACAGGTCTCCCCTTGTCCAGTAGTATCTAATGACGAGTGAACATGACATTAGAAAGATAAACACTGCCTGGCGGACAAAACAGCAGCTCAAGAGACTATAGCCTGCAGGTTTGGAGATCTGCATGTCAAGGGATTTCTCTCTGGGGAGTAGAGAGTACAAGGTAACACAACAGGGTGGACAGGAGTTCTTGCAGGACCTGGGATCAAGCATTGCATCCCTTGGGCAGGAATATGGCCTTTCACAGTGAAACATCATGGTATGGGTTAGTTTACATTGCCAAAGAGGATGCCATCTAAACTAGATCTGTCTGAAACTCCTGTTTCCATTTGTCATGGACACAGCTGACGGCTAAGGAGAATGGAGACTGGCCAGGGAGGCCAGGCGAGGTTAGCTGTGCTCTCTAACCTGAGCTGCGAGATCCACTCAAAATCGTTCATGCTCGTTACATTCTCCTCAATCAGCTTTGCTGCAACATCCTTGGCATGGACCTCGATCACAATAAGAGCTGACAATACTGCTCGCTGCATCTTGGACAGTCTCCCACGGACCAGGGCCACCAAATCTCCCAGCTGGGGAAGGAAAGGGAAGTACCCTGAAGCAATCCATTATGTACCAACACAGTGCAATCAAACTCAGGGCTAAGTTTCAAATCATATGCTGTGCTCAGGCAACTTCTGCCTCTTCTCTTGTCAGAAGTACAAATGATTGCTCAGAAAGCAAATACCAGTCAAGGTTGGCTCAGAGCTGAGTTTTGCCTACAACATTATCATGTTCAGGTGAAAAGAAAGAGTTAGAGCCACCATGAAGTCCAGAGCTAGTAACTCTCAGGTATTAGGTGTGATTAGATGCACAGAACTGATATGAAGGATGCAGTTTCCTCCACTGTCCATCACTTCAATTCTTCACCCTTGGCTTCTTGGGTAACCCTGAAGAAGTTATCTTTCACCTTGTTAAAGTGTTCAGGTGATGATCATCTTACCAATCCTGTATATTATTTGAGGTTTATTATGACAAATACCCTAATGATTAAGAAGACAACCTGTTTTTACACCTGTTTTGGACAGTGCTATGCAAAACTGTGTCTCTGTTCCTCCAACATTATTGTCCTGGCTGTATTTATAACTTGTCTGAGGTCTGATAATTGAAAAGTCTCCATGTGGCAAAATCTCACCCTTCCATTCATTTTCATACCTGAGCACTCAATTGTGGGTAAAGCCTGCTGGACAAATCTCCAGCTTCCAGAGCTTCAGACACTTCCTTCGTCCAGAAAATCTGGCAGCCAGCAATGACCACTTGGCCAGGCCATTGCAAGACCCATGCGGTACGTGGAGTCTTAAAAGAAAGAAACGGGTGTGAGAACGGAGGGGAAAAGGTGGTATGACGATTATTTATTTATTTATTTATTTATTTCTATGTCCTCCTGCTCTGAGATTCTTGTGCAAGAAGCCTTCCTTTTTTTCCCCCTCCAGTTGCTGTGAAGAAACCTTCTTCAGGCACCAGGTACAGTGGGTACCTTCTCTCCACTATGCCACCTGCAGTAACCAGTTACAAGTAGCCAGCAGCAGGTGAAGAGCAGGAATGTGTGAGACCCAAAAGAATGTTCCCCCTCCTCTGGCTTGCTCTAAGTTTCCTACTTTCAAATTTTCAGTCTGAATAATAAAAAGTAACAGAAATATCCGAGGCCTCCTTATTTTTCAGCCTTTCTCTCTCCCTAGATTAGAAATTTCAAATTTACACCAGCATAGCTTTTATACAGAAACCAAAGCCAAGATGCATCCCCTATACACTGACTGAAACCAACAGTTCATGTGCCTTGATTACTTTCACCAGCCCCTAGAATACTGTGAGACATGAGACCTGAAGCAGAAGATCCTTACAAAGGGCAGTAGTCTGGAGAGATGAACAGATATGGATTCACACAGGCTTGTTCTATGCTATAGGAAAACTGTGAGGGAGTGTGCAGAGTTTGCATTCTGCTGGACCATTAGCTTCTTGCTCAGCTGCCCATTCTGCACTTACAGGCACACAACTGGATTAAAGGCTGTATTTTGAAAGTGGAATAGAATAGAATATTCTCGTAGAATACATCCCAAGTTCATCAGCCCCATCTCTAGTGACCTCTATGGCAAGCCTGGAACCAACACATCAGAGACCTGCCAGTCTGTGATAAAACTCTTACCTCTGGATAAACACCAATTGATTTTTCTATGTTGTCCCGAATACTGGCCTTCATGGATTTCTCCACTTCCAGCAGCCAGTCCTCCACATTCTCACTGGGATAGATGGGAGTAAAGAGCTTCACCTCTTCTCCTTCACCAGAGTACATGTGTGTGATCTGCAGGTCTTCCTGGAATTTCAGCTAATGGAAGAAGCACAGGAGGAGATACAAGTGGAGGATTTTTTTTCTATCCCTGCCTTCCTGCCCCTGGGGGACAGCCAGCCTATACCAGTGTTTGCTCATTATAAACCTGGTGCCAAACTTGGTTGCCAGTAATGATAATAAAGTGTGTGACAGACGTGCAAAATGACCTCTCCAAATAATGGAAAATGATTGTATGAAAACAAGAGATTCACATTGCTGGTGTGACTTGAGTGAAGCAAATCAAATTATAGGTAGGATGAACGTTTCTCATCGCCTGTCTAGGATTCAGACCCTTGACTCTCGCTCAGTTCTGCAGATTCAAATCATTTCCCTTGATGTCACAGTGCCTGGTTTTAAGAGTAAAATTTTAACAGCTTCTCCGGTGCCCCAGCATATCACTGAAAGTCCCCTTATTTATTCCAATGGCTTTGCACCAGGTTTCCACTTCAATTTCCTTTCTATTTTTCCAAACTAATGACTAGGAGATTGGTTTTACTGTCTGAGTATTGTGGTGGTTCGAGCTGTGACTAGCTATGGAGTCTGAAGTCTATTAGGAATAACAAAGAGGAAAAATAGCCGGGTTAGCTCCAGCTCCTAAGTAGAGATGAAGGCAGAAACTTAATTCAGCTCAGGCTTGTTCAGTCCTTGTCTCTTCTGGGGCTGTCAGCAGGAGTGAGATTCCATCCTAACCAGGTGCCTGCGAGTAGACAGCTAAGTCAGAGCTATTTCTCCTGGCCTTCATGGTGAGATGGACACACATCTCCAGAAGGAGTGTCCTCTCCTCCTAGGATGGATATCTAAGTGAATTCCTCTAAGTCACCCTTTTCAGATGCCTATTTCCCCCTCATTGTCTGAAGGACAACTAAGGGTACCCAGTTCATGGGCAGATGCCCAGCTTTGAAATGCCTAAAGTGAGGTTGCTGGAATCCCACTTCAGGACAGGCAGCACCTTCCAGTGCCTATGTACAGGTACACGTTCCCAGGAGATACATTTCCATACAGCAGAATGCGAACATTCCTCCAGACCTTAGAATGCCTCCAAGTTCCCATGACACAGCTTTCCAAAGGTGGGCCAAGCCACCCATGTGCTTGCTTTGCCTACCCGTGCGATGTTCTCAAAGCACTTGTGGAGGTGCGGCTGTACAGCAGTGGGGTCTTTTGTCTGAGACAGTATTTCCAGCAGCTCATCATCTGAAAGGAAGTAGAACCTACAAACACAGAGAGAGGCATGACGAGAGGCTCTGTTTACTGCAGCAGCAAGGTCTAAGTCCTGGCAAGATGGGGAACAAGCCTTTTGCTAAAGACACTGTTTCTGACTGCTCACTGATCTCTTTGTATTTGTGTACACGAGCCGCCACCATCCAGCCATCTCCCCTTCTCTAGAGAGAGACTTCTCCCTCTGCAGAAGTCAGTTATTTCCAAGCAAAGAGGGTTTAAATGAGTATCAAAGAATAGAAGTCTTCCTTCAAGAATATGAGACTAAGTTACTCTGAGGTTTTCATTTTACCCCACCCTTTCTTCACAAATCCTGAGGCACAGTTATGCAACGATGCTACCAGACTGCCCTTAACTCACCATATTTGTGTGTGCCTGTTTTCTCCCCATCAGATGGCAGCATTGAAAGGCACAGCTTTGCTTATGTTTGCAGGCCATGAATAAATCCTAAGCTTAGATGGTTTTGCTCTTTCTTGGCAGAATGAACTGCAGTGAGTCTCTCCTTTCATATTTTCTTAACCAGGGAGTGTGATCTAGCCCAGTGAAATTTGGGGTTACCTGGGAAAAGCGGCTCTCTTTGTCTCCAGATATTCACTCAGCCCTTTCTGCACAAGTTCAAGTAGTTTATTACAGTTTTGCAGCTTCTCCAGTAGCTCTGGATCAGGGCACAAAGAAATCACCTACGACAGAATGTGTAACAGAGGAAGCATCAGTATTCTGAGCATGTGGGAGATAAGGCAATGGAGATAATTGGGTTGCCCAGTGATGTTACTGATAGGATTTAAATGACTCATTCGCAGGAATTCTCAGGGATCTGGAGAGGTGTAAGCTTTGTGGGCAAGGAGGGTAAACAGCCCTTATGGAGAGAAGCACATTTCTGGGTTCCCCTAAATACCAACATTTGTAATACGGAATACAAGTGGTGAAGGAGTCCTGGGAAGTGGAGACTGGAGAATAGAAGAGAGCAGAGCGCTGCCACCAGGACACAAAAATAGGTAAAAACAATGGTTCTAAAAAACTCAGAGAATCAGTCTTGAAGAGGAATTGAAGGAGTTACGCTATAGATTATAACCACAACAGGCTGGGAGAGTGTGTGTTGAGCAGGAGGAATCTGGTAGGGTGGAGACCTTGGTGGAAGGCACTACAGGGAATGGCTCTGTCCATTCAGACACCAGAAAAAAAAGCCAAGTTCCAAGAGAAGAAACCCAGCACAATGCCCTGGGCAGGGATACACGGTTAATACAGTGCTGCTCTTGTCCTCACCATCATGGAAACAAAGATTCAAAGACACAGTCCTTGTGTGAGCACAGCTCCAAGGTTTTTGAGATACCTGCACTGGCTTTCATCAAGGCACATACCTCAGGGTTTGCATTAGCATTCTTCATGACATGCCTCCAATCCTTATCCACGGTGTTGTAGCGCTGGCTTTCCACTGGGAGCTGTCTTTTGATGTCCTCTGATCTAAAGATTGGCTCCAAGTAGAGCCAAGAGCGCTGACAGTTCAGCCACTCCTCTAGGACATCCTAGTGGGAAGCAAGAAAAGCATTTCAGGACACCATGCTATGAACTTGTTCAACAAAACCATTCAAACTGTGCACCAGAATGGGTTTTAAAACAACAAGAAAGAAAATAAAAAAGGTGATGCTGCACTTAGATCTTCCACACTCCTAAAATCTACTTAGAGGGTCAGGAGCTGGAATTTCCTTTCCAAATAATTAAAAACATCCTAGCACTCCCCTTTCCAAAAGTTTTGGAACTTTTCTCCTGAGGCTCTGCTATTTTGCTGTCAGAGTCCGGCTGGGTGCTCCTGGTTTGATGAGCAAGTGCTGGCACAGTCTGCCAGATCCTGCTTAAACAGCAGTCTTCCATGTGCTTTCCTACACTGAGATGTGAATGATTAGCATGGATTTTACAGGGTCTGTAAGAATCTGTGAGGTCCACTTAGTACAGTACGATTAGAGAGACCAGTAACACTATTCACAGCAATGGGCGAGTTCTGGCCCCACCAAAACGTGTCACAATAGGCAGTAAAAGGGCTGCATCACTTCACTAGAGTCAGAGGGCCTTCACAGGCCCTGTTCTTCCCTAAAGACTGATATTCTCTTGATAATTGTCCTTCCAGTTCCCTAGAAACAACTACACAGTGTCCGCATTCAAGCATGGCAGCACAGCCCAGCTGCCTGCCTTCACCACGTGTGTGGGTAAAAACCAGTACCTGTGTCATCTTCAGCTTAGTTTCCCACAAGTTCATTCTTTCCTCAAAAGGTTTCTTGAAGGGTGAGAAAGACATGCTCTGAACCAGGACAATATGATCATCTAGGAGCTGAGAAATGTCATCGGTGCTTTTCAGAATATAGGTCTTTGTGTCTTTGTAAAGCACCACAATGAATGAAACAGATTTCCATTCACTCTCTATCTTGTTGAGTGCCTGAAACAGAGGAAACAAGCAATTTAATTCTCAGATACAACCTGTGCAAATGCTGATCCCAGCTTCCACAACTCTCTTAACGCCACTTTCTAGAAAATGACAGATTTTTGCTCTTGGATTCCACTGGAAACTGCAGCTGTGTATTTTATGCATGACACAGTCAGCAACAGCACATTTCCTCTGCATTGCCCACAGGTTCAACACCTCAACACTGAAACAAACACCTTGAGGGAAAAAAGTGGCAATTTCACCTCCAGGCCTGTTTATGCTCTAGATGCGCAGAGGCTGCCAGCAAAGGGCTTACTAATGACTATGATTAATGACAGCTTTTTCAAAAGGGGAACTATACATTGGGAACTCACCTGAGAATTCAGAGAACAAGAGCTGCCAGAAGGTCAAGACCATCTCAGATCACATCTGAACTGATGAAATGAAACTGAAAGACCATCTAACCTAGGAATCTCCAGAGCTAGAAAGTTTTCCCTGCACGTTTACTGGTTTAAAGGATTTACCATCTCTGTTTCCAGTCACAGCTAATCCCCCTGACATAATATCTGAATGGCAGAGTGCAGACAATCAATTTATTTTAACTTAACCAGTCACTAATCCCACAGTGAGGAGTGAGACCCAAGCAGTGGATCAACATAACCATAAGGCAGTGCTGTTAATGCCACAACTGACATTCTGCACAAGACAGAGTAAGTTCTTCTACTATGTGAACCCAGTTGTGTGGCCATTGCTCCCTTCTGTAAGAACAGCAACCTTTTTACTTGTGCTGCAGAATGTGTCTAATGGTCTGGGACAACAGGAACATCACCCAAGGCAAAGACTGCCTGCTCAACAGAAACCTATTTGAGAAGCAAGCAGAGACACAGCAAGTCCTATCCGCTCACATTTTCGATGGCGTATTCCTTGCTGGCTGTCTCAGCTACTTTGAGAACACTCTCCATGTGGTCCTGCAGGTTCAATTCCAAGCAGCGACCAAATGTCATGCTGGGCTCCAGCTCGACATCGGCCTTAACCTGGTTTGACAGCATCTCCCAGTGCCGGGTCCTCATTCCAGGATTGCGCAGCCCTTGAATTAAGGGCACGTATTGCTTGAAATCATCCATCTTGTCCCGAAAATCCATGGCGACACTCTGGCAGTCTTTCAGGGAGAAAAACAGAACAAATCAGCAACAACAGTGTGTGAGGAAGTTGCCTTAAGGAAATTCTAGAACCTGTCTAAAGCCTGATGTGCATGTAGTCACATGGTATGGGGTAGGTAAGCAGCAGGAGAGAGCACTGGAAAACGCAGGTTGAAGTAAGGAGGATATGAAGGCTCTGTCTACATGTCCACCAAGCCAGGATTCAAGCCTGCTCCCAGAAGCAGACCTGCCTATTATCAGAAGCCTGTTACAGGCAAGCCCATGATAAGCAGAAGTGTGCCTTAGGCTAGAGCTCACCAGAAGAGAAGCAGACAAATTTAACTCCTTGATATGGACTGAAGAATGATCATCTGCCAGCAGATATTTTAGAAGTTCCAGTCATCATTTCAAGATATTCACTTCTTAACAAAACTGTATTTTAAGTTATCTCACACCACAGCTCAGGTCATCCTCAATAGAAGACGGACATGAAGGAGGTAGAAGCAGGCTGGGATCCCAGCCAGCTCTGGAAACTGAAAGTGTGCAGGACAGGCCCTGCCTATGGCCTGTGCTAGAGACTAATGTACTTCTGGCTCATAGGAAGGACAAGGTGAGAGAAAGGGCTTTTCTCTCTGGAGGCATCCTAGAAAGTCTCTGCACTGTTCACATCCTGCCCTTTTTTCAGCTTGTGCTACTGTGAGTAAAACAATGGGTAGGTAAAGAACATGAGACTTCATTCCTTTCCAAAATCTGGCTACAGCACGTGCCTCCTTTTATTGCACCCTGCATGGCTGCACTGCGCGCTCCCAGCAAGGATGTGACCACCTCGCGCTCCCTGCTGGGGATACGCAAAGGCAAGTCAGACTCAAGGACAAAACAAATATATTATCAGGTACCAGAGAATATTGCAATGAACATAAGCAGGTATTCTTAGTATTTCTGTTTATCATAATGATTCATAGTTACTCACGCATCCACTCATCACCTCCTCCATTGGGGCTGATTCATGGCATTGTTTAAGAGCAAGTTCAAGTTAAAAAGGATGAATCAAAAATCACCCACAGCAAAATATATTTCAATCTAAGCCATCTGGCAGGAGATTTTAGAACTAGCTCTAAAGAATGACCAACACATCTCTGAGAATCAGGGAATGGCAAGTTAAACTGCAACTGAAGTCTCAATTTCAGCTTTATTAGGAGAAATGGTCAAAAGACCTTCATGTGAAAGGCAAGGGCTGAGTGCAATCATCTAAATTTCATACACATTCAGGCAAGAAGGAAAATTGTTATTATATTGCAGAGATCATTTCCAGATTTTGCAATTTCATTTTATTCATAACAAAATCAAGACCTCTTCTGGCTTTCCATTAAATGCATTGGCCAATAAAGAAAATAAGATTGGCCAAGAAAACAGCACCTGCAACACCCAGATTCAAGTTCCCTTGCTGTCTGACTTGCACGAGGGCTTAAACCCGCATGTCTAGCCAGCGGGCTATATAGTAACTCTCTGTGACTAGCCTGGATTACTGCACTTTATATATATACATACAGATGAGTAAATACTAACTGCAACATCAGAGGTGGCTTTTATTTCAGTGCTGTCTTGGGAATTAGGCAGGAAAGGGATTTGCAGCCTGGTAGTTTCCATGCCAAAAGTGGTACTTCAAGCATCTAACTAGTATCTAGATGTGAATCATCATAGTTTCAGGAAAAAACGCGGAAAATAACTTTGCTAGCATTTTCCCAGCTGTCTCTAATACACACGTGACATCCCGACAATCCCTGCTTAGAGCACTCTGTGACAAGCCTCACATCAAAATGCTGATATGCACCAACTTCCTTTCCCCAGACTGTGCATCTACCTGGTGAATCCTTGAACTGCTTCACACATCTCTGCATGGTCTTAACAGAGTCATTGACACTCTTTTCTAGCTCCTCTGCCTCAATTTTAAGGAGAGAATCATTCATCCAGCTCTCATTCCACTTTATCCAGTCTGACACTGTAGTCCAGAGATCATAGTATGGCTGGAAGTCCTTCATCATCTTGGACAGCCCACTGTACTTTAGAAAGAGATTAAAAACGACATAAGCAACAAGTGTATTCACCTCCAAACAACAGCTTACATGTCAAAAGGCCAAAAAAGCCCATCTGTCTCTTGAATCTGAAGCCAGCAATGAGAAAACATGTACTCCAAGAGGATATATCAGACTACCTTCTCCTGGGCCAACAATATGTATTCCAAGGGAGAGCAACCAGCAGAGCTGGGCTTGACACATCCAGACCAACATACATCCAGTGGAGCTGTGCCTGCACCGTGTGTGTGGCAAGGAAAGCACTCTCTCCACCTGCCTCTACAAAGCTCTGCTGCAGAATGAGGAGATTTTGATGGACAGGCCACACACTATCAGTGAAAGCACACACCACACATCATATCGAAACGTGGCTCCTTACAGGGAAGGAGAAGAAACCACACACTGAAGGGCAGGAAAGGATCATCATGTGAACTCCACTTCTGGTCTGCAGCCAGACTTGGCTGGATGTGGATGACAATGACTCATTGGCAGCTGAGCAGCTACAAGCAAATTGAGTGTTTGCAGCTATATAAACTGTTGCCTTAGGAGAACACCACGCTCCAAGCCCAGCCAGCTGCCAGCACCCACTACGCAACCACTCGGATTCACACCCATAGACCTGCAGCAACAGCCTTATAGAAATGGATGCATCCTAACTGCTGCTTCAAGACCTTCTCCAGCCAGTTTCTCCTCATGAACATCCCTCAGATCTCACTGTGGGCATCCAAGGTCTCCCACAGAAGTGGATATATCAGACCCTGAGCAGCCTTCCACATTCGCCTGGGATCAGCTCTTCTGCAGCCCAGTGGAGCGATGAAGCAATGCAGTCAGTCTACAGGACTGAGGAGCAGTTCCCCAGATAAACCAAAACAGCATGAAGGATTCCTTCCTAAGGAACTATGTCTCATTATTGGCTCTACCTACCACCTAGAAATCCTAAAAAAGACCTGTGGGTACAGGATGTGACACTTACATCCGTAACTTTGATGCCGAAGAGTCTTTCCCTGTTGTTGTAGAGAGCTGCCATATCCTGAAGCTCCTTCAGCTGCTTTCGGACATCCCTTGCATCTTCAGCCAGCTCATGGGCTTGGTTAACGTCTGACTGGACAGAAAATCCACCTACAGTCAGCTGGAACAGAAAAGGCAGGCATAAGTTGAGACTCTGAAGCTCAGTGCTGCTTCTAGAGATCTCAGCTTCCTAGTGCACTCTTTATAGTCAAAGGCAAGATTTTTATGCTCATGATTTCACCTCCCTCAAACCAATTTCACTTCTGTTTAGACCATGGTGAAAGTGGTGAGGAAAAGCAATAACCACTGGTCAGGTAGAGGAAACTGCAAATGTGATGACCAGCTGCTTGTCTTCTTTGTGACAATAGTTATCCCCAAGGAATAGGAACAGTAAGTCTGTGCCCAAATTTGATGCTGAATTTATACTGATATTTGCTACAGAACCTCTAAAGTGCAAATGATAGCTCTACTAGTCACTCTGTTTCCAAGAATTGTTAAACAACGCATATCTACAGCTTCTCTAATAAATTTTGTGTTTTGTTTCGGTGGCTTGGGTTTGTTTGTTAGGTTCAGATTTTGCTTTGGTATTTTGCGTGGGTTTGCTTTTTATTTGTTTGGGTTTTTTGATCCAGTATTGGGGTATTATCATTTTGGGATCTTGTTTCCAAGAAAATCTAGGTCAATGATTACACCTTTCTAAAATGGCTTTTTTCCCCTGAATTTAAGAATTTCTGAGGAAAAAATAAAATTCAGACTGTTTTAGCAGACACCAGAGGTATCTTAACTCCAAAACTCTGCAATTATTTCAGGGTCTTTTCCCACAAGAAGAGTTCCACGGCTGAGTGCTGTATTTTCCCCCTTGATAGCAGCGCATCATAGGAGATGCTCTGCAGGGAACTGAGTACACAAGAAAGAAAAAAAGGAGGCGCCTGTGTTGCCCGAGCACCAAGAATTGGAACACTGTATAAACACCTCCTCAATGAAAAATGAGTATTTCTGCAGAGTATTGTCTTTCACACAAAAAGAAAACTCTTAATCAAAAGTTTTGTTAAAAACCAAGGGAGGGTGTGTTAATATTTGGTCTAACAACACATTCACCTCAAAATTCATCTGAGTAAAATCTCATCTGAAAGTTTCCCATCTGGCTGACAACAAGAGCTTCAAGACCTCCTTCAACGGACAGTTCATCGTGAGGGGCTTAATACCTGCATTTCTTCCAGTTTGTCTTGAAATGCCTTCTGATCCACAACCTGCATTTTGCGAAATCTTTCTTCATCCTCCATGTGCTGGAGCCGGATGGACTCGGAGTCCATAGACATTTTCACTGGCCAGTAACTGGCCATCCACCTGCACTCACATGATACAAGAAAACAAACAGAGAAAAAAAAATAGGAGAAAGAGACAAGTTTTTTTGAGTATATGTTTGAAATGCTGAAAATAACAGAATGAGAAAGCCAAATCCCACCAAATAAGGAAGCTTTACAACAACAGAAACACATGTGGTTTCAACAAAACATTTTTTTTCAGCTTGTCTTGTTGATATGCAGTCCTTGTGACTAGGCTATTCAGCTGGAGAGAGCTGGGGAGAAGTGGAGGGCCTTTTTAAAAGGAACAAATCCACTACGCTGCTGAAAAGCTAGGAGACAGCAAAATAACAGTTGGCATCCAGAGGGAATGCCTGTCTTTGAATGTATTTGCAAGAAACAGAAAAAATGGGGTCAGAGTCTCAGCTTATGGCTTTTCAGGGCTACTGAAAAAGCCAGTCTCCTGTTAAGCGGGGCAGTGAGAGGCCAGCATAAACCAGATACAGGGAAGCCCTGGATTCTGCAGAGTGCCCTGGGGAGAGCGTTGTAGATCGAGGAAAGGCTGCACAAATTGGCTGCTCACACCAAGGCAGGTTTCTCAGCTCTTGCTCAGCCATAGCCCACCCATTAGTGCCTCCAACTGAACCCTCAGTCTGTGTGCAATGCCAAGTACAAGGTTTGCACTTTACACCGAAGGTCGCACCCCTCCCAGCACCTGGGGATGCAGCCATCTCCTACTAGTCCTGCCTGTGGCAGGTCTGGGCAGCGGGAATACAGCCACGCCTGTTCCAAGCTGGCCTGGGGCTGAGCTGCTTTCCCGCAGCTTCTGTGGGGTTTTTGCACCTTGCACCCCATGCTTCTAGTTTCAGAAGCACTCTGCAGAGACACACTCAGGTTGCAGACATACTGGACCAAGTACATGTCATAAGAGAAGTGCTTCCCAGGATGAGCAGGCTTCAGAAGCCTTGTAGCTGTGTTTGTGAGCTGACTCTGCTATTGGGGCACAGTCAGGCCACAATCTGAATAATAAACCTAAGAGGAGGCTGCTTGGGGAAGAACTGCAGTAATAAAAAGGGTTCAAATTCTTTCCTAGTCTTAAGAGAATCCTGGGAGTGTTCCTATCTTGGAAGTGTTCATTTAGTTTCAGACACAGAATAAACTGTGCACTTTGAGACCTTGCAAGTATCTCAAAAAAACCCCAAAAACCAAAAAAAGTCACCCAGAGAAAAGGGCTTTACTATGTTAAACAGGTTAATAGCTACGAGCTTGCCTTGCCCCAGGTCAGAAGGCAGCATGAACTTACACTTCTTGTCTACAAACTTCATTTCAAGAATTCAGTGCTCATATAGCCTGCGAGACACTTAAAAGTTCTGCAGGAGCCCTTGATAGACACATGGCCCCTGAAGCACTGAGAATGGTAATTGCTGCAAAGAGTCCCACTTTGACAGTGGGAGAAATGCCTTGTGCTCACTTGTCACTGAAATCTTCTTCAGTAAGATTGTAAAGGAAGTCGTCCATGACCTTGTAATCTTCCATGACTTCCACAATCAGTTGCTGCGCAGGGTGAGAGAAAGAGACAAAAAGTAGACACCTTTAGACCATGCTGATTCCAAGTCTCTGGTGTACACCTCATTTTCATGAGGTGCCTTTGAAGAGCGTTAGTCACACAAGCTTAATGTGATGTGGGCTGCTTCTGTGCTGTGTGAACAGTGGGAATGGATTTACAACTCCTTGTTCTGTGAATGATCATGCCATCGTCACCCTCTGTTCTACGGGAATGAAAAGAAGTGTGACTTAGTGGATAAAGTGCTGGACAGAAATTGAGTGTTTTAGGTTATCCTCCAGGTTCCCTCATTGGCATGGACAAGTCAGCTTACAGCTTGATACCTTTGTTCCCCATTTGTTCAGCTGGGAAAAGACTTACACTTCAAATAACTTTGAAATAACTCGGTGATAAAATGTCCTATTAGAAAAAATATATGAACAGCAATTTGACCACTGGGTAACAGAAAGATTTTCTTGAAAACAGCATTCATTTTTAGAAGACAGCTATTCAGTACAGAAATGCAGAATGGATCATGAAGGCAGCAAAATGCATACGTAAGTATTTTAGGCAAGATTTTTAACTGCTATTTTGTTTTGCAAAGAGATTTAAATTCATGATATGTGTATTTAAAAATACAAATCTTAGGAATTATAAAAATACAAAGCCAGGAATCTCGTGGCATTGCATGCAAAGACATGCAAGTAAAAAAAATGGAGTTCTGCTTCTGAGACACCACACATTACATTCACAAATTTCCTCCTCACTTCCCTTGATGTCCCTGTCCAAAGGAGAGCCTGCCCTACCTCCTGCACCGCCAGCTGCTCAGGCACTCCCTTGAGCCAGTCCCGCAGCTCGGTCAGCTCCTCAATGTTCTTTGGTTTCTCATGCATTTTGATGCTGATGGTTTCATATGCATCATGGATCTGCAGGAAGACACAGCAAAGACCATCAAAAAGTCACTAACTGCTAAAAGACAAAGTGGAAAACCTGCCATGATCCACCCACTTCTCAATCTGAAGGTGGTCTAAGTGATGAGTACACAGCCCTGTTGTTTTTTTCTTTTCACAGTCTTTTCCCATCCATCTCATTTGAGCTCAAACAGAATGAAACTGCCAAAAAAAGAGGAAGAGGAACTGCAGGTATGTAGTGGAAATGATGATAATAACAGATTTAGACATCCAGCTGGCAGAGGTAATTGCCTATATTCTAGTTATCCTCAGAGGAAGCAGAAGGACTTTCCAGTTGTCTACTAGACAGATCTTTTCAATCCACCAACATACATTTGTAAGATGGCAAGGCCTTGAAGAATTTCATCTCAAGAGCCACAGCTTTCAGGGATGTAATTTATTAATATATTTAATACTTGATTTGGTTGAGTTTGCATATGTCCCCTATAATTTTATTTTTAAATAATCGGCCCAGTGCGATCTTTAAAATATCCTCATTAATGTGGCCTTTTGGCCATTTCACAAAAACACAGCAACTTCAAAAGCAGAAGGACAAGACAAGACACAGACAGATAATCCATTGAACCAGGTAACTTACTTTCTGCACCTGTGAATGGAGGTTTTCAGCCAGCATGTCCAACATGGCAGTGGCAAGTGCTTTGTGTTTATCAGACAGATTATGCCTAATATGTTCTATCCTGACTTGAAAGGGGCCAATGATAATAGAATTAGGTAGAAGGTGGTCCAGGCTCTCCTTTTCAGACAAGTAAGTGTTTACTATCTTCATCGCCTCCTGGGTAGGTGGAAATTGCTCTTCATAGTCTCTGTAAATTAAAACACCAACAAAAATATGGCAGTGTAGACCTTAAGAATATTTGAGCACCCAGGCTGTTTGCGTCCACTCAAAGAATCAAGACATGAAATTAATATGGCATACATTTATACCATAGGTGCGAGTGGAATAAGAGCACAAAATATTTTAGCTGCAGAAAAGGAGTAGAAAAAAAGAGATGAAAGAGGAAATACGGCAAGAAGACAGGGAGAGCAAAATAAAAGCACTGGTGTAAATAGGGCAAGATCAGGAGGCACTTCAGGGGAGGGTAGGCACTTAAGTGTGTTCTGGGGAGAGAGAGGAATTTGTCAGATGGGATTTGTAAATTGATTAAGCTGGAATAAGGAAAGAGAAAAGGGCTTCATTTCCACTGTTTGGAGAAAACATAAAACCTAAACAGAAGTCCGTTAAAGTAACAGAGGCTAAAGGACAGAAATAGGTGCGAAGAGTTTTGGCAGTGAAAACAATGAGGTTGAAACAAAAGAAAACATTACTTTCTACAGAATGCTATCAGCCTGAGCAGACGCTATATGAAGGAGGTCAGAGTCAAGTATGCTAACTGGATTCTCAAACAGGATGATTCATTTTTAGGGCCATTAATATCTCCAATTACACTGACAAGCATGACAGGAATGTGACCGCTGCCAGAGACAGGAAGAAATTCCCAGTGCCACCACCAATGTCCTCTAAAAGCATGGACTGTCGACCATGACTGAAGGCAGCCTCTGACAGGGGCCTGATCTCACATCTGAGGCACGTGGTCTCAGAACTGGCCCCACACTCTCACATCAGCACATCCACACAACAGCTTCCACAAAGGCTTGTCATTGGGGTCACAGGGGTCTTGTCAGAAGCCACTTACTTTAGGAAGTACTTGATGTCATTGTTACTTATCTCTAAGAACTTCTCATATCTCTTGCCGTAGGCTTGGAGAGGGATCCAAGTCTTTTGAATGGCAGAGCGCAGAGCTTCACGTAGCTCTTCTACTTCTGGCTCTTGCAAACCCACTGATTCCAGCATGGGGGTGCCTGTGATATCCATGTTCTCCAGCACGGACTGGAAGAGGAAGGAGAGAGGTCTTTCAAGACTAACAGAGCTAACTGTGCCTCCTCAGGAGAGGGGCAAGGCAATCCCTGGTGGCACCTTTGGGAACTCCTGCAGTCCACACTTCTACATCGTGTCAGGAATTGTTTTATCAGTTTAACGTGCCCACCTCCCCAAAGAACGAGGATCTAGACAGACAGAAGGATGCATATGAAGAAGAGACCTGCATCAAACTGACAGAATTGGAAACAGTGCTATTTTCTTTATGAGTTTGCTTTTACCAGCCACCACGCACTCAGGGCAACCAGAGTGTCCATGTGTCCACAGAACCTGCAGCACCAAAGCAGCAATAAGAACCAGACAAAAGAGCTGTGAGGTTGGGGAGATTGAAGAAATGCTATCAGAATAGAACTGCGTTAGCACAGAGCTGTGTCCCGATTAACTTAATTGAATTCCCAAGTACCCACTTCTGCACCTCTCTCCCTCAGTGGTGTCTGTGCTGAGCTGCAAGGCACTGAAATGTGCACAGCTGTATCACTGTTTATGGAGAAGTGTTCACCTGCTCCAGCTGTGGGATACTGTGAGTTGCCAGGATTCCACTGTCGAACAGAGAAATGAGGGATGTCTCAAAACTCTCCACAGAGGGGCTGAAGAGGATGCCACTGCTGTCTAGCTGAATGCCTGTTACAAAGAGTGGATTCCTTTGAGGCCTGTGGTGGGAAGAGATAAGAAAGAATGGGGATGCTTTTTGAGAAAATGATACACAACTGTATTGCTCTGGTGCTGATACTAAAATGCCTCCTGGACAGGAAAGGAAAGCAGAGGATAAGAGGACTGTCTCATGCAGATGAAGATATAAAACACTGTGTTCTCAATTTAACAGTAAAGACATTGAGAACCCTTTTTTATCAAAGGTGAAGGAACCATCAATCACAACATATCAGGATCCCCAAAAGTCATAACCTTGTCTTGAGAACTGGAGCTCCTTTACAGAAAAACTGCAGGTGCTCTTCAAACTAGGCATTCAGTATCTCAAATAACACCTAAAATGCACTTTCTGGAAGTTATATTAGTATTTCCCAATCTGGCATATGACCAGCATGGCTCAGGATCAGCTGAAGTCAGTGTTAAGACTTCCACTGATTTAAAGGTGAGGCCTTATGTGAGTGGCAGGGTTTGCTTTTTTTTTCCTTCTGGCTTTCAATTCCTAAATGTTCCTTCTTTAATACCACAAAAGCAAAAATCCTTAAATCAAAACCCAATGGAATAAAATCTTAGGCACTGTGATAACGTAAATTTGGTATTCTTTAGTGATCCCAGGTCAGATTCTAATTCTGAGGTTTCATCTAAGAATGGAATTACGCAGCCATGCTCCTGGTATTCTTCTTCCTAGCATCCAGAAAAAATCTAGCAGTAACAATTTGCTCCCCCAAGAATGCTGGAAGTGGCTGATCTTTAGAACAGTACATCAAAACAGCAGGCCTTGGTTCTGATGGGCTGCTCCATATCACTAACAGCAGCTGGAAAACTGTACTAACAGAGCAGCCAGCTCTGTGTCCTTCTTCCATACTCCAGTGAACATGTCAGGTGGAGGATTAGGGAAAGCAGCCCAGCTTAAAGCCCCTATACAAAGTAAAGTTTGCTTGCAGAACAGCAGTTAGAAAGACAACAGCACTACACTTTTCTGCTCTTTCCATCCCTTATTTTTCTTTCTTTCTTACAAGTAGGGACTGTTGGTGATGTCATCTCCCCATTCCATGTCCTTTGAGCAATTCAGGACGCTCTGGCAAGCATCCAGCACAAGCTGGGTGAAGCTGATGAGCGAGTTCTGGACAAGGTACCGCAGAGAGTCCTGAAGCATGAATTTGATGCGCTCCATCAGCTTATATAGCTTGGACCTCTGGTAGGCACCCCAGTCACTCTCCTCCAGGTTGAACCATTTGCCTGCATCTCTAAGGCTGCTCTTAATCGCAGTCTTTATGGTATCGATCCAAGTATCCTTGAGAAATTCCTGAACCTAGGGCAAAGAAAAAAGCAAGCTGAGTAATCCTCTGAGGGCTGATGGGAAAACAGCATGGCAGGGTGAACTACTAACTGGGGATGCTGGACCTTTCTCTGCTGTGAAAGGAAACTGCTCTCTCAGAGCTGTGGTAGCTAAAAGTAGCTCTTGTCATCACCTCCCCACCCCCCACATGTGGCATCTGAACCTGGTCATATATCTCCTTCACTGACAAAAGACACACAAAAAGAAAGCCTGATATTAAAAAGTGGGAGTGCTCTATTCTCTGTTTTATACACAGTGTTTCCTTTTTGTTCTCTTTTCTATAGAGCGGTATCCCTGGAGCTGCCTGTGTCAGGGTCCCTCACAAAAAGTTGTGTAGACAGTAAGATGAGCACGTAAAGGACAGAACATTGTATTCTCTTGACAAGTGAGAAGAAAGAGCAGAAGAAGCCAAGGGCGGCAGCAGTTTGCAATATTTTAATTTATTAAAATACCACCAAGTGTCACTTCTGCTCCACAGGCAGCTTGCTGTTTGTGTGTAATAAAAGAACCTTAGTCACCGAGTGGATGACAACACTGCCTAGCTGAAACAGCACGGGACTGGGAAGGATCAGCACATTCTCTGCCACTGATTTAGTGTGCAATCCTGTGCAAGCTACTCCGTGTGGCCACATCCAGGGTGCAATGTGCTGCCCTCAATCAGAGGACACGAAGATCCTCTGGTGGGAACTACCACAGAGCTGCAAATTTTTGTCCTACTCTGTCTATTGGCATTGCAAGCAGAGTAATTTAATTAAGTACATAAAGAACACAGAGTGTAGAAAAGCATTACCCCCATGAGTGTTTCAGGAGGAATCAAGGATCTTGTGCCTTGCGGCTGGATGGATGGGGAAATAAAGAAAAAGAAATAAAAAAAAAAAAAAAAAAAAAAGAAACTTTTGATTGTCAACCAGGACTCCTATCTGCGTACAAACCAGGTGGAGGAAAGGGGGGCTGCAGCCCTATATGGCCACTTGTTTAACACATGACTAAGAGCCTGATCAGCATTGGCTGATCCTAACCAGAGGACTATGACTCTTTCAGCCCATTCTCCCCATATCCAAATAAATTTGACAGGCGTATGCAAATTTCTCCCTGCCCCAAACATGATGTCTCCTTTGACAGCTCATCAGCTTCCAGAAAATCAATCTGCAGCTGCTGCATCTGTCTAATACACACTGTCAGCACTGCAGGCTGCTCCATGTGTTCACCCCTCACACTTCCTCTGCTCACCTGAGTGAAGGTCTTGGTCTGGATCTCTTCAAATTCCTCCAGAGAGACAAGTTTGGTTAAGGTTGTGTTAAACAGAGACATGACAGCTGCCTTGTTGCACTCATCTTGCACCTGTGCAAGGATATGGATGACTTCTGGCCTGGTCAGAAGTGAGACAAAGTTGAATTCTCTCTGTCGTTTACCAAAAGGATAGTCTGGGATAGAGATGAGCCCTAGCACCAAAAAAAGAAATAATGTCATTGCCTGCAACAGCCATTCCAGCTTCTGTTTTTAGAAGTTCCCTTCGGGAGGCACTTGTGAAAAGGACTCTGCTCTAATGCACAGGCCTTGTCAAGTAGCAGCTTCAGCAGAGGGCTGGATGAAAGAGAGAGTCTCTGCTCTGCAGCAGAGACCTTCTGCAGCCTCCCATTAAGGGCTGAGGTGCTGTCTTGGTGCCTGACCTTCCCAAGGCTTTCGCTCATGATGTTTCTATGAGAAAGAACATTGGAACTGAAGAAACTTCCCACTGTGGCTTCAAGGCACAGCTGAGTCATCTCATCTGTGAGAGGCCACTTGTGAACCACCTCAAGGCCTTCCAGCCTTTGGAAGGTTGAAGTGCACAAAACACACCCCGTCCCCATCTTTTTCTGGGGCCATTCTCCTCCTGTTTGGGACTCTAAAAGAGCCTGAACCCTCTTCCACACCTGAGGCATTTCCCAGCTGGGGACAGCAAAGGCAAGGCACTCAGCCCCAGCACAGTGGTAAGCTAATCACACTGCCAAACACTTGGTGCCATTAAGGGTACACTTGCAGAGTTACTGCAGCTTAGCTGATGAGTTCTAACGTCTTATGCTGAGGTAACATGAACATGCAAATATACCCTAAAAAAGACGAGACATACTCAAAAGTCTCACATAATCTCCTGTTGCTGCCCCTTATGAGCTCTAATCATTACCACGAACCTGAGAGTTCCTACAGCAAACCACAAATCCTATCAAAGGCAAGAGGTAACCACATTGAATTCAAACTACTTCACTGTGTCCCCTACCTTTCTCTGGTATTTCCTTCTCCTCTTTGTCTGGCAGGGTGACATAAGAAAACATCTGGGGTTTGGAAGCGACGACTCTGTCAAAGCTGATTCTGTTCATGGTGTGTTTATACTCTAATTTCACTTCTTTCTCCAGGCTGCTAATAGAGTCTAACACACTGTTACAAGACAGAAACATTGAGAACCCATGGTGTTTGAGCACAAGTATGTCTGCAGCTTTACTGTAAACTCCGCCCCTCCCTCCCTCCCAAATTTGCTAACCTAGAAGCTCACCTACCACTGAACACATCAGGAGAATTGTGCAGACAATGAAGCAGCCAGCAAACGTTTAATGACAGAGGCAAGCGGGGATTGAGGACTAGGACTGTAGCCTTTTAAAGTGTCTTTTCAATTCAAAGCAACATCTCCTCTGGGGAGAAATATTACAGAGGGAAGGAGAAATAACCACAAACTAAAGAAAGTAGTTGGCAGTTCTGGAAAAGTTGGGCTATCCAAGCTGGCCTCCCATTTGCCTCCTGCTGAACACCTCTTGCTGTCCATTTCCTCAGCCAGAACACTCGTATAAGTGCTGAAACTCTGCTTCATTTGCCTTAGGAAATCATCATCCTTCACCTCAAGCAGGCAGAGGACTTTTCTTTATCCCTATATTTCTGCTTACAGAGACTAATTACTCTTCTGCTCTCTGGTTCAGGCTGGCAGACCATGCAGCTCTTCACACCTTCCTATTTCTGAGCAAGGCAATCAGTCACGGCTGATTCCCAGCAACACCACCAGTGGCTCATGATTCATCAGCCCAGGGACATTAAAATGCCTCCCCAATATGAACTGCATCACAAAGAGACACTCCATTATATCCAGGTGGAGATCTCCTGTTCTGTTTGCATCCCCCTGTGCAGATCTTCTTTTGATTTATTTTAGCAGCTGTTAATAGGTAGAAGGGTCACCAGTAGACAACAGGCAGGTCTGGAGACAATGGGTGGTCTGCAGATCAGTACAGCAATGACTGATCTGTTCCTCAAAAGCACGGGGAGACAGCAAGGTCAGCCATGCCATTTTTGTCAACCTTTTTGCTGTGGAAGGCCACTTAACTGCAGGTGTAAGCATGGCTTGGTGGATCTGCATATGGAACCTCCTCCATCTGGGAACACTGACAGACCACCCATCCTGTACACGTGTCCCTGGGGCTGCCACCTGCCTACTTCTGATGCCACTCTGGGCAAAAGAGTGGTGTGCTTGCGCACAGAATGGAAGTTAGGTGAGATCCATGGCCTGTGAGTTGGCTGCTCAAGATCTGCCTCCACTGACACTTGTTTTGTAGCCCTATGAAGTCCCACAATGTTTACGGACTAAAGGCTGAGCCCTCAGACATGCACATGATGCTTTACCTCTTCTCATGCTTCAGTCTGGGAGTCTGCATAGCCAAGCACTTCATCCTCTGCAGGCTTTTGTCATTCATGCTGTCCAGTCCCTCTGTGGGCATGCAGTCCACATACAAGTGGTACATGAGCAGCCCCTGCGTCTTCTTGCGCAGGCTGTCGGCAGAGGCCACGCGCTCCGCAAACACCTGGGGATCCTCGGCCAGGAACTGCAGGCAAACTCGTGGCACCCAGTACTGACATGGCAACAATGGAGCTCTTCCTGGGAAATGAAAGTACAGCTTACAAGAGTCTGCAGGGAAAACAAAACTCAGAATGGCGTGCAGTGCTGACAGCAGCTTTTTGATAGACAGGATAATTGGGCTGCTTGCAGGAGATCAAAATGAGGGACCAAAGCTGAGGACAGCAAGAGATAAGGAGCTTCTCCAAACCTTTCAAGAGAAGGGTACTTCATTTTAATCTGTCCACATTCCCCTTCAAAACAGCATTGACCCAGAAAGACCAACGTTTTACTTTTCTTGAAGGCAGGAAGGATGGGAGATGGATTAAAAAGAAAGGTGTCTCCAAAAGGAAAACCTCAAATAGGGTATCAAATTAAGGTGTGGAGTTCTCTTCCCTGGAGGTTTTTTCAGACACGTTAAACAGACACATATCAAGAGTGATAACAGTGAAAGGGGTTAAATGACTTCTTGATGTCCTTCCCATCTCCAGCTAGGACAAGCATGGGTAATGAACTGGCTCTCAGACTATGTAACGGGTCCCAAAAGACCTTATTTGAAACACACCTTCTGGAGTTATTCCTCCATTGAGGATGGGTCTCCCTTCTTCATCACGCACCAGACCTTTCTTGTCTGTTTTATGGACCAAGTAGAGGTCTGTCCCCTTGTCATAATCCAGAACACCAACATCAATCCACTTGTAGATCAGGTCCTGGCTTTTGGGATCCTCTGAGAGAGCCAAGGATTAAAACAGGGTTAGTCTATTCTCCTGGAGGCTACAGCAAGTGGACTTTCCTGATCAGAGTGGTGATGCCCCAGTCAAATCCATCTGCTCATTTGAATCTCAGTCAATCTCACAGAGTTTCTGCTGTGACCAATTAAACAATGAACTTAGGTCTTACAGCTTAGAATTTTCAACGTTTTGCACACACCAGTTAGATATGTATCTATATTGATATCGATATGGATACAGGTCAGGACAGCATTATGCTGTCCATTCAACCTGAGGAGTGATCAGGCGTGGTGTTCCTCAAGACAGCTGCAAGCAGAACTCAGCCATCACGTGCTGGCTGCCCAAGGATACACAGAGCTTATGTTTTACGCTTCAGTTTTGCAGACAGCCAAGCCTCTGGAGGCTGCTCTGGAGCTGCAGATGCCAATTCCCATGCTTTAAAGCTACTGCAGATGTGTTAATACAAGCTGCAGTCACAGCTGGACATCAGTACAACTGTACCTAGTAATGCCTTCTCATTGAGAAGGCTCCAAATGACGGGAAAATAATGTCCACGTGACTTTATTTGGCCCAGGTTTACTACTCATATGTTCACTGTAGTCTGAACTCGTCTTCTGATCCTGCACTTGCAGTGAAATCCAGGCGGAATGTACTGTGTGCAAGGTACCTAACTCTGTGAAGACAGCTATGCACCAATAAAGAGAAATTTTGCCTGTGCTGACAGAAAGTCAAAAGGCAAAGGCTACTTCTAAAAAAGTGGAAACGGTCCAGGGCAGGACTGGCAGCCAGAGAGATCTCTGGTCTCTTGCTCTGACTGCCTGAGCCTGGTCAAAGTGAGATATGGCCTTTCAGCTATTCAGAGCTACACTCATCAGAACCTACATGTTCTCTTCTGCTGAAAGGGCCTGTAACTGCTAGTGTTGCTCTGCTTGAACAGTAACTGATTCAAGTTTTACCATGTCCAAGTATATCATCTGTAGGTAAAAGTGCTTTTCCAGGCACTGGCTTTCTATCAGAAGATCCTGGCTCCAGTCCTAGTGAGATCCACTCTTCTGGAGTTCGACAGTCATACTCATCATTGTCAAATACCTAAAAAGCAAGGACATGAGTGAAATTAATATTTACTTCAGAAACAAGAAAACACTCAACAAAAAATTTCATAAGAGGAAAACATTAACATTCAGTTCCTAAATGGGCTACAAAATATGGAAACTGGTCCAGGTGCAAAAGCTGTGCTGATCTTTGGTCAATAGTTTTCTCCCAAACAGCAGCAGCTGTAGCTCCAGCCCTTTCTTAGGGAGAACAGACCAACACCTGGAGAGGTCTCCTGCAGCAATACTGTTGACTACTGCGTTCAGAAAGAAACGTGAGACACCTTTCCTTTGGACACACCAAGGAGAGTGAGGAGCACTCTCAAGGACTATTAGTTCTGACAGAAGTTGTGGGCACCCTGCAGAAGATGCTCAGCATCTTGTGGAGACCCTTCAGTGCCCGAGCCAGCTCCAAAGCATGTCCTTGTTTTGTCGCTTATTGTGTCAATACTGGCTAAGTGTCTCGCCATCCTCAGAAACTGTGGTATAAGTGATGCCTTGGAGAGGCTGATCTAGAACAGAGGCTAGACAGAGTGAAAGGATAAAGGGTAGGGATTTATGGAAAGGCCTTCACAGGGTACACCTTGGGCAGTGCAGGAGTCTCTCAGAGACTGCACCCAGGATGGACACAGTCACACGTTTTTCAGACAGATATAAGTTTTGTCCATTTGCATGTCAGAGGTTAATTGTCCAATTACAGCCTCAGGCAGTGGAGTCCCATTCTCTCAGTTTGCTCCCCCCCCAACTCACTTTTGTTTACATTTCTCAGGGCCTGAAACAGTGGGGTGGCCTTGATTCTCAGGCCTAGAGAGGAACTGATGTGTCTGACCAAAATGGGAAAAGCAGTTGCTAACACTCTAGATGGAGCTCAGAGTTATACACTAAAGAACTGCAGGATTACAAATATATGAAAATATAAAAGCTAAAATCCTAAGGCATCATAAGCAATGAGACAGATCACAAGTATCAAACGTGCTCTCTTACCTTTAATGGGAGGTAGATGGGAAAGACAGAATCTTTTGTCTCCTCAATAGGTGGCATATTGTCAGGGTCATAGTGCCTTGGCATCAACTGATTGGAGTCTATCCCCTTGCTGGCCAAGAGCTCAGCAATATCAAAGGTGAGATACAGCCGTCTCCTCCTGGTTTACATCAGAAGAAGAAATAACCACTTAATGTCTCTATAAGCATTCCCATGCTTACGACTCCACTTTTTTCTGTGCACCCCCATCAGATAAAAATATTCTTAGCACACATTGCATCCACGTCTATTTCTTCATTTGTAGCACAAAATAATTCAGTAGAAGTAACCTAGAATGATCAGTTATTCCAATCTATAAATTATACACATGTACTACTGTACTAATATACTATGCCCATTATAAAGCATACACAAAAACAGAGATTAAAAAAAAGAATGACAAAAAGATGACATAAACACTATTTTAAAATAGTACTTTCTTTCTGCATCCCAGTGAATTGTCTTTTGTACCCTCTGCAATGTGTGCATGCCCCATTTTGGAGACCATTGCCTTACAGGATAAGGTTTTCTTACAGACTTTTGACATGTTATGTCTTGAAAGCAAAAATCAACACCCTAATCTGCTGTGTCCACTCCACAATGATGCCTCTAGCCATTTTCTGGTTACTTACCTCTCTTCTTCAACCTTCCGAGGGTTTTGCCCCGGAAGCCGTTTGAAAGGCATCTGCACTTTGGGCTTAAATGATTGTACAGGGAAATCTGACTCAATGAGGGTCTCAGTGGATGGTCCAACGACTTGCTTATCCAAGAGGCTTTTGAAGTTCGCAGGCATCTTGAATTTTGTGACTAAGAGACAAAGAGAAACACATCTGAAACCACCAGGCATCACTTTGCTTTACATTCACACACAAAGGAGGACTCTGCTGTCTACTGGGTTGTCTGCAGAAGTCACTTCACTAGATTTGTAAGAGAAATCAAGCAGACATCAAATTAGAAGCAGAAAGAAAGATCTTTTTTCCCTGCTATAATGTGTGATCATGGTTTTCCAATATCAAAATGATGGCACAGAAGAAACCTCCACTGAGAATTACTGTCATACAGATTTTTAGGAGGCAGGGCACTGACCTGGCTCTAAGGAGCTGTGTTTTGTTCCCAGCTTTGCTACAAACTCTCTACATGATAGTGGGCAAGTTACTGTCTCTAGTGCACAGCTTCCATCACCCTCAGAAAGAGATGGGATTCCCCTGCCTCTCTGGGGGGCCCTGAGACCAAGAGTCAGTCACAGCTGGGAGGAACTTGGTCAAGGTGGTGATAAAGGGTTTATGAATATTACGGGGGAAAAGAAGCTGCTCAGGTCATCTTTGTCTGCTGAAGTGCCTATTCACACCTTGGGACAAACCTCTCTTCTCAGCTTTTGCTCAAGCAAACCACCCACTCACATCAGCAATGGTGTAAGAAAAAAATTGAGTGAAACAGCCAACAATCTCACCATTTGGCCAAACGTTTTCAACAGAAATTTGGACTAAGCAAAGAGTATACATTTCCAAGAACTGGCAGAAATTAAACCATGTCATTTACCCCATAAATAAACCAAACTGTTTATATTGCTAAACAAGCTGCAAATAATAGAACAGCAGCAAACTGGGAATTTGAAGCTTAACCTAAATTAAGTAATTGCATGCAAGCTTTAAAAAGCACTATTCCCTAGACAGAGCTAAGCATTGAACTAAAAATAGATTTTAGTGGAGTGAGAGATTTTCCTTTGATGAACTTTCACACTCTATCAAGGAGAAACTTAAGGTTCTGGTTTGTAATTGGGTATTTTGAATGTCAAGCTTTGAACCCAATTGTTCACCATGTTGCATGTGCTTCTGGAGTCATGGATGTGACCCTTGATTTCAAAGCAATTGTGCAGAGCAGCCAATAATGCTAAAGCCAGACATGTTCCAGGATGGTTAGGTATAGGAAGGGTCCTCTAAGAGGTCATTCCCTTGTCCTTCTTAAATGGCCCCTGACTCAACCCTTGCAGCCGTATGTTGCCTGCTTAGAGACTAAAGGAAAAGGCCACTAACTGGCTCTTCTCTCTCTACATCCCTCCCTCAGGAAGGGCAGCTAGCCTGGCATGAATATGCTCTTAAACACTTGCATGGTCCATAACATAATTTTAAGGAATCCCTAAAATGCGGTTCTTTAGCTTCGTGCACATCTCTTGCTTGGGGTCGTTACAGAATGGCCCTGATTTATATTTGTTGTCAAGGAGCACAGCTGTGCCAATTTAGTCACTTCATTGCTGCCAAATCCATGGCACCATCCATTATGGCACTCTGTGCACTATCAACTATTTATGTCAATACTTAGTGTTTCATCTGCATTTACATTTCCAACCTGATGGCTTCTTCCCCCTTGAAGAAGCAGCAGATCATAAATAGAGTTCTGTTTCCACTTGTTAAAGATGAGTCTAGCTTGTCAAGATTCACTTGAGGAAGCAGTCATTTGTCCTCACTCATGAAAATAAATGTCACATCTAAGCACAGGAGGGTGGTATATACAGTTCCCATCTTTCTCTAAAATCCTCTCACACACACACTTTCTTCCCACCCGCTGCCAGTCTATGATCCATATCCCCAGGAGTGCTCTAGGGGCCAGGAGAGTGCTGGCAAACCTTTAACCATTCTCTGTTCCTATATTTGAGCACCCATGAGACAAGTTCTTGTAAGCAGGTGGCACCAGCAGCTCTGCACACACAGAGAGCCCTTGCATCCAGGGAGAACAATCTGCAGCTGAGTGCAGAATAAATAAATGAGAGAAGACCATGATTTTGGCCATGGGTACCTAAATCCTGAATCCTGCCTGCTCTTACAGGCAGGTCCCATTTTTGGGGTTGTCATGTGCAAAGGCCAGCAGTTTGACTTGATAATCCTTGTGGGTCCCTTCTAACTCAGGATATTCTATGATTTTCACAGGAAAGGGACATTGCTGGCTCCATGCACAGTAAGAACATATGCAAATTCAGTGTTGTCCTGGCAGCAGGACCAGAACTCCTACAGGCACCAGCACAGTCCACTCTGAACCCTGGGGGAAGTGGATATATCCAGGAGAAAAGGAAGCATGATTTTACCACCCACTCAGATCACTTTGCTGCACCTCTAAATGAAGTTCACGTTTCATGGGATATTCGAGCAGCTCAGCACCATTCCTGAGCACTGAGAATGAAATCAGAGCACAAACCCAGAGGCAGCAGCCTAATTCCCAGCATGCCCACTACAGGCAACCTTAACAGTTATGGCCCAGTTTCCTGCCCCACCACATTCCCTCTCAGTGTATTTACCTTTAGGGGTGTGCTGCTCCAGGTCCGCCTGGCTCACCAAAGACCGGGACACGTGGGGACCAGCAGAAGCACCCTGGAATGTGAGGGAAGCATCAGAGCACAGTCGTGGCACAGTGTGAGTGGGGGTCATAGAGGTACAGAGAGAAAGTGTGACTGTAAGACTGACTTTACCAGATCTTTAGGGACAACTGAAACTGTAATGGTCAAAAAAGGCTCAGAGACACAAATACCTGAAAAGTTCAGCCCAATGCACGGGGACAGGGGCTCTCCCAGCAGTGTGTGGCCTGATGTCAGTGTCAGATGTTGACTGGGGGCTGATTAAGCAGCCAGTTATTAGGGTTTTACTACCAAATATCACCTGCAGTCACAACCACAAGCCCGCACTGCCATACTGGCATCCTAAACCCAGGCAATCGTGACACTGCTGTCACTGGCTGCTGAGGAAGGCAGCACAACTCTGACCAGGATGAGCCTCATGGCTTCACTTTGTAAAGGTCAAGGTCTTGCACAAAGGCCTCTGAGCAATGGAAGGACCTGGGGTGAAACCTCTATGTGTCCACACCAGCTGTACCATCAGTCCTTTCCTTTCAGGACAGTGCTAGAAAAAGAACTGCTCTTTGCACTTACCCCTGAGCTACCGGAGGCTCCTGGAGTAGGGACATCAGCAGAAGCCTCATTGCTGGTACTGGGACGGCTCCTACTCAGAAAATTCCTCAATTCCTTCCTTGCTTTCTCCATCTTCTCAGGAGAACAATGCTGTGACGTAACCCTGGGCTTGCTATGAGTGGAAAGACATTGAGCCTGTCACATGCTGTATCTTTGGCACTCCTCCACACCCTCCCACAGTGCTGGATATCCTTGACTTGCTACGATGAGTGGGTAACACGGAAGGTTCGATCCCCTGATTCAATACCAACCACTGCATTCACGGTCTGGGGGCCATTGGACTCACGTGGCTGCCTCAATGGCTCACTAACCCTGGAGAAAGAGATCGCTTTATTATTCCAGATGGGTTTAGGAGTGGGAAAACTGGCAGTATACACAAGAAAAGCTGCTTTCCTTAGGCAGCAGGGGCTTCCCGGATCTGTGGCAGCATTCAAAAGGCTGCCAGGAGAATTTGAGTAAACTGGGACTACAAGAGAAGTACTACTTTTGCTGCACCCAAATCCCTCAAAAACCTTGTCACACTTGACTCCAGTGGGAGTAGGCTACAGACTAGGATACCAACACAGCTACTCTCAGGTGTAAGTTTGCCTCTTTCCTTTAAATAAATCATGACAGATGTTTAAGCATCACCTAACACATATTAAAATATAGCCAGAAGCTCCTCTCTTTCTCCTCCTGTAGGGGATATTTTTTGCTCAGCTCACAAATAATTTCTGTTCTTCCACCTTGGGAGACGCAAGTCCAGGCAAATATCACAGCTGTACAGCTTTATTTTATAAAAACCTTTGTGCACTCAGAGATACCAATTAAGAACAGCTCTCAGACTTCTGGCAGGAGGATAATGCAACCCTTGATTTTAGGCTTGTCTAAACACAGAGATGACTATTGTAACTAATTAGAACAGCTAAAGTGACACGAACCCCTCCAGCCTACTCACACATGCACCGATATAATGATGTACACATACCTGTATAGCTTATTCCTATAAATTATGAGTCAAAGCTCTCCATGGTGTCTCTCAAAGATACTCCAAAGCCAATATAGCTTACTGATCAAATCCTGCTCAGGGCTAGACCCAGGCTCCTCATCCAGCCCTACTTGACTAGTGGTTTGTCCCCTGCACCCTTGCTAGGACCTTTCTTACTTCTGGCAGCTAAGCCTCTGCAGCAAGAGTCTCCCAGCTTCCCACTGCTAAGTGCTGGAAAGATCTTGCCTGGTCTTGCAGGCCACAGCTGGCACAGTACTTGTCTGGAGTCTCATCCTGACCTGGAGACATCGCCACAGGACCCCTTCCTGCCATGCTCTCTCTGCTCTGCTCTTGAATGGAGTGAAAACTCTGTTCACCCTATACTCTTGATGAGAGAGGGCAATCTTTTCAAAATTTAACCTTGCTGCCTGTCGGTGAGAATGAATCGGGTACAGGAGAGAAAGCATTACATGCATGCCGGAGATAAGAGGGAATAACTGTGCTGGTTTATTACCGCAGGTTCAAGCCAGTGCACAATTTTGAGAGGTTGAATCAAAAAAGAAATCAGATAATAAATCAAGGTTACCATGATGCGAATCTTTTAAGTGAAATGGAGTAAACGAACAGATTGGAAAGACCTGGGAGATGAGATCAATAATACCCCCTCCCCTCCTTCAAGCTAGAAAATCTCAAATCTCTCTCCTCTCAGCTTTGCTTTGGCATGGCAACTGGAACCTCACACCCTGAAGAATGAATTTTCCATGGAGGATTTTGTTTTTATTAGCTATTTTATGCTCTGGCCATATCTATTTTAGCAGCCCAGCAGGACTGATTGGAATCAGCCAAGATCCAAGGATTCCTGATGAATCACTGCTGGACTCTTTCGTGCCTGCTGCACAGGCATGGAGAACAGCAGCAAGGCGGAACGACCCTGCAGTGCCTCTCCTGATGTGTCACCCGAGTGTCCTCTTCTTGAGAGCAGGGCCAATGTGGCAACATGACTTGCTGTATTTTTGCCTCTTACGACCAGAATCCTAAACCCATACAATTAAAGAAGCCAGCTCCAGAACACAAAGTTCATCTGACTCTATAGTAGGGTGAGTGACTGAACCCACTCCCGATTTAGCAGGACTGGCAATCTCTGCCTAGAACCAAAATAATGTGGCTGCAGCCCATGACGGACAAGTTCCCATGATTGGGGAAAAGTGTACCAAGCCAGCCCACAGCAGGCCTAATTCTTTGCCACTTTACTCCCTATGTACCCACTCACACCTCTGTAAAGTCCTTCCTGAGCACTTCTGTCAAAATAAAACAAACCCCTACTCAGTGTCCAGATCAAAAACATCCGTCATGCTCTCCCAGCTGCACAGAGGGAAGGTTCTGTGTTTGCAACTGCAAAAAAACTTGACACACACCACTTAAAATAAAGAAGAAAACCAGGCATCCAAAGTTTTCCCAGCAATTCCCCAAACAAATCAGTAAAACAGCTTGTCTGAGAACACTAAAGCTGATCAGGGTATGGGAGAACTGCTAAGCACAAAGGGAATTCTACTCTCCTGCCACCCCTGCTGCTGGGATGTGTCTGGGTTTTCCAACAGGGGGGTTTCCCAGATCATGGTGGGGAGCTTGCTTCAGTTCCAGCCCCCAGCTAGCAGGTGGTTTGGCTGGTCCCATCCACCTCTCAGGAATGGCCTCCAGGCTGGTTTCAAAGAGGAGAAGAGAGACTCTCTCTCTTTTACTCAGCCTAGATGCTGAGCCAAGGAGTTTACTGCAGAGCAGTTCCCTCTTTCCAAGCTTCCAACACCAACTGCCTTTCCACACCCCTGAAAAAATGAACAGCATGAAGACCTAGAGCTATCCTCCCCTCCCCGCACCCCGGGGTGACCCCAGACCCTCATCCCTGGGCAGCAGAGCTTGGCATGGATTGCCAGGGCTTACAGGAGAGAACACTTTCCATCCTGCAGCGAGTACACAATAGCAATTCAAGCTTTCAGCCAGCTCTGCCACAGCAATTGCTGATGGTACCACATAGCTGTGCTCAAGGATCCCTTGGTTGTCCGAGGGATCCTGAAGAAGAGCAGGATCAGTGCCCCGTCACACTCCAGCTGAGGGCAGGAGGCTGGATACCTGCCACATTCACAGCCTTCAATCCCTTCCTACTTGGAGCACTTTCCTCAGGACTGAAGCTCTCCTTTGACAAGGAGAGGTACAAAGGTGGAGGAAACAGGAGCCCAGCTCAGTGCAAGCAGGTGAGATGTCTTCCTGAAAGCAGCTTCTCTGCCCTCCTCAGTAACCCTTCTCTCCCCCCTGCACACCTGGGAGCATGTCCCTGTTCGCTGGCAAACGTCTGCCTGGCACCAAGTGTCCCAGCTTTAGCTATAAAACCTTTTCCTGACTGCTGAAAGACCTATCTCTGCATTTAGTCATGCTCCCTCACACCTGAAAAGCATGTTTCCTAGATATACCAGGTACGATATATTATGCTAAATTGAACTATTCAAAGTGAGAGCATATTCTTATGGTACTGCTGACACAACATTAGCTGCAGCGTCTGTGTGTCATTGTGGCAAAACTATAATTACAATTTCTCGGTAAATCCAGGCTTTACACATCCAAGAAGTCAAACTCCCACATGTCTTGCTCAACGTCTGGTACGAGCTTTTTGATCTGTTGCCTCTACTTCAATTCTTTGATCCAAAGCTTTGACAAAATGGGAATCTTTTCTTTCAAATAAGGTTCAAAATGGCTAAAAATTGCAACAGAACTAGAGAATAGTACTTTAAATATCATCTAACCCCTAAACAAAACCGAAGATTGAAATCTAGTATTTATCTAAAATCTATTTAATCTGTGGATAGCTAGAACCCCAGCTACTAGACCATCTGGACACCAACATGCAGAAATTCCTTCTTCCTATAATTTAAGCCATACAATATAAGCTCAGACAAGGTGATGGGCTCTCAACAAACTGCTTTAAACATTATCCCGTACTTCAAATCCCTTCTACTTTAAAAAGAGAGTTGAAAGTAATTTCGAGTTTTATAGCAGCCCATTCCCTCCAACAATTTGCAGGGTTTTAAAATTGATTTTCCTCTGGGTTTTTAAACGCATTCTTTTCTCCACGGGAAAGCACCACGCAAGCAGCACCTGAAGCGGGGGGAGCAGCACAGGCGGATGGCAGCCGCTGGTGCTCCTCACGCCCAGGGCTGGGCGGCACGGCCTGGGGTTACAGCCGCGGTGGGTGCCGCGAGGCACCCCGCCGAGCCTTACACCGTGACTCCAGCAGTGTTTGTGCCATTTACGAAGCACGACACGGATGAAACAAACGCTGCTGATGCTTTCATTTCTGAAAGACCCCTGCTGCGGGAGGAGCAGCCCAGGGCCTGTTAACGTGCGACGTGTGGAGACGGGCCAGCGCCGGGAGCAGCTCCCAGCGCCCACCCTGTGCACCAGCCGCGGGGGACACCCCGCTCCCAATGCTCCGAGGAATCCTGGCCCTGCCCGCCACTTCCAGTGTCCTGAAAGCACGAGGGGACTCCCTCATGAACCACACCTGCGCGCCCTCCCTCCCGCCCTCCCGGCCCAGCCCCGCGGGGCCCGCTCCAGCCCCCGAGCCCCTCCTCGGAGCCCGCAGCCCCAGGCCCGCTCCGGGGGCCGGCGGGCCCTGCCCGGCCCTGCCTGCGGGCGGTACGCACCCACCGACCCGAGTCCGCCCCGACGCCGCACGCGTTGCCGCGGGAGCAGGGGGCGGGCAGAAGGCTCCGAGTGGAGACTGCGGCTCCCCCCCCGCGAGGGCCGTTGGGCTGGTCCGGAGGAGGCGCGGGGCAGCGCGGGCCGGGCAACGCCACGCCCGAGCCGGGGGGGAGAGCCCTCCTGGGAAGGCGGGTTATGCCCCAGCCTGCAGCTGCCAGCGCGGGGCTGTGCAGAGCCCACAGTGGCCCCTCAGAGCCACCACCGAGCTGCCGCAAAGACACTGCAAAGCTCCCGGTGCCTCTTCAGCTGCCGCCGGAGCGACATCGCAGAGCCCCTGGAGGAACCTAAGAGTCACCACTAGGGAGTTGCCACTGGTGTCTCTGAGTTGCCACCGCGGGGATACCACAGAGCCGCCCCTGCTACTTCAGTCACCACACTGCGGCCAACACAGAGCTGCCACCAGAGGAGAGGCTACCGCTGTGGAGCACTGCCACCGAGCCACCGCCAACCCGTGCCTTCCAGGGCTGCCAGCCCCAGGGTGCGGGTGCTCGGCCATCCCAGCAAGGAGCCACCGGGGGCAGCCCCCATTCCCCATGGGAGGAATAACTGATGTCCCAGTGCCACCTTCCACACCAGCTGGCTGCCAACCCTGCCGGCCACTGTCCAGGAAGGTCCAGCAGATCCTTCCTCCATCCCATTCCCTAAACCAGTGGAGGCAGGCAGGGTGCTGATGGCTTCTCTAAATCAACCTTGTGAACCCATGAAAGTCTTAAGCTAAAAGATCATGTTGGGTGGGGATGGGGGACTTCTGGCCCTGGAGAACATGTCATCCCTACAGAAGGAAAAGTGGTATTGAGTCCTGTTGAACAGGCCCCAACAAGCTGGTCCCCCACAGAGGGAATGGTGGGTAAGGGACAAACAGTGCCAGCCCTGCGGGGGAGTGAGGAAGAACAGGTTTGGATTATTTTGGGGGAGAGGAAGGAGGTGGAAAAGCAAAGAGGAAAAGATTTAAAGAGAAAAAAACCCCAAGCCATAAGAGATCTGCTGTGAAGGAGTACAAAGGGCAGAGGAGGAGGAGGAAAGGATGAAACAGGAGACAGTGGAGGCTCCTGCAGGAGGAGAGCTGTGGCAGACGGGTGGGCAGGGGCTGCTTTTTAGCTCTTTTGAGACTCCCAATGCCTGCTGGCCCTGTCCATGCTGACAGTAAGTCCTGCTGCTTCCCAGCTCTGCACCTGGGAGAGATGCAAGTCCTAGAAAGCAGGGCCAGAGGAGCAGGACAACACAGCTGGCAGGCTGGTCCAGGGGATGCCCACGTGGCCTTGTGTGGGGGCAGAGAATTAGGCAGAGGCACCAGGATGGGGGGCATGCCATGGGCAGGCAGCAGAGCCCAGGCCAAGAGCACTGGCTCGTCTCCCTGCCTGGGTATCTGCTGGGGGCAAAGGGCCTGGTAGTCAAGGGTGGCGAGGCATTTGTGCCACCCAAAAATTTTCAAGTAAGGGGATGTGAGGTTTGGACAGAGAAAAGTGGGGCAGGCAGTGCTTCAGAGAAGAAACGCAAGCTTCTCCAGATAAGAAAAGCTCCCTCACAGCAATGCTCAGCTGCTGCCGAGGTGTTCACAGGATCAGGCCCATGCAGCAAGGAGGTCTCTGGGTGGATTTGCACTCCATGCTGAACTGCTCTCAGCCCCAGTGAAAGCAGCGGATGCTGGAGAAACTCCCAGGTGCACGTCCTCTGTCATATTGCTGGCCTCATCGCTTCACTTAAGTAAGGAGTGCTGCTGGCTTGCGTCAATTATGTTTGATATAATTACAGCTCTTGCTGGAGTTCCCTGGAGTCACATCCCAGATGGCTTCTCTGATTGAGAGGAAACAATGGTGGAGCCCTGTTGCCCTTTGCATGGGAAAAATATGCATCTATTTCATGCTGGCTTCATCCCCTCTGCAGTGGGCTGGGATTCACAGCAGGTCTTGCTCTCCCTATGCTCAGCTGGGCTTCATTTTTGACCATGCTTTCAAAGTTCACCACAAAGTGCTTCAGCAAGTATGGAGGTGAAAGCCCCACTGTTTCGACTGGCTGGGCCTTCACAAACCCACCAGGCCAGAGCAGAAAGCAGACAAGTGTGTGAGCCACCTGCTCTCCATCCATGTGCTGCCATGTCTGATCCATTCCCTGACCTGCCTTCAAAAGGCCTTTCTGGTTCTCCAGAGCCTTGCTCCCAGGTGTTGCAGCAGGATGTGCTGGCACTGTCCTGCTTCCATGGGTGCTCCTTTAGCCCAGGAAGACCAGGCAAGGGAATGTGGTACCTATCCACTTGCAAAGGGCAGGTTCAAAGTGGCGGTGGTGATGGTTGGCACAGCTGAGCATCTCTGTGCTTTCACCTTCTCATATCAGCCTGAGCTGAGATCCTGTCCCCCGCTAGGCCAGCACAAAAGGTTTAGTGTTGTCTTTCTTCTGACGGTTCGTCTTAGTGCTCCTTTTCTACCATGGGCTCTTTTGAGGCCACAAATTTATCCATACTTATAGGCGATGCTGAGTTCCCAAGAAAACAGTTCTCCAATAAGAGGTTCCTGAGTCCCTGCTGAAACACACTGGTCAATGACTTACCCAGTATTTTCCTTTGTGCAAGGCTATTTTGGGAGAAGGAATACACAGCTCTCCCTGTCTCCTGTCACACCACTAGAGTGAAAACATAAGCAAAGGTTAGCAGAGTCTGGGCTCACAGGGAGAGAGAGAACTGTCCTTTCACACAGTTACCAGACATGAGTGTCAAACCAGTTTCAGTAGGTGTTAGGATGTGAGCTGGCACTGGAAAGGAGAAATATGTGAAACATGCTAGTGGCTCATTCTCTCTCTGAGGCTCTTTTCTGACTGAAGAGCCTAGCTTTTCTCGTACATGGTCAGAGCTGTTGGAGCCACTTTTCCCACCCAGCACTTTCACTCATTTGGCTCTCCTGCATCTATCCCAATCCAGTAGCCCAGAAAACCCCATATCACACCAAAACTTGCTTCTACAGAGAACAGCCTTCCCTTAGTTATGGGAGGAATAATAAAATAGCAAAAATCCTGACTTCTGTGGACCTTGGAGATGATGTGCTGGTTGTTTTGTTCCATCACTTGCACCTACCCCCTACCGTGGGTGGCAGGCCCCATCAGATTTAGCAGTATTTCCATACCCACCCCACACACATTTTGCTGAAGGTGTAAATGATCCTTAAAGCACAAGGCCACTAGAGAATAAGGCCCTAGATTTCTCTGTCTCCACACCTACATGTGTTCCCACACACAAGATATAGCATTAATCTAGAGTAAAACACCACATATTGACAATGCTTTTGACAGAAAGTCCTCAGATTGAACCCCAAGACACAAAGCCATGAGAAAGTCATAAAGCAGGGAGAGTCAGGACAACGTCTGGCTTCTTGTTGCCTGAACACTTCTCCTGAAGGTGCAGGTTGATTCTGGGGAGGTGATATCAAGCAGATTCTCTTTATATTCCTGCTGCTTTCAACAGCTCTCTTGACACAACGCTGTTACCTTGAATTCAGTCAAGCTGGGACCAGTGAGCAGTTTGTAGCTGCAAGTTCTGTACTTTCCAGCCAGTTTTTGCTTCAGAAAGCAAATGAGACTTTGACTCCGATAGTGATGTTCTTGTTACTTCACTTTATCCTTCATCTCCACCACTGTGTCACAGTACATCATGTCCCCAGGGTGCGTTCTCTCACATTGGGGATCACACCATTAACCCAGCCAGAAGGCTTCCCCAGGGAATTTGCAGGCAGAAGTTACTTCCCCAAGGAAGACGTACAAAAAGCGTGGGGCTGTCCAGAAGGAGGAGGATGACAGTGAGGGTTACCAGGGCCAAGCCTGAGCAGGCAGGGAGCAGGGAGGATGGAAAAGATAAACAAGAGATGAGATCTCACCAGTGGTGGGCAGAGGAGCTTGCAGTAGCCATTTTAACACAATTGGTTCGGCTGAATTGGCCAGAACTGCCTCAAATGCAACACTGCCGTGTTGTCCATGGGGCTGCAGACAGAAAGAGCTTGTCAGCCAGCAAGCTCCCAGCAAGTTGCGAGATTTTTCCGAGAGCCCATACATACTTTATAGACACCTTGATTCCAGAGAGATTTAGTGGCAGAGGTGCTCCCAAGTATCCCACCCTCTGGCTCCCAAATCCCCTGGAGCTAGACCCTTAAATTCCTCAGAAGTCCCAACAGATCAATGGCCAGATTTCATGCAGATGACAGGTCATCTGTCAGAACATACACAGGAGGTTTGGAGCTCTGTAGCTCCACAGCAAATATGGTGCAACTACTTCCCCATTACTTGTCTGCTTATAGAAAGGCTGGAAATTTTCCCTGAAGCTTCCAGAGGAACTTCAAGCTCTTCAGGAGAGACAGAGGCATCTTGGCTCCCTCCCACAAGAGAACTTGCTGGGGGGTATGGAGAGTTCTGGGTCAAGTCTGCAATCTGAACCAGACCTGTCAGGCTCCATGTTAAATCTCTTCTCAGCAGGTAAATGTTGAAATGATCTGGCTTTGAGCAAAAATTCCAGCCTTTGCTGACAAACAGCAACAGATTCCTGTGAAAAACCTTTCTCTCAACCAACTGGCATCTGATCAAGGAATCCCCAACCTGTTCAGATTTTTTCCGCTGGAAAGCATGTGCCAAGAGCTGGAATAGATCATCATCTGAACACCACTGTTTCAGATGCTGTACAGAACAGGCCCTGAGCCAGCGGGCTGAACAGAGCAGCAAAACCAATGCATGTCTTTGCATCATGAGAGGACAACCCAACATTTTTTGGTTTAAAATTGCTTTCTTGAACTTGTTCATCAGCTGATTTATTGCACCAGGTGCCAGCCTGACTTCCTGCCATCATTGACACAGTGCTGTCAGTAGTAGGGCATTCATATAATTTGTCTAGCTGGTCCATCTACTCTTAAAGTACCTTCTCACTTGGCAGGGAATATTCTCCATAAATAGCCTTCCTAAATACAAGAAACTATTTAAAACTGTTGATGGAACACAAACAAAAAACCAGAAACAAACTAACCCAAACCAACCAACCAACCAAAACAAAAACCCCAAGAGAGTGGGGTTTTTTGCTCTTTTCTATCATATTTTTGTATTTGATAGGTAATTGTAGTAATGTAAATATGAATGCAGATATGAAACCCAGAGGAGAATGGAAGCAGAGTTTGGGTGTGACCTTTCATTGCCTCTCAGTCTGCTTGCGAAGTGTACACCCAGAGTAAGAGGAATTACTGGTGTGTCCATCCTGCAGAGCAGGGTGACATTTCTGGGGATCTCAGCAGGAGGGAGATTCCTGAAGCTTAAGGTTGAGCTTCTTCTGCCCAAAGAAAGTGTCACCTGCTTAGTGAGTGCCAATCTTTTGCCTTGGTACAGGGAGCGGAGCTCAGAGAAAGCAAAATCTGAAGAAAGCTATGGTTGTGGCATTGCTTGGAGGAACTGGGCAGTCAAGTGAGAAGAATTATAGCTTCCAAATGTGTACCGACATCCTGCTAATTCCCAGATCTCCCCCTACTCCCTCCTCTGCTGACGTTCCAGTCCCCACTTCAATACCTGCCAGGTCCTTTTAGAGAGCTGACATTTCCATTCCTGACATTTTCTGCAGCTCCATCTGGGAATTAATGTCCGGATATTAGCAGCGATGGGGCCGTTTATCATAATTAGTCTCATGAAGCTACTAAGCATCCAACTATTTTTCATCAGCGCCGAGGAAATAAACTGCAGAATCCAGTAGACGAGATGGACGATTTATTTATTGATTGATTTATTTTGGTCTGTCAGGATGCAGCTTTAAAGTATGTCGAGATGAGCAATGCTCCTCAGAGGCAGTGACGACAATAGGGCTGGCTCACCTTGGGTGTGCAAGCTGCAGAGAATAGGTCCCCAAACCCCCTGAGACAGTGAGGAGGCATTTGTTATCCTATTATTATCCTGTTATCCCAGGCTCTAGCCTCCTGCACTTATAAAATGACAAGTTGTGACAGGTTGAACCTTGTCTGGACAAGCTCAGGAAGAGCCAGCTGCTAGCCCTGTGATGGCATTATGAACGAAAGCCATCTCCAGGCATGGATTTTCTTCTCTATCAGGAGCAAAACAAGCGTGCTGTGTACCCTACAGGAGGTGGCACAGGGGCCAGCGGCTCTAGGACTCTCATTTGGCTGGGTGTGCATGGTCGTGCTTGGACCTTAGTGCTAAACAGAGGATGCTGCAGGCAGCACACGTGTCTGTCACCTTCCAGAGGTGCCTGGGAGCAGATGAAGCCGTTTTCTCACTTGTCGTCCCAATTGGAGCAGGGCGAAGTACAAGCTTGTTGTTTTCCTTCCCCAAAGGATTGGGATTGAAGGGCAGAGAAGCAAAGTGCCGTACACAAGAGATTTCACACTGTGTCCACTACAAGCAGGGGAAGGTTCTTTGGAAGGGTACTATGAGTTGGATCTTATTTCTGCCAGAGAAGGTGGCTAATGCTTGCTGTGGTCTCAAGCTTAATTTTTAGGGGCCAGTGCAAGGGATTGTCTGTGTTTCTGTGAGTTTGGCTCCATCTCCCTGCTCTCCAGGCATAGCTGGTGCCTGAGCTGCTGAAACCTAACAAGGGTTGTTACCCATCCTGATGGCTACTACTCAGGGCAAGGAGCCTGTATTGATTTCAGGAGCTCTTCTACCATTTTGCAAACTTCAGTGACCTCCTCACATATTCTGAATGGGATGAGATGGGAGATGTTTGGCATGGTCATCTGCCCTGCACTACACTGCTCTGCACGGCTCGTAGCCCGTCTGCCTAAGAATTACAATGCTGTGTGGAGCTTCTGCCCAGAGCGAGGCATGAAGGTCTTCTGAATTCAGTGTTGCTCTTCTCTCTATCCCCATGAACCCCCACAAAGTCTTGCTACATCCCACACACCTCAGTGCTCACCTGCAGCAAGCCCACCTCCTCCCTGCAGGCTGATTATCAAGAGCTTTCCATCCTGAGGTTTGCTATGCAAACATCAAACATTTGTGTTTAAATATTACACTCTTCTGCTGATGTGAAGCTAGTAATTACAGCCAGATGGGACCTGGCTCACAGGCAGACACGGGGCCCACACGCTGCTCAGCGGTGGCTTTCTTTTGCAAAACCATGTGGCCGACCACCGGCAGAAAAATCAAAAAAGCTGAATGCAATTAAAAACAATGGGGGAAAAAACCCCATTCCAAATATATCATGCAATGTATTCCAGGTGAGCACTAAATGTTTTGGCTGCAGTGCCTGGCAGCCCTAGTACTATACATGGGACATGATCCAAGCCAGTGTGCTCAAGCCATGCATCCCTCCAGGCACAGCCTGGCGATGACATGCACTGATTTGGTGTCAGCACCTCCTGCAGCACCAGCAGGGTCTGATCCTGCAAAGCCTCCCTCAGCTGAAGAAGAGCTCTTTCTGCACAAGGGCCTGACTCAGCCCATGCTCTAGTCCATCGAAGTGACTCCTATAAGGGTGTCACAATCCCAGGGCCACCATGCTGCTGGCGTGAACTTACAGCTGCTGCTGCTTCCTCAGCTGCTGTGAGGAGGGATCACCTTCACTGCACAAGCCTGCACGCATCTCTGCCTTGCACAAGCTGCCCAGGGTAGGAAATACTTCATTTTCTACCACCTCCAGGATTTGAGATCTGCTTCTATTCAAGGCAAAACAAAAGCATTGAAGAGAGTGTTGGATTTTTTTCCCTGGATCATAGCCCACAGTCCATATTCGCATTCCACATCTGATTGTGTTTTTAACAGATAATCCTCTCCTCATTGCCTCTCCCCTACACAGCAACCAAAAGGTGAGCAGGAACGTACCCGTTTAAGCAAAATGCC
This sequence comes from Callaeas wilsoni, assembly GCA_013398955.1. Classification (NCBI taxonomy): domain Eukaryota; kingdom Metazoa; phylum Chordata; class Aves; order Passeriformes; family Callaeidae; genus Callaeas; species Callaeas wilsoni. Next base: position 25,718 of record VWPU01004797.1, on the reverse strand, counting down.
TCACTGTTTGTCCTACCCACCACCTGTGTTGTATATACACACCACCAAGTGCCCAGGAAACAACACCCTCCTTGCCCCACACACCTGACTGAGTTCCAGCAGTAACAGTGATGCAGGTAGAGGCCACCATTGTTGCCTGAAAGAAGGGCTAGAGTTAGCCCATCATAACACAGTTTAAGTAGCCCCAGAAACCACTGCAGGTGATGCCATTATGAGCTATAAAGACCCTTCCTCTGCAAATCAATCCAGCTCTCTGGCACACCCTCTTTTTTACTCTCAGGATGCTTCCAAGCCAAGCAGTGCAAAGCCAGAGCACAGTTTCCTGTCCAAACAGCCAGGGATGTTTAATTCCTCAGGACAGCTGCTGGGATATGTCCTCCATGTTGTAAGAGCGTTACACAGGTACCTGCTCACCCATCCATCTGCAAATGGTGTCCCACAGCCAGCCTGCCAGACAGGAGCCAGCAGCTCTGGTTGCAAGGAGAAGAAAGAGAAAGCAGCAAACTGGGGAAAAAAAAAAAAAGAAATCATTGCTTTATGAGAAACCATAGAGCCATAGCAAACACATGCTGTCATTTGAGACAAGTGCCAAGCCCTGACAGGTTTCCCTGTTGAGGAAATCAGGATCAGCCTTGGTGAGAGGCAGAGGAGCTTGATCTCACTTGTCTGCCATCTCTCTGGGGTCTGCTTCTCCCTCTCCCTGTGCTCTACAGGTTTCTAACTTCCCAAATCTTCCTCAAAGGACCATGAGTAGAGCTTTCCAAGGAAGCTTGTTTCTGATGTCATATACCCCAGGAGAGTGTTATCTGCTAGGAAAGGAAGGGAAGGGAAAGGAGGGAAAAGAAAGGAAAAGGAAGGCCTCTCTGCTTTCTACACCCAAGAAGCAGAGCTTTGGCATACCATTACCAACCCTTGTTTCTGCAGTAACCTTATCCAGCGCTGCATGGGTCTGTGCAAGCTCTGTTGTACTACTGTTGCCTTCATGAATAATGGATCCCCCTCCACCTTCCCTCTCGTCTTCCCTGTTAGATCTCATTTCATGTTGTATGAAATGGTATGTTTACTGCTTCTCTGGGGTTGATCTGAACATTCTGATTCCCTCCAGTTCCCCCTCTTCCCAGGATGCGAGTGTAACCCAAGAGGGCCCTGACTGGTGAGGGCAGAGCCTGTACTGGGGTCACCTTTGGCTCCTGGCTTGCCTTCTGCTAGGAAACAGTTGATCCTTGATATTCCTAGAAACCTGTAGGTTCTTTTCTTCTGGAATTTTCCATTTTAAAGACTAAAAGTAAAGTTCCAGGAAAAAAAAGTCCATCATTCTGATTCTAAAAAGTTAAGTCTCTCTGCCTAAAAGAATCATATCTACAATTCTACACAGTTTTGGGCTGCAGAACATTAGGGGTCACTTCTACAGTGCAGCCTGGAGAATTTAATTTCCTTTGTTCTTGGAAATGCCCAGCTTTATTGAGCTTTATCTGGTAAAGACCAGTGTTTTTATTCTCCTTCAGAAGCCGCAGGCTCAGCAGTGAGGTAGCCCCAGCTTTAGCACGGAATATGCTGTGGCATTTAGCAGCATCATGGGTGCCTCTTGCCTTAGGTCCTGCTGCAGTAGCACCACGATCCAAGGTGAGGACTTGTTTAAGTTCAGATAAATCTGTTTTGAGTGGCTTTGTAGCATTTGTAGGTTTGTAGACATGAAGGTCTGTTAAAGCTGTGTGCTGATCCCAGTTTCCCAGTCTTTCTCCTTTAGTCTTATCACTCCAGGTTACAAAAAGCACCAAATTCACATGCCCTTCTCTGGGGCTGTACGTTACCACTGTGTCTTCTGCCACCCTCACCAGCCCAATTTTTAATCTCTGCCACACTCACTTGGTCTTGCGGCCCCTGCAGGTCCACCCACTTTTGAGGGTTTCCATGAGGAGAGCCCGTGTTTAAAAAAGAACTGTGAGGATCTGAAAATCAAAGGCAAGGATTTCAAAAAACCTGCGACCAGGAGAGTGGAGCTTGCAATTTAGGTGAAAGTGTAATGCTTACAAAGGGAAGGGAAGAAAACAGGGTCCTCAGTGAGAAACCCCACTGCCAGAGGCCCTTGGAAAGACACCAGATCAGTTGCCTGGAAACTAATGCTGCCCCTCGTTATTGTCAGCAACAGGGAAAACCCACAAGTGCCATAATTCAGGCCACCACTACTGTCTTTTTCTCTTGGCTGAATGGAAGAAGCAAAAAGAGGAGGCTTTTCATGCTCTGTGGGTAGCAGGGTGTCTCCTTGCCCTCAGCTCAAGGGATTGCAGGCTTAGTGCTTTTGCATCTGGATGGTCAGTTCCCATGGCAAACCTTGTGTCCTGCAATTTAGAGGTGAAATCATCCTTCTACAGCTTTTTAAAAATTAAAGAACAGTTGAAGTTGGCAGGAGCCTCCGGAGACCATGTCGTCCGACCACCTGGCTCAAAGAAGAGCCAGCTCAAGCAGGTTGATCTGTATCACATCTTATCAGGTTTTGAGTATCTCCAAGGATGGAGACCTCACAAGCTCCCTGGGCAGACAGTTCCAGTGTTGGATTACCCTTCTGGTGAGATTTTTTGTTTAAAGTTTAACTTCAAAAACTCTTTGACAAAAAGGACTGTGCAAGCGACTGTTATGGAACAAAACATGCATATACACATGGAATTGCCCAAAACAATCTGGTTGCAGCAAATTTAGTGTTAATTCCACAGCTGAGCTATTTTCCAGGGGACCCTCGTTCATCCCACGCACAGGACATACTTTGCACTGTTAGCAAAAAGTCTCACAAGGCTTTTCCACCGTGTTGTTCAGTGCATGAAGCCTGAGGCAGGATTTACTGCACATTATTCAATCTCTGCTAGGGAGGTAGGATTATTAGTCTCCTAAAAAGCTTTTCAATTGGGTTCACTAAAATAGCTGAATGTTTCAAAACTGGTAATGATTTTAGCTTTGCAAGTCCCCTGCCAGAGGATGGGTCTATGCTATGGCTGTTTTACAGAGGACAAAGCTTGAGCCCAGAAGGGCTAAAGGGGTGGGGTGCTGCATGGACACACCAACAAGTAGCACATTACAGAGCACTTAAAAAAGGTGTAGCAGCTTCCCTTCAGGTCAAGAGGCTTCAAGAAAGCCAGTGCCCCATGACAGACCAGGCTGCTGCAGGAGGAGCAGCTCAGTGCCTGGGTGGCAGTGGCAGAGTCTGTGCTTGTCCTGTACCCAGCATTGCTCTGCCTTAGTGTGCTCACCATACCAAGTGATTTCCTGCAGCCCACAGCCAAAGAGGTGTTGGGCTGTAGGAAGCAGGAAATTGGTCAATTCAAATTAAAAGAGGCCGAGATTGTCCAAACCTGAGTCTAGACAAGTCTGGCTCATCCTAACCTAAGCACTTCGCATTTGAGGGGAGCAAGTTGAAAATAAATAAAGCACCTTGAGAGTCAAGCTCAGGCAGACAGGTAGCACTAAGCATCTGCCATGTGTCCTGCTGGCCCCGGGACTGGAGACCTGTAGCCTTTGTCACACAGGTGGTGGCTAATCCCTGCTTCCACAGCTGTCTCTATAATCCATGGTGGCACTGACCCACTTGTCTATAGTCCAAGGAACCTTTTGTCTTCAAACCAGAGACCACTGCAGGGACCCCTCTTCCTGATTGCCCCTAGGAGGGAGATTTGGCTTTTGTTTGGGTGAATGCTTTCCTGATTCAGCATGGGACTGGGGAACAGGACACACGTTTCAGGAATTAAATCCATTGCAGGAACTGAAAAGATCCTAGTCCCCCAAAAGCCGATCCACAATGTCAAGCTGGGGTGGGGGGGGGAAGGAAGGAAGGTGGACAAAAAAGACTTTTCAAGGAGCAGACCAAAGGCAGGTCTGAGTTTCACTGTCTGTGGAGGAGAGCAGAGTCACCCCCCTACCTCCCTCCATTTGCCAGCCCTTCCCTCCTACAAGCTGCAAGTCCCTGGGAGGCCCCTAATCTGCTTTGCTGTACAAAAGACCCAGTCTACTGGCTTTCCTTTTCTTTTTGCCTATTTAGAGTTGAAGTGGGGATCAGTTTCCAGGCACGAAGGCGAGGAGGCGGAAGGAGCAGGGTGCAAAGGGTCTCTCTGCAAAAGAGATCCTGTGGAGGGCAAGAGCTTAGGTGATTTCAGGTGGGTGAGAGACACAGGAACAAGGGGTATCTGGGGTTTTCAGGACCCTTGCTTTCTAATTACTGTGTTTTTCTGGTGTGCTTGGATATCACTAGCAAACTGAGGGAGAAGATAACTCCTTCCATCTTTTGTTTTATTTGTGAAACAGGATCTCCAGTCTCTTGATCATATTCAGAGAATTTTTCTGCACTGCTTCTGGCAAGAATTCAGCCTACCTGTCCAGGACTCCTACCCAATGCTAGATGAGGTCTTGTCAGTACTTCGCAAATGCTATTAATAATTTCCTGCTTCTACTGGCAATATCCCAAACCCCTCGGGTCTCGTTCGCCTTTTTGTGCCTTTAGCTCATTGGTGGTTCATAATCACCCATGACTGCTACAACGAAGTTCACCTCCTCCTCAGTCATGTCCAACTGACACACTCCCTGTCTAGCACAAAAAACCCCAACCCTGTGATTAGTCTTGCATTTCGTGCTCTTGAATTTCAACTCATTCCTGCGTCTCCGTGCTCAAGGTTGTCTGCTGCTTTCTGTTTGATCTCCTGTCTCCTCTGCATTCACAATGCCTCCCCCTTCTGCGTCATCAGCTGGCTTAACCTAAGCGCTTCCACTTCTTATGACAACATCATTCATGGAGAGAATAAACAAGATCAATCCTAGGATCGATTCCAGAGAAACTCCAGTGCTGAACTCTAGCTAGCCTGCTACTGCCTCTGTCCAGAGGTACAGCTTCTGTACCCGACTTCTATTTCTTCCCACTAATCCCATCATCTTCAGTTTAATTAGTAATTTCCCTGTCACTCCATTGAGCACAGCTTGGTGCATTTGTCTAGAAATTTGTCTAGATGAATTGAGATGAGCAGGCTGTCTCGGCCGAATGCTTTCCATGGCCTGCTGAGCTGGTTCTGCTCCAGCCGTTTAACCAAGCTGGCCTGCAAGTTTCGTTCCAGGTCTTTGCATGCTACTGACCCATCCTACAAACTCCCCAAGTCCCACAGTAAAAACATCAAGCAAATGAGGAATGGGTACTACATTTACAACATTAAGTGTAGTCCTTTCTCTTCTGCAAGAGGTTCTGCCTCTGGAAACCTTGAACTTTGGCATTTTTGTTTGTTTGGAAACCAAAAATACCTGCTTGTCCTGGCTGTAACACATGAACGTGTCTGGCTTCTGTACCTTATTTTGTTATACCATTCAGGCTTTGTACTGTCATTCTGCATCTTGCTTGTTGACCTTACACCCAGCATTATCATCCTCTTCAGACTGATTGGGAGGCACATCATGAACATCTTTGCTACCCAATAGAGCCACTGTGCTGAGTGGATGCCTGAATGATATTTTCCCCAGTGTCATAACACCCTTTGTTAAGATTTAGGTCAGCTCAGTTTGCTATGTTGTCCTTACTGCTTCCAGGTCTCTCGAGTATTCTGTCTCTTGTCACCAAAACTGGTAGGGTAGGACATTAATCCGTTGGAACTGAATTTCCTATAGCTGAACTCGTCCTTTCCAAAGTAAGGCCAACACATCCCAGATCCAGTCCTCAGTTAGGGGCTCAGGGAGCTTTAAGGTTTTGCATTAGCTTTGCAAAATGCTGTGCCAGGGGACCTGGCAGTCCTGCTTCTTCTGACCCCCAGGCACTGGGTTCCAGTTGTTCCCACTGCAATCCAGGCCTGTCAGAGGCAACTTTGATGCCCTCTGGGAGTGGACCAGATCCTCTCTAGTGCAGACAACACTAGCCCTAGAAGTAAGGCATCTTTTCCATGCCTTCATCTGGAAGGCAAATAACAAAGCCTGTCTGAATTAAATGGTAAAACCCTCTCTGTCAAGCTACTAAAAAACCAGTTTTCCCCAATTTAATCCAACCTGCCAGAGTACTGGGATCCCCAAGCAGGGAGAAGTCCATCCTCAGTCAAGGGAGATGAATGGACTCTGAACAGAGGGATGAGCAGACTCCATCTGTTGTAAAGGAGGCTGGGATAGAGCCCACATCCTGTAAGGGGCAGATTGGACCCCTGGAGGGTCACCACTCTGTGTTAACATTTGCAGGAGACTCCCTGGGCGTCGCTTTGCTCCCTGTGGCTCCCGGGATGCTGCCGGCTGTCTGGGTACCCGGCTTCCCCGGAGACCATTCCGGCTGCTCCCACCTCACCTGCCCTGCTGCGAACACCAAAGGCGAAGTCAGAGCCTCACCACGCTGCCCTCTAAAGCCTCTGTCTTACGCTGGAAATAAATTGCCTCAGATTCCCGTAACTCAGGCAGAAAACCCAGGCCCCTTGCTGATAAAACCAGGCAGCCTGGACAGCGTTGCCCTGGCAACCTGCACTTTCTTCCCCATCCTTTTGTTCGGCCTCGGACCCAGACTTTTGTACCCAGCCATAATGGGGCCAGACTCTTGGGATGTTTACGGGGTGAGGTGAGAGGAATTTCATTCAGCCGTGTCTTGCTTGGCCCGTCTCCTTCCGCAGGGTGAGGGAAGAATGTTATTGACCAAGGCCCCATGCAGCGACCGAGGCACTAAAGAAAGGCACTTTAGACTTTCCGACAAAGAAAAGAAATTCCTGCCCTCCCCCATGCAAACATACCCCCCCGCCCCAACTCGCCCTTTGTTTCCTTATTTCTCTTTTGGTAACTTCCCCGCTCACCCACTCCTGCCCACAGCTGCTCTCACCAGGCACAAACAAAACCCTTCAGCGTGCCCCGTGTGCCTGCCAGCTCCAAGTTGCAAGGCATTCAGTAATCCTCCTGGATCCCTATCCTCCGAGGCACCTTGACAATAAAACAAAGCTGGACGTGCGCTGAGTTTGCAGGAGCAGGAGTGCTGTGCAGCTGAGGCCAGGGCATGGAGCAGCCAAGAACAGCAGGGAGCTGGAGCAGGACCCCAGCCCACTCTGAGGCCCTGCCATGCTCAGTCCCTCACCCTCTGGTTTGGGCTGGAAAGAGTTAAGCACATCAGGTCCAACTGCCTGCTGAGAAGACAAAAGTCTGCCTTGACATCCAATATTGAAGCTCCCAGGGACACCACTGAGGAATTCCCATTAGCTGGTGTTTGTGGAAAGCCTTATATCAAATGCCAAGGACAGCCAGTTTGCTTTCCTCGTGCCAGTGACTGGGAGAGCAGCAACACCATCCTGGCACTGCGTTTCAGGGAAGAAGCGATGCGGACACAGACCAAGTGGTGCCTTTATTGAGGAAAGGCAAGCAAATCTTTCCCCTTGTCCCCCTGCACAGCTGGCAGCTCCAGCAGTGGCCAAACCACCCTGGAAAAACTCTCGCCTGACTTGACCAGACGTGTTCCTGGGTTCAGGTAGCTAATGTCAGAGGAGAACCCCATAGCACCACTCTCTTCCTGGCCTTCAGCCTTCATAGTGTCTTGGGAGAAGTCAAATAAATCCAAATTGCCATTCAGGCAGAAGATTCTGAGGACCTGTTACTGGCAATGCAGTTGTCATTCCCCCTCACCCTGCCCCACACTGCTCTGCTTTCAGGGCACCTGTGCAAAGCCAAAGGCATGGGCAGAGATGGGATGCTGGGAAGGATGGGCGCTAGGTTTTGTTCAGTTCTGCTGGGGGCATAAACAGAAGATAAAGGCCAAGTTGGCATTGTTTGGGTGGGTAAGGACCCCTTGTGAAGTGAGCGGCTCCTGCTATGGGCAATGTCCCAGTGCTTGGCCATCCTGGGGGACTCTGCCCAGCAGAGAAGGGCCCGCAACTTTTAGCGTAGACAATGAGTGTCTTATGGATGGTGAGAGACACTGCCAGAAGCTTTTCTTTAGTCCTGAATGGATTGTTATGGTATTGCTTTCTCTCAGCTGGATTACCTGATTAAAAGTGAGCTCATACTTCACAGCCTTTCACTTCAGTTGGCACTGCAAGAAGATGGAGGAAAAATATCTGGACACCAGTTTTTCTAACACTTGTCTTTGAGACTCCTAGTCTTCCATCATGTCGACTTTAAAAAAAAAAAAATCATTAATAGATTTTAAAAAATGATCAGTGAGCTGGACAGCAGAGAGGAGAGGCGACATAGACGATGGAGGACCACAGGACACCTTCTCCTGGGACTGTCGCCAGCAAAAACTAAAGCCCAGGGTATGCCCAGTTGGGTCTTGACAAAGGACGGGCACCATTTCAGTGCTGCTTGCCTCAAAGGCATGAAAACCCAGTGAAAAACTAGGCTGGGAACCAAGAGGAAGCAAAATGCAGACCAGCCATGAATAATGGGGCAAATGTGTCAATGCTAACAAAAACACACAGCAGCCCTTCCCATTGTCCAGCCTTGGCAAGGTCTTTCCAAAAGCTGCTGCTGAAGTGAGCCTTCCTGGATCAAAGAGTGTGCCTGCAGGTGTGATCCTCAAGCTGGGTTTGATTTATGTGTTTAGGGTTAGTAATTCAGCCACAATGAGGGATCACACACTGGAGGCACTCTGCCGTTGCTCCTCCATCACCCACACCTCCCTCATGCCAGCCTACCGACCACTCATTTTTAGGGACGTTGCCTCAGCATTGATTTTCCTTTTCAAAAGCACTTCAACTTGAAGTGCGGAAAATGCCTCCTGAGCAACCCTGAGATGTGAAACCACACTGAAAAGGTCCCTTTTCTTTCATTTGCTGGAGTGTTAGCATTCATGTTTTTTATGTTTCCGTGTCATGGGACAGCGAAGAGGTCAGGGCAGGTAGGAGGAAGCAGGCTTAGGTGCACTTACAAACAGATCTCTGTTAGGAGGTACAGCAGAAGAAAGCTGCTTGTGGACCACAAGAAGGAATGAGGACTGTAGTTCTCACTGCTCATGATAGAGGAACTTGGGCAACAAGAAGCCAAATGCCTGAAGCAGCTGAACAGGGAGAAAATCTCTGCTTACTTGTCCCTGTTCCCCCACTCCGCCTTCGTCACTCACTGCATCAACTCTGAAGAAACCAGTTTTGTTTTTACATAGTTCACAGCAATCTTCAGAGGGTTACAGGGTCCCTTCAAGGACTCGATGAGGAGATGTGGTGCAACATCTTCACATGGTGCCTTCAAGAGCAGCTAATCAGGGACATCGGAACTGTGGGAGTGGGAATTGTGTCAGGCTGGCACAGGAAAAGTTCTGCCACTAATGTCTCATCAAGCCAACGCGGGCTTAACCTGTCAGGCAAAACAAGAAGTGGTAGAGACAGAGTACCAGTTAATAGGCTTTAGGACATACAAAGCAGCAGGAAACTCATTTTTCTCCAACCACCCACATCCCATACGGATGTAGCTTTGAGGGTTTTTTTCGGCTTTGTGTTGGTGGAAACAAAAGCAAGTCCCTTCTGCAACCCATTTGAGCAAGAAAAATGAGATAGAGGCTCCTGGGGAGGCTTGTTTTGTCAGAGATGCTGGTGCTGAGGGTGTAGTATAGAGACCAATGAAGTATGAATGGTGCACTAAATTTGGGGCTCTCAGGGATGTCTCAGATGGGACAGTGACAGCATTGCATTTCCTCCTGCCTTGATCCAGATGGGTTTTTGTCTTGTCAGTGCCACAGAGTGTTAACAAGATGTTAGCTGTAATGCTGCCCTCCTCTTTATAGAGGGCAAATTAGGGCCAGTTTGTCACAGCAGCAACCTTTCTGCATCCAGCCTTGCCCAAAAGTCCCCAAGAGAGGTACAAGACAGTTCTTCTCCATGGGGCCTGCAGCAGATGTTCAATGCAGCCAAAGCTAACCTGTTTGTAAATCTGATGAAGTCAAGTTGGGTTTTTCTCCCGTTTCAAATATTAGGTACTTTGATGTGCATAAAACACCTTGGATGATCTGTAAGTCAGAAACTTTTGCCTGGAAATATTTCCCTGGGATCACTTCTTAGAAGAGAGAGAGAGAGGGAAGAAGAGAGAGAGAGGGAGAGATTTTTTCTGAAGTTCCCTTTTAAAAAACAATCCATAACTTCAATTTTCAGATCAATGTAAAAAAACCTCAAACCCCTAAAAAATCTATCAAATTATTCTCTTCCTACATTCTTCTGACACTGCTTTTCTCAGCCCTCTCCTCCTCCCAGCCTGTTAGCTGTAGGAGCATTACAGGGTGCTCAAGGTGACAGGAGACGATTTGATTACAGCAGCTGAGCTCTGAGTGCCATCGGTTCCTGCCTTAACCCACTGTTTGGGGGGAGCACAGCAGCTGTGTTTCCCCTCCAAAGGTGTGGTTCCATTGCATTGGTGGGTAGCAGGAGATGGAATTTGCTTTAAAAGGCAAACTGTCGGTGTCATTATTAATGAACTTGAGTTTTGTCAGCGAAGCTACAGAAAAAAAATGGGAAGCAAAGAGAGAGCAGCTGACGAAATTCCTAGATTTGCTTTTTCTGTCTGAAGAACAGAGACAAAAATGTAAAGGGGATCAAACAAATGGAAAACACATCAAGACAAAGCAGAAAGGGTGTCAGCTTTCCAGCAAATTACACACTCAGTGTTTAGAGACCACAACTCTGATTTCCAGTCCTCTGGGATATTCCAGTGCATCGTCTTCAAGCTGGCTTCCTCATTCAGCTGCAGTTGGGTCTGATGACTGGTGTGGGCTCTAAAATGGTGAGAGATCAGTGTTAATAAAGGCAACAGCTCCCCCCACCCCCTTGCTGTATTTTAGGAATGGCCTCGTGCTGGAGATGGCACATTGTTTCCCTTCTACAACCATCCATCAAGAACAGTTCATCTCAGACTCTGATAAATCCTATTATTTCAGCTGCACATTTCCACTGCCTCCAAATCAGCAGCTGATGATACGCAGAGTGTTGCAATAAATGTTTATGGCTCTGCTTCTCCTCAGCCTTTAATTTCAATGGTTTGATGTTGATCAGCCCCTTGAACAGCCGCTCGTTCACATCATTACTGGTGTGTGCAAACAGCCCGCGCCGGGGACCAGCGCCAGCGCCGCTGCTGCGCTGATCTTGGCTTGTTAGAGGTGTTTCCAGATATGATCTTATAACTCATGGAAACAAATGGTTTCCTCCAGCCCTGAGTTAGCATCCTCTGCTGCAGCACGAGCATACGCTACGGGTGTATTTATGCATGGCTGAATGCCCTGGGTGTACACATAGCTGGGGATTTTATTAAAACCTATACCCACCTCGGTGTTTCTGGGCAAATTCACAGCCGAGGCACACCATCAGTTTAGGAGCTACACCCTGGCTGTGAAAGCTGGTAATTAAACATTCCCCCAAACCAGCGAGTGGCCGTTTCCCTGCCAGCTTCCTGCCTTTGCCCATGGAGCAGACAGATGCAGGGGAGGATGCTGCTGCTCTCCCCTGCCTGAAGTGTTGCAAAGGCTGGAGGATGCTGCCCTGGAGGTCAGGACCTGCTGGTGTGAGCTGCTATGCAAACATCTAGTTTTTGCCGCATTTTGGACTTGGCAAGTCCAGCTATGGATTTGGGGCAAACAGCCTGTGCAGTAAGCCCTAGGCAGAGCTGAACCTGTATCCCTCAGGTCCTTATCCAAGGTGACCATCCTTGTACAGATCCCATTGTGGACTGAGATCCCAGTACTGACTGTGTCTTGTGCCCCACTATGGACAAGGTCAGGTTTTCTCAGCCACATATCTTACCAAGATACACAAGTCAAAGTTCTAGGCTACCATGGTAGCCAAGTTGACAGACGGCGTTTCACAGCCCCCTGGAGACAACAGCTCAGAAGCCCAGAGCAACAGTAAAACCTGTGGGACCAGAATTGGAGGCACTTTCAGGCTGCTCAGGACCAGGACAGTGCTTATGGGGAGGAGGAGACAAAAGGTGCATCATCAAGTTTGCAGATGACACCAAAGTGGGATGTGTTTGGAGTGGGGTGCTGGTGCCAGTTCCTAGCAGGGTGGCCCCTGTGTGAATGGGGGTATAGTTTCTTGGAAGATGCTCCAATTCTGGCACAACTAGAGGTGTCACTGTGCAGATGTCATGACCGAAGGTCTTGCTTGGAGATGGTGCATGCCGCAGGAGGTGAGTGGAGATGGACCTGTGCTCTGTACCAGGCTCAAGGCTGTGGGTGATGGACAAGGGGGATGAGAGACAAAACAGTGGTTTCTCCACACAGTAGCTCTTTGCAGGTGTCACTGCAGGAGAAGACACAAGTCCACAAAGATCAGTTGTGCTGGGATTCTACAGACATGAGCACAGCAGACCTCAGTGCTTGCAGGGACACAGTGGTCTCAGGTCACTGCAGCTAGGGGACCACGTGTCCCACATCCCCACCATGGGTTACTGACTTGCACCTGCAGCTGTGGCAAAGCCGATGCTGGGAGGCTCAGGCACAGCAGGAGGACTCCGGAGAGGACCAGGAGCTGGGGATGAGTGACACCTGCAGATGGTGCTACCCAGCTGGTGACTCCACCATGAGTGGGGAGTGATGCCCTTGAGGAGTAAGAGGAAGGTTCAGGACAGGTATACCTGCTGGCCACAGCCTGGGGAAGGGGAGCAGGGAAGATGAGCTGGGGCTCTGCTTGCCAGAAAAAATGAAGTTCACAGCTCACTTGTCAACATGGAAAATGGAAGGGGGGGCTTCCTGGGAGCGGGATGAAGCCGGGGAGCGCGGGTCGTTAGCCTTCTGCTCACATCGGCAGGGGAAAGCAGTTTCATTTGCTGGCCTGATTGGACTGATGAGATTTCCATATTCTTCATTAAGGGGCTGCCAGCAAGCGCGGCTGGGCTGCCATTTCCCATTACTCACAGCCTATCCATTATGCAAAAGGCGAAAGGGAGAGGGATGAGCCCGTGAGCCCAGATAGCGGCTGTAATGATCCTGTCAGCCTCGCGCCCGGCACCGGGGAGAGGGGAGCCAAGGGTGCAGAGCCGCCTCGGAGCGCTGCCTGCCTGCTTCCCTGCCTCGGCACATGCTCTCTACTGCAGGTGCCAAGTTGGTGGCATCAGGCTCCACATCTCATCCTGGCCTCTCCATGCCCGGCGTTCAGCTCTCCTGCTCTGCCGCACTCTCAGCACTGCAGCAGGGGGACAGGTGAGCCAAGTCCCACTGCAGTGAGCCCAGTGCAGAGGGAAGGGGAGATGAATTACCAGCCCCAGGATGGGCCCACCGGCCTCCTGGCCATCCAAAAGGGCTGCAGGACACTCCCTCCTCAGCCCTTTCCCATGGCAGATGAAATGGGGTTGCCTGGTGCTCTGCTCATCCCTGGTGCATCAGGATGGGGTGGCAAGGAGCAGGAAGAGGAAGGTGAACAAGCCTCCTTTGGTCATGGAAGGATAGGGGGCAGGGGCAGGTCCATCTGCACCCCACTGACCCCCAGGTGGGCACTGCTCCTGCCTGGGTGCTCTCACCACACCTCATGGGAGCTCTAAGCCTTCAGGCCTGGTACCCTACTACTCCTCATCCCTCTCCAGGGGTCACAGCCCACGTGTAGAGTCGTTTGCTGCGTGCCGTTTAAAGGCAGGGATGATGGAAGGATCATCTCCTGAACCCGGATCCACCCGGAGAGAGCCTGTGCTAGGGGAGATTGGGAAAATTACCTCTCAACCCCAGTATTGAACTGGGTTGCTGCAGGGAGGTCTCAGAGCCAGGAGCTCTTCCCAAGGTATCTGTCATGCCTGACCTCAGCTGTCACCATCAGGCAATTATCTCGGTGCTGAGAGATCACGGTGGGGATGCAAGGACCCAGATCTCTTCCTGCCTCCCCCTTCAGCTCCCTTTTCCCCATCTCACTTGCCACAGTGGTGCAGGCAGCAGGAACTTTCCATCAGATAAAGGCCACAGGAGAGGCAGCTCCCCAGAATGCTGGCTGGGCTCTCCGGCCTCCATCCCGGGTTATGGATGGAGCTCTCTGTCTTTGCTCCTGCCTCACTAGAGGTTGATTCGTGGCATGGGGAGAGGGATGGGGTGCCTGCATGGCCTCTCCATCCCCTCAATGCCTTTCAGCTATATTTCACAGAACTGTTTACGAGTCTCTTCTCCCTGGAGGGAGCGTGGGTCAGCTCCAAGAGAGGCTGCTACCGGCGAGGCTGCGCTTGGAGGAGGATGCCAAATGCCCAGACGCTGGAAGGAACAGGAACACGTGTCAAGGGAGAGTCTCCATTTATTAGTGACAGTAACCTCAGCAAAAAATAGCCTGGTCTTTGTCACATCTTCATCCCTTCAGTGTCTCTGCGGGGCACAGGCAGAGTAGCTCTAATTGCTCCTGGGTGTGGGAAGCGGAGATCAGAATCCAGCATCTCTCTCCTCACCTCTCATGCTTCCTTCTCACCTTTTTTATCTTCCTCTCCACCCTTTTCTCCACCATCCCCCTTTCATCTTTCAGCACCAATATGACCAGCACACGTGGCTGTCTTTGCTGCTTCATCCCTGCCCTTCATCCCTGGCTATCACCTTCACACACCTTCAGATGTCTTGGTCTCTGCGCTGGGTCCCGGGGAGGCTGTCCCCTGCCTTCCTGGCTGCTTTTGGGGACTGCTATGGCACAGGCTCTTGTCCCTCCCCTGCGTGCAGGCAGGAGGAGCACACCAAGAGGGACAGGCAGGGGCAGCAGGTGATGCCCCGTGGTCAGGCCCTGGCTTTGGGGTGGGAGAGCCGCCCGGGGGACACGGGGAGAGAAGGGTTAACTGTCCCTGGTGCGGTGCCATCGCTGGGTACCCATCAGCTGCCCCGTGTTGCACCAACAGCGGGCACTGAATCCCTTCCGTGTTGGCAGCGCTCCAGCCTGGTGGAGGAAGCTGCTGAGAAAATGCAATTACAGCAAACAACAGCCACACGCGCAAGCGCTGCAATCCACACCTGGCACTAATTAACTTAATTAGCCCTTAATGAGCTACACTGGTCGGAAGGCCTATTTTTACTTAATTATCCCCTAATGTGCTTGGCAGAAAGTGGGGGCCCTGATGGATGGAGAGGTTTACCTGGCTTCCTCTACTTCAGCAGGATACTCCATCATCCCGGCATCCCTATGGGATGGCATGCGGGGACAATCTGCGCTGCCTGTGAGTGGAGTGGGGATGAGCCTGGGATGGGTGGCAGCCTGGCCGATGGCAGGGTTTGGCTACACTTAAGGAGGACCCTGTGTGGCTGTGTCCCACCTTCTGCAGGTCTGGGTGACATTTAGGAGAGCCTATGGTGGTGCCCTGGTTGAGTGAAGTGGTGGTGCTGGTGCAAAAGGCTTTCCTCGGATGTGGTGGCCTGAAGCTGCCAGGCTGTGCCATGCAGTTCCTGGTGGGATGGCTGGATCTGGCCCCCAGGTGGCTGGAGGAGAAGTGGTGGCCCAGGTCCAAAGCATTGTGTGCAACCCCAGGGAGCCCCATACAGTGAAACACCCTGTGCACGACATACACGGGCTGGGAGGGGGTAAGCCAGTTAATCCCCGGGGAAGGTGGCACAGGAGCACACTGGGGCTGGGAACAGCCCAATGCCACCAGAACATCTCTCCAGCTGCAAACTAGGTGAGAGGAGCTGGTCCCATGTGCAGGGAAAATGCTGCGGTCCCTGGATCTGGCCCTGCTGTTTCCACAGCAACCAGCATCATCCAGCCCGGCCCTGGTAGCTGCAACATCTCTGGGGGCTTCCTAAGAAAGCCTGTCCCGAGCATCTGAGTTAAAGGTGCAGGAGTCAACACCTCCAAAGGGTGTCCTGGGGAGGCTGACAGCAGGGTGCAAGGACCTGCTGTGGCAAGCCAAGGAGGCAGTGACAGGGGAGGGACGGGATGGTGCCTGTCACTGGCCCTTATTCATACCATGCCTCAATGTAAAGAATTTTTAAATTAAAAGGAGAGCAGGAGCCAGGAGGGCAGTGCTGCTCTCCCAGGCTTGTCGAGCTGCTTCCCAGATGGATATCCCTGTAAATTATAGATCGAATCCACTGTGCTTTCCAGCAGCAGTGGAGCACAGAGCTGTTGATGTGCTTGTGAAGGAAGTGGCTGTCTCCTACAGCATGGCATGGCTGGACGCTGTGGGGTTGGTCCTCTTCTCTCGCCTGCCCTGCAGTGCCACCACCACCACACAGCCAAGCCTGGCCTTGCCAGCAAGTGGCACCGGGCTGTGCTGAGGCAGTCGGGTAGTCCTTCCTCCTTCCCTTCCTCCTCATCAACTTAGCAGATTCAATGAACAGTGCCATGATCTGATATTATCTTCCCTTGGGTTTGGTCCCTCCGCTTTCCTTTGTTCTTCATCCCATCCCTTTGGTGGGATGATTTCCTAAAGCTATTTTAGTAAAGTTTCTCTTTCTAGTTTCTTCCTTGTTAAGTTTTGCAGCCCAGACCTCAAGAAAACACAAGCTTGTTGCTTTCCCAGGGCAGGCTGAGGTGCAGAGACATGGTGAGTCCCTGGCTGCTGGGGTGACTGTCCCTGCATGCCATCCCATGCCCCTGCATATCTCCCTCAAGACTCTCTGGGCTGATGGATCCATTTGTCTTTGACTCATTTGTTTAACAGATTCGGAACCAGTGAATTGGCCTTTATTGCCTTTCCTGGGTCTTAAAGGACTTTGCTGGGTGCAGGAAGGGTGTGCAGGCTTTTATGAGACTTCTTCTGCTCTGGAATTTGGTTAATTCACTCCGTTTTTCCTGGTGACTCGAATCAGAAATGTGAGACCTTTTATTCATACATATACACTAAAGCGTGTTGAGTGTTTAAAGCAGGGTTTAGAAGCAGATGTTGGGGAGGATCTGAGCGTCCTGGCTGCTGCCCTGGCAGCAAAGGGCCTGGCCTGTCTTCTGGGGGCATCCTGTCCTTAGGGGGATTTCTGCCCCAAAGGGACATCCTGCCCTGGATGGGACTCTTGTGCCGAAGAAGCATTCTTATCCTGGAACAGGAGATCCTGTTCCCAAGGGATGTCTTGTCATGGACAGGGGTCCTATTCCCAAAGAACACCCTGACCTAAATTGAGGTCCTGTGCCCAAGGAACATCCTGTCCCCAAGGGTTATCCTGACCTGGATGCATGTCCTCTCTCCAAAAAGGTTTCTGTTTCCATGGAACATCTTGTCCCCATGTAGTGTTCTTTCTCCATGAGGTGTCCTGTCCCTACAGCTGTCCTGTCTCAGGTGGAGCTCCTGGCTGCCCAGCCCAACGCCATGGGATGTTTTCCACCCTGCTCACACCATGGCACAGCTGGCTATCCATGAACACTCCTGGCAACCCAGCTCTCCCTAGGGGACCACTGCTCACCCAGCCTTGTCCTCACTAGACCCCCCTCCCCACGGGCAGGGCTCCAGGTGCAGCTCACAGCAGGATTATAGCAATGTTTTGTTGCAATAAAAAAGGCTCTTGGGTCACTCAGGGGAGCCCTGCTGGGGGGGCTGGAAGCCATTCCCAAAATTGGGGCTGTTAATTTGTTGTTGTGCAGAGAAAATAGGGCACCGAAGTGCGTTTGAAGGTGAGCTGATACAGATTTATTGGTGGTTGGGCCTCTTTGGGAGAGGCATTTAAGTAGTGCTAAGAGGATGCTGGGAGAGGGTTTCCAGCAGTGAAATCTCTCATTTGTCCCTAAAGGAGAGTGGGGGGCTCCAGCCATGAGGCCCACCTGGAAAGCATCTGCCACTGCAGCAGCAGGCTGTTTTAACCACAGCCTGAAGCCCCCAGCCGTGTCCTCATCCCCTCCCACTCGCAGCTGGCTCCAGCATCCCTGCCTTTGACCCCTGCCTCTGCCACCAAGCAGCATTTTGGCACCTAAATTCAACAGAAAGAAGCATTTTCCCAAAGACACCTTGCTCCTGGTGACCCAAGAGTGCTCCCTGGGGACAGTATTCACCTCACCTGAACACCACTGCCTGCCTCCCCCAGAGAGGGAAAACCCCACGGCAGGGCTCAGGCATCGCCCCCGCTTGGGCTTTATGTTTGTCATTATATTAATCTCTCATTTGAAATGGATACAAGGAGGGGGGAGAGATAAATTAGTCCCATTCTTCTGGGAAGAATGAAGTGACCCTGCAAGGCGAGGGATGACCGTGCCAGCCCCACTGGCCCAGGCAGAAATGCTAATTTCTCCTTTCCCCCACCAAAGCCGGAGTAAAAAATGCTAATGGGGCTGACGGCGGGCTGCAGATAAAAGTCTGTGTCTGCTCGCGCGCACACAGATGGGTTTGAGCGCCGCGATAAGCTGGCAAACAAGGTAATTAAAATAATTAAAATGCTAAACAAAGGGGAGGATGGAGACAAGCGGTACAAAGGGCTGGGAGGGACGAGCAGCTCCTGGGAAATGGTAACTGGGTGCAGGCAAGGAGGAGGGCAGAGGGATGGAGGTGGGTGGGCTGGGAAGAAGAAGGGCTGTGGGGTGCACCAGGTAACCATCCCATCGGGGAGCCCCACCCCTGGGTTGCAGCTGGCCCTGGCCACGGGGACATCTGCCTCTTCCATCCCCTGCCTGCCCCACTGTCCTCTGCACGGGTTACTGGGGGGAACCTGAGAGGCCAGGCAAATTCCCATTGCGTTGGCAAATTTTTACAGTTTAAAACAAACTGCCCCCAAAACAGGCATGTTCTGCTGCTGGAAATTGCTATCTCAAAGTCTCCCTTTTATTAACAGCATCCATTAAAATATAAAAAAAGCGAGCTTGAAATTAAAATTAATTTTTGTTTCAGGCCAAGAGAAACATTTGATTTGAGTGAAGCAAACTTTTATTTAAAGCAAAGTCCTCAGGTGGCAGGCAGCTTTGCCCTGCAAGGAGAGCTGGGGTCTGGAGCCACTCTGGAGACCTCTGTGCCACGCTGAGGCCAGATCCCAGCATTGCCAGCTGCAAATCCACACTGGTGCAGCATTTGGCAGGGATGTCCCTGATGGGCTGCCACCACCACACAAAGTGCAGCATGGAACTGGGATGCCCCTGCCAGACCAGGTTGCCCCGTGCCGGGTTCAGAATGCCCCAAAGGACTGTGCTTCTCCTTCCCCGTGGCTGTTCATCCCCGCCTGGTGCTTTCCTGGTGGCCGCGGCCCCTGGAGCTGGAGCAAGGAGCCTGCGAGACAGTTTTAGCAGAAGCCACGGAGGGTGGGGAACAAGCAGATGCCCTGTGAGATGCAGTGGGGGGGTCGGGGCTGAGATCCCCCCTCTGAGCTTCCTGCTGTGAAGGAGCTGTAGCCAAAAAGCAGGCCGGGGGCTGGCAGCCTGCCCGCGGTGAGCTGAATCTCCGGCTGCAGTTTGAAGCTCGCAGACAGCTATTTAACACAAACAGCCAAGCTGTTATCTTTTCCCTTAGGGCCACCATCCCTTTCGCTTCTCAAATGCCAAATTACAGCCTACATTTAATTTCAATGCCAGGGGGAGATGCATGTCAAGGGAGGGCAGCTTCGTTTAAAATTAGCCACATTAGATTAGCGGTGATACAGCCAGGGAGGAGGGTTCGGAGAGAGGAGAAGCGTCCCCATGAACTTTGGGGGAATTCCTCAAGGAATGCTGAGGATTTGGGGTCCAGCAGAGCCAAGTCTGCCCCATCTGCTGCATCCCTGGCTCCACATGGATGCTGGTTCTGGCTGGGGATATCCCATGTTTCGTGGGGTCAGGGAAGGGATTTATGGTGTGGGAGGCACAATGCAGAGCTGGCACAGACACATACAGGGCACAAAGTGTGTTTTCAGCCATCAGCCATGAATTATTTGACCAAGGGAAATTTATAAGGATCTTCAATGAAAATAGTATATTTTTTTCTGCACAGTATGCTCATGGGAGCAGGGTGTGAGGTGGTGTTGGCTTCCTGACCACAGCACTGGTGGGATTCCTGTGAGTTTTTTGCCTGGATATGGGTTGAACAAGCAAGAGAGTAAAGACCAAAGAGCCTCTGCTGGTGCACGGCTACATTCTGCTCTGGTCTAAGCCCCCAAAACGATGTTTTTTGGCGGGGGGACAATCAGAGGAGTTTGAAACCAGCCATGCACACATGGAAAGTGTCAGCCCAAATCTCAATTTCTTTTTCTTTACATTGAAATGCAGAAATGCTAAAATTGTGGGCAATGCTTTCATGGGGAATAGTGACAGCCAGGAAAAAAAGAGAGAGCCCGTAATTGCAGGCTTTCACTGACAGCAAAACAACCCTTTAATAATAACTAAATACAAGGAGCGCGCAGAGAGCAATCTTCTCCGAAAGAAACAAACACTGATTTTTCTTTTTTTTCCTCCTCACCAGAAACATCTCTGCTACAAAAGGGCTGGCTGGCATCATCCACATCTCCGCCAGCCCCAGGGATTCAGTTTGCCCCACCAAGGACTTCCAGGCTTCCTGGCGTGTGGCAGGGCAGGATGAGCCCTGGCAATGCCCCTGTTCCTCCACATCAGTACCCAGCGGTGCCAGCCCAGCCACTCGCGGGGTTTATGATGGGTTCATGGCAGGGTCCAGCATCCCTGTGCTCTGGGAACCAACCTGTTAGCCTTAATAAAACTATTAAAGCCTCAAAATCCCCTGGGGCAGAGCTACAGGGAGTGGACATAGACAGGCATTGGGAGTGAAGCAGAAGAAACATGGAGAAGATCCCCAGGGAGGTCCCTGATGGAGTGGGGGCAGTGGTGCCATGGAGCAATGCCACCCCTGCTCCAGCTCCGTGCTCGGTGGTCATTGAGCAGCCCTATGGCACAGGGGTACTGCTGCACATCCCCATTGCACAGGTGCTTCTGCATGTCCCCATCTCGGGCTGCTCCTGGCCGTCCCCACTGTGGGGCTGCTCCCACAGCGCTGGTGCTGACTGGCTGTGCCCCTCTGGGCATTCATCTCAGTTCACCCCAGGTGACACAGAGATGGCGACAGGTGACAGTGCAGCTTCAGCAGGGGCAGAGGAGATGTTGATGGGTCTGTGGCTGTTCCCATGTGGAATTCAGCAGCTGTCTCTCACATTAAGCCAGTCCTGCAGCACTTCCAGTTTCAACAGACTGCACTGTCCTGCTCTGCCTCACCGGACTCCCTGCCCTGCCCAGCAAATCCAACACCCTTGTTGTGGGCAGTTCTTCCCCACCCAAAGACCACCCAAAATACAGTTTGCCTTCCCATGTAACCAGCCAGCTATTTTTACAGCAGGTGAGGAAGCGATGGTGGAGGAAGGGGGGGAGCATGGCCAGGCAGAGCTGAGCCAAGCTGCAGGGATGCTCCAATCAACATGCAGAGCCACGTGCCAGTTTGACAGTGGCCGGACAGCGTCTGGCTCATCCAGACAAACTGCTGTGGGGAAAGGTGGAAATTCAGCCCCAGAAATAATGGTGGAGAAGGAATCTCTTCATCTTGAGCCCAGGACAATGGGCTGAATCCCACCCATGGGACCTGCCCGTGGGAGATCTTTGTGGCCCTGTTTGTAATTAGGCTGTAATTTAGGTGGTAGCTCCATTTAGAGGAGCAAGGACAAATCTTCAGCTTGTACAAATCAGTGGTGTGAAGCTGGTGCCACCCCCCACCTGTCCCCTCCTGCTCTCTCACGAGTGGCATTCGGGGTGGGAAGCTGGTGTGCCAGGTCTGGGCTGGCCAAGCCGCTGGGGCCAGCCCTGGTACTCAGGAATCTGCCGCCTCGTGGGGCTTCAACTAATGTGACTTGCATCTGTAATTTACTTTTAAAAGGGGATTCTTGCTTTCTCTCTCTCCACACTGCCTGCTGGCTGCTCCTGGATTTTCCAAGCAAAGGGAAGGGGAAGAGGGGTATGAATAAAATATCATCATGACAGCTTTTATATATATATACATGAACCCGCTCTGTCAGGCTGCGAGCTTCATTTTTAAATAAGAAGCTCAGCTCCGTTCCCAAGAGGCCGGGAGAACGCAGCGGGCTTTTAAGAGAAGGGACCAAAACAGAAGAGCATTTTCCTCTTCCATCACATCAGACTGGAGCTGGGTTAATTACGCTTCTCTGTCCTGATTTAAGCACGGGAGCTTATTCAGTACAACTGTTCCTTTATTAATGAATTGCAACCCAATTTTAACCGGAGGAAGCTGGCGAGGAGGAAAAAAAATTGGAAACTCTTTTGCCAGCATGCTCTGTTTGCTGCTGCCTTTCATTTACATAACTTCAAAGTGATGCATTTTTTAAACCAACCTATTTTCAGGTCTGGCTGGACTGCACGGGTGCATGGACATCCATGCGGATGTGGCATTTCTCCGTGTACGCCCACTGCTGCTGCAGGGTGCAACAGCTCCTGGGCAGGGCTGGGATCCACCATCCTGCTAGGCTGGGACATGGCTCTCCACACTCTGCTGCTGCCTGAGATGCTGCTGGCTCTGGGTGGATGTCACCATGAGCTTATGACCTGGTGCCAGCCAGTTCCTGCAACACGTCCTGGGGTTCCGATCCTGCCCTGGCCCATCCTCCCTAGGATGGACCAAGGGGCTCATGGAGGATGCCCCAGGGAGCAGGGATACATGCTGCTCCAGTCCTGTGCTGGTCCTGCAGGGCATCGCTGGCACCTCGGGGTCCCTTTCTGCCTCTCCACAGCATCGGGGGAGTCTCGGGCATTGCTGCCGCCGCCACGCGCCAGGGATCCAGGGACATATGCTGCTTTTTCACGCCGCGGAAACACCACCTGCTCGGCTTCCTGCTCAGCCCCAGGCAGGGAGGGAGGGGAGCCCATCGCCCCAGTGCCCCCCAGCACGTCCCCACAGTCCCCTGCACCCAGCAGGGCTCGGCCTCTCCCTTCCAGCTGTGGGCACCCATGGGTGGCCTGAGCTCTGGAGTGCCATGGGATGGCACAGCTGATCCCAAATGCTGTGTGAGCAGAGAGAGCTGAGAGCAGCTTCCCAGCCCTGTGGTCTGCCAGGACCCAGCCCGGTGCCAGCACCCACCATTGACACCCTCCATCATCTCACTCCAGACACAGGAGAGGTGCTGGGGTAGGGGGGAGCCTCATGGCTATTCATGAGCAGAGGGTTTGCTGATCAAAAGGCGCAATCCTGTTTTCCTTTATAATATATCTGGTTAATACAGACTTAATGAACAAATGAATAATAAATTAGACCAATTTTGTTTTCTTTCTTCTTGGAAAGGCGGGCGCGAAGGGGGACTCTCTGCGGGTTTGATTGATAGCAGGGGCTTGCTGGGAGATCTGCTCCTCAAACCTTTATTAAATATGAAACAAATAATGGTGCAATTGGTTTAATCCTGTTATGGCGGTGGATGCTGGCTGGGCAGGGAGAAGAGGAGGAGGATGTGGAGGAAGAGGGATTTTCAACTGCCTTCACCCCACACCAAGGCAGGGTTCAGGTCCCTGGGCAGGGTGCTGGGCACCTCAGTGGTGGTGGTTGCACCGTTAACCAGAGCACAGTGTGGGCACAAGCTACAGGAAGCAGCCAGCACTGCATGGCACCATCAGGGCACATGGCCTAGAGTGATGCAAAGGCATCGTGAGGGAATGGGGCAACAACATCATTGCACCAGCTGCATCAGGGTCTTCTGGACTCAGCAGGGTGATGTCTGAGGAGCTGCCACCAGAAGAAGGATGAAATGGCAAGCTCCATCAGGGAGATGAGTTGTGGCCACCTCCCGTCACGGCCGCGAGCCTGGGATGGCGAGGGGCCGTGGGTCCCTGCATGGCAGCACAGCTCGCTGAGCCGGCGCTGCCCCCGCGGGCACGGCTCATTGCAGCCTCCGGAGTCGCGTCACATCCCACCTGCTGATGTGAAGCACTGGAAGTGTTGAGTCATGGGCCACTGGCACATCCTCCACCTGGCAGGACTGTGGGAGGGCGGCTGCCCGGGCCAGCCCAGGGTGTTTCCCTAGCAGCACTGGGGCTGGCATGCAGGTCTCCAGGAACACGAATCCCTTCAGAAACACCCTCCTGGCCTCCAACAGGCTCCAGGGTTTGGGCTTCATCCTGGTCTATCTCCACAATGTCCCACCGAGATGCCTGAACCACCTGGACTCCCTGCAGAGCCAGTGATGGGAGTATCCTCCTGCCCTAGGACCACAGCACTCCCCTCTCCCTGCACACGGGTGCTGCGCTCCTTGCAGGGTGATGGACGTGGGTGTCATGGGTGGCTTTCCCACGTCCAGCACCCCTCTGCCCTGCCAGGAGGGGCCAGGCAGTGAGTGACTCCGGGTGAGTGCCAGCACCCCGAACCACCCAGTGACACCTTAGTGCACCCAGCCTCCGCCGGTGCAGCAGGTGCTTGTTGTGGAAGCTGCTCCTCTCCAGGTAGCTTCCCGCTGCCATAATTTCAATCAAAAAAAGAGAAGGAATTCCCAGCTGCCGTGAGCTTAGCACCGCTCCAGCTGCCTTGGCCCAGCCTTGCCGCTTCCCTTTGAGGCTCAGAGCCCCTCACTGGAGTCCCGGCCGTGGTGGGAAGCTGGGCTGGGGATAAAAGTGCCGCTTACCTGCTTACTTCTGCTCCAGCGCCCAACGAGCAGCAACACATGGATTACCAAAAATAATTCCCCCTGGAAAAGGAGGGGGGAAAGAGAGGAAAAAAAAAAGAAGAAAAAAAAGAAAAGAAAGCCTGTGCTCTGGGAACAGCCGGCCAGCCTCGAAAGCCTCTTACCTGGCTAGATTTAACTGCCTTTGTTGCTGCATCAGCCTGAAAAATCCCCTCCTGCATCGTGTCAATGCTGCTGGCAGCTCCGAGCCGCTTCCCGGCCCTTTGTAATGAAAGGCGGCTCTGTGTGGCGCGGCAGCCGCGGATCCACTCTCCCCGCTCCGGCTTCTCTCCCGAGACACCCAGCTCATCTCTCGCACTGCTTTTCTTTGCGGGCCTGTGCTCGGTGTGCATGGGGCTCCAGAAGTGGCCTGGGGAGGCACTGCCTGTATTAAACACTGGCCCTGGCATTAACTTATCTTCTGCCTCCTTGAACCTGCTTATCGCTGTGATCCCAATTGCAGCACTTCCAGCTCGCTCCAAAGTGGCATTTCTGAGCCATATCTCCAATCTATTAATTAATGGCTTTATTAATGCTAAAGGAATGGCGTGGGTTGGGACAGGGGGTGTGAGGGGCAGGGGAGCTTCGGTGAGTCCAGGGTGCTAAGGTGGAGCCTGAAGCTGTTCTGGGGACTTGGTACTGGTGGGACACAGCTCCCACACACTCTCATCCCTTCCTTTTCCAGGCCAAGCCCCACGGCCACCTCTGCCACCATGGCTCAGAGCCTGGCATCTGTGCCACACTCCAGCCAGCAGCACGGTGGGGCTGGGAGTGAGCAGGGGATGAATGGGACCAAGCCTGGGTGCCATCTGCTCTTTCCTCTTGGATTTTTCTGCCACCTTGGTGCCAGCCCTCAGAGATGAAGAGGGAGGCAAATCAGCTGTGAGCCATCAAAAGGAGACGTGTATGTGGATGGGGTGCAACACCAACCTCAATGTCCCCTCTGAGTTGGTGTCACCCAGGATGGTGGGTGACAGCCACCTTGCCTGGGAGCATTTGGCAGAGGTGGCAGTACCCAGCTGGAGGACACGGAGGGGTGTTCATATGTGTGTGGTTTGTTTGAGTGCACCTCAGGGCCCAGAGCTGCATCACCAGTGCAGCGTGCACCTGCAGCACCCCAGTGCCATGTGTGTGGGGTCAGTCACAGCTGCTTCCCTGGACCTGCCTCTGCTCAGCGGGAAGCGAACGGCAAAGAGGACGGTGACGATGCTCCGTCCTGCCCGCGATGTTTTGGTCTGTCTCCCAGGGTGGGCATCCCTGTCCCGGGCTCCCTGTGCCTCTCCCTCCCAGGCCCACATCTGGGCTGTGACCTCCATCCTGGGCTGTGTCCCCCTCCCGGGCT
>VWPU01004796.1:0-12440 GCA_013398955.1 Callaeas wilsoni | reverse complement strand
CCCCCTACCCCCCCCAGCATGTTTTCTCTTGCTTTATAGGGTATGTACTTCTTCGCATTGCATTATTTTCCCCATCTACACTACTATAATGTAGGAAACGCAACGTCATACGTATTGCCATGCCAAATTCAGCCCGAATATTATCTCCAAATAGTTAGCATGCGCGCTATTACGGCTCTAGAGACATCCTTGTTTCAGGTACCATAAACCCAAGTGATCCTACCACATACCAAACTACAAGCGTTACCTAAGATCGAGACTGTACTACAGCGCTTAACACCCACCGCGCGAACGGCTAATGTCCCAGTACTCCTTTGAATTCTCGAAGGTCATAACTTCGGTCCACCTCCTACAACTAACCCATCGCCTACAGCTTTCATGAACTCCCAAGCCAGAGAGCCTGGTTATTTACTGATCGTGCTCCTCACGAGAACCGAGCTACTCAACGTTGGTGCTGCTTTCGGTTCTTGCCCTCAAGGACATGAACTCCCTCTCAACTTAAGCCCACACACTCACACTACTTGCTCTTTTGTACTATTGGCTGTTATCCCAGGGCCATAACTTGCCCCAACCGTCTTCCTTGCTCTTCACAGATACAAGTGGTCGGTTGAATAATCCTCCCCTCTTTCGTTACTCCGGCATACCTCCCTTCTACACCTTGTTTCTTTTTGGGGTCTCTTCAATAAACCCTTCAAGTGCGTAGCAGGAGTTATCTTCCTCTGGACATGTCCATCACATGATCGTCTACCTAGTAAACTCACCTGATCCACCTACCTTGTCATGGTTTGCGGGTAAGCCTGTCTCACACTTTGCCCTGATGCACTTTGACCCCATTCATGGAGGCCGCGCTTTTTACCTCTTAAGTAGCTATTGGTCTAATGGTCGCCGGACATACTAATTTTTTTCCTTCTTTCCTGGGTTTTACACCCATAACCCATATTTTTGCATTAATTTCTTTATTGTTTGACATTTTTCGTAAAAATTACAAAAAAATTAACTATATTTCCCTACCATTTCCAAGCCATCATTTTTCGTTTGATCGACATCAAACTTACCGCCCTTTTCCACCTATAAACGCATCAAACATCACATCATCATTTCATCATCATTTTATCATCATTTTATCATCCGTTCAACAAACACTTATATGACAAAACCCAGCCTAAATATCATACCCCAAAAACAACATCACCAACCTCTAAAATTAACCCAACACAAAAACCAAACAAAAACACAAAAACAAATCAACCAAACAACAAACTTTACCACCAACGTCCTTGTAGCTTATACAAAGCATGACACTGAAGATGTCAAGATGGATGCTCAACACACCCGAGGACAAAAGACTTAGTCCTAACCTTACTGTTGGTTGTTGCTAGAGATATACATGCAAGTATCCGCGCTCCAGTGCAAAAGCCCTGGACACCTTCCAAGAAGTAGATAGGAGCGGGCATCAGGCACACCTCTAACTGTAGCCCAAGACGCCTTGCACTTGCCACGCCCCCACGGGTCCACAGCAGTAGTAAACATTAAGCAATGAGTGTAAACTTGACTTAGTCATAGCAAA
Organism: Callaeas wilsoni; assembly: GCA_013398955.1. Classification (NCBI taxonomy): domain Eukaryota; kingdom Metazoa; phylum Chordata; class Aves; order Passeriformes; family Callaeidae; genus Callaeas; species Callaeas wilsoni. The sequence goes on along the minus strand of VWPU01004796.1, from coordinate 10,873 downwards.
TTAGGGTTGGTAAATCCTGTGCCAGCCACCGCGGTCAGACAGGAAACCCGAATTAACTTTATAACGGCGTAAAGCGTGGTCACATGCTATCCGACTAGCTAAGATTAAAAAGCAGCTGAGCCGTAACAAGCTAAAGATGCTCATAAGGCCTCCCTCTGTAAAGAAGATCTTAGTACAACGATTAATTGAACTCCACGAAAGCCAGGGCCCAAACTGGGATTAGATACCCCACTATGCCTGGCCCTAAATCTTGATGCTTCACCCCCTACTTAAGCATCCGCCCGAGAACTACGAGCACTAACGCTTAAAACTCTAAGGACTTGGCGGTGCCCCAAACCCACCTAGAGGAGCCTGTTCTGTAATCGATGATCCACGATATACCCTACCATTTCTTGCCAATTCAGCCTATATACCGCCGTCGCCAGTCCACCCCCCCTGAAGGTTCAACAGTGGGCGCAATAGCCTAACCACGCTAATAAGACAGGTCAAGGTATAGCCTATGGAATGGAAGCAATGGGCTACATTTTCTAGATTAGAACATACGGCAAAGGGGAATGAAACATCCCCTGGAAGGCGGATTTAGCAGTAAAGTGGGACAATCGAGCCCTCTTTAAGCCGGCCCTGGGGCACGTACATACCGCCCGTCACCCTCCTCACAGGCGACCAAACTCTCTATACATTAATAAGCTAATCAGCTGAAGAGGAGGTAAGTCGTAACAAGGTAAGTGTACCGGAAGGTGCACTTAGACTACCAAGACGTAGCTTTAATAAAAGCATTCAGCTTACGCCTGAAAGATGTCTGCTTATACCAGATCGTCTTGATGCCAAATTCTAGCCCAATCAACATTGACCTGGAATAACAAAGCTACTAAATACACCCAACTAAAGCATTTACTAGTCCCAGTATAGGCGATAGAAAAGACACCATTGGAGCGATAGAGACCACGTACCGTAAGGGAAAGATGAAATAACAGTGAAAAGCCAAGCTAAAAACAGCAAAGATCAGCCCTTGTACCTCTTGCATCATGGTCTAGCAAGAAAAACCAAGCAAAACGAATTTAAGCTTGCCTCCCCGAAACCCAAGCGAGCTACTTGTGAGCAGCTATTGTTGAGCGAACCCGTCTCTGTTGCAAAAGAGTGGGATGACTTGCTAGTAGTGGTGAAAAGCCAACCGAGCTGGGTGATAGCTGGTTGCCTGTGAAACGAATCTTAGTTCACTCTTAATTCTTCTCCAAGGAAACTCATAAACCCCAATGAAGCGAATTAAGGGCTATTTAAAGGGGGTACAGCTCCTTTAAAAAAGAATACAATCTCTACGAGCGGATAAATAACCATAGAACCAAAACCATTGTGGGCCCTCAAGCAGCCATCAACGAAGAGTGCGTCAAAGCTCTACACTTCAAAAATATAAAAACTTTATGAATCCCTCCTCACTAACAGGCTAACCTATATTTCAATAGGAGAATTAATGCTAGAATGAGTAACTCGGGTCCTCCCTCTACGACGCAAGCTTACATCTATACATTATTAACAAGACACCAATATACGACTAATCAAACAAGCAGAGTATTAGATAACTTGTTAACCCGACAGAGGAGCGTCCATTAAGAAAGATTAAAACCTGTAAAAGGAACTAGGCAAACACGTCAAGGCCCGACTGTTTACCAAAAACATAGCCTTCAGCAAACCAACAGACAAGTATTGAAGGTGATGCCTGCCCGGTGATCTAAGGTTTAACGGCCGCGGTATCCTAACCGTGCAAAGGTAGCGTAATCAATTGTCCCATAAATCGAGACTAGTATGAATGGCTAAACGAGGTCTTAACTGTCTCTTACAGGCAATCAGTGAAATTGATCTCCCTGTGCAAAAGCAGGGATAAACCCATAAGACGAGAAGACCCTGTGGAACTTTAAAATCAGCGACCACCCCAGACGTTCAACAAACCCCACTGGGCTCACCACACGTCACGGGCTACTGGTCTGCAATTTTTCGGTTGGGGCGACCTTGGAGAAAAACAAATCCTCCAAATATTAGACCACACCTCTAGACTGAGAGCAACCCCTCAAAGTGCTAATAGCAACCAGATCCAATATAATTGATCAATGGACCAAGCTACCCCAGGGATAACAGCGCAATCTCCCCCGAGAGTCCGTATCGACGGGGAGGTTTACGACCTCGATGTTGGATCAGGACATCCTAGTGGTGCAGCCGCTACTAAGGGTTCGTTTGTTCAACGATTAATAGTCCTACGTGATCTGAGTTCAGACCGGAGTAATCCAGGTCGGTTTCTATCTATGATGAACTCTTCCCAGTACGAAAGGATAGGAAAAGTGAGGCCAATACCACAAGCAAGCCTTCGCCTTAAGTAATGAATGCAACTAAATTACGAAAGGCTTTCACCCCACACCACGTCCTAGAAAAGGACTAGCTAGCGTGGCAGAGCTCGGTAAATGCAAAAGGCTTAAGTCCTTTAACTCAGAGGTTCAAATCCTCTCCCTAGCTTTACAACCCCATATGACAAACTACCCCATCCTAATCAACCTGATCATAGCCCTATCCTATGCCCTCCCAATTCTAATTGCAGTAGCTTTCCTAACACTAGTGGAACGTAAAATCCTAAGCTACATGCAAAACCGCAAGGGCCCCAACATTGTAGGTCCCTTTGGCCTTCTTCAACCATTAGCAGACGGAGTAAAACTCTTTATCAAAGAGCCTATCCGCCCATCAACATCCTCCCCAGCCCTGTTCATTACAACCCCAATGCTAGCCCTCCTGCTAGCAATTTCCATTTGAACCCCCCTCCCAATCCCGTTCCCCCTTGCAGACCTCAATCTAGGCATACTATTCCTACTAGCAATATCAAGCCTAGCAGTCTACTCCATCCTATGATCGGGCTGAGCCTCAAACTCGAAGTATGCCCTAATTGGAGCCCTGCGGGCGGTGGCCCAAACCATCTCATATGAAGTCACCCTGGCAATGATTATCCTGTCAGTTATCCTCCTGAGCGGGAACTACACACTAAGTACCTTAGCTGTAACCCAAGAACCCATATATCTGATCTTCCCATGCTGACCCCTGGCCATAATATGATACGTCTCTACACTCGCTGAAACAAACCGTGCCCCATTTGATCTGACAGAGGGAGAATCAGAACTAGTCTCTGGGTTTAACGTAGAATATTCAGCAGGGCCATTCGCCCTATTCTTCCTGGCCGAATATGCCAACATCCTACTCATAAACACACTAACTACTATCCTATTCTTCAACCCTAGCCTATTTAACCCACCGCAAGAACTATTTCCGTTAATCCTAGCCACAAAAGTCCTACTACTATCTGCAGGGTTCTTATGAATTCGAGCCTCCTACCCACGATTCCGATACGACCAGCTAATACACCTCCTATGAAAAAACTTCCTACCCCTTACACTAGCCCTATGTCTATGACACATCAGCATACCAATCTCATACGCAGGCCTACCTCCCATCTAAGAAAGACTCAAGGAAATGTGCCTGAACGACAAGGGTCACTGTGATAAAGTGAACATGGAGGTGCACCAATCCTCTCATTTCCTAAGACTTAGAAAAGCAGGAATTGAACCTGCACGAAAGGGATCAAAGCCCTTCATACTTCCACTATATTATTTTCTAGTAGGGTAAGCTAAACAAGCTATCGGGCCCATACCCCGAAAATGATGGTTCAACTCCTTCCCCTGCTAATGACCCCTCAAGCAAAACTAGTATTCACCACCAGCCTGTTCCTTGGAACAACCATTACAATCACCAGCAATCATTGAATCACCGCCTGAGCCGGCCTTGAAATAAACACACTAGCCATTATTCCCCTAATCTCAAAATCACACCACCCCCGATCCATCGAGGCAGCAACCAAATACTTTCTAGTACAAGCAGCCGCCTCGGCCCTAGTCCTATTCTCCGGAATAACCAATGCATGATACACCGGCCAATGAGATATCACCCAACTAACCCACCCTACCTCATGCCTAATCTTGACCGCGGCCATTGCGATAAAACTGGGCCTAGCCCCATTCCACTTCTGATTCCCGGAAGTCCTCCAAGGCACCTCCCTAATCACTGGCCTTCTCCTATCTACAATCATAAAATTCCCACCAATCACACTGCTTTATCTCACCTCACACTCACTAAACCCCACACTCCTAACCTTCATAGCCGTACTCTCCACAGCCCTAGGAGGATGAATAGGACTAAACCAAACACAAACTCGAAAAATTATAGCCTTCTCCTCCATCTCCCACCTTGGCTGAATATCTATTGTCATTGTTTACAACCCCAAACTAGCCTTACTGAACTTCTACCTGTACATGACAATAACCGCAGCTACATTCTTAACCCTAAACTCCATAAAAGTCCTCAAACTATCGACACTCATAACCGCGTGAGCAAAAGCGCCCTCTCTAAGCGCTGTACTAATGCTAACCCTGCTTTCTCTAGCCGGTCTCCCTCCTCTAACAGGATTCCTCCCCAAGTGACTTATCCTACAAGAACTAACTAAACAAAGCATAGCTTCTGCAGCCATTATTATCTCCCTCCTTTCACTGCTAGGACTATTCTTCTACCTCCGACTAGCATACTGCGCAACAATCACACTTCCCCCGCATACCACAAACCACATGAAACAGTGACGTACCAGCAAATCCATCCCCACTTTAATTGCTATCCTAGTAGCCATGTCCCTGCTACTCCTCCCTGTCTCTCCCACAATTATCACCATTGTCTAAGAAACTTAGGATCACTTAAACCGAAGGCCTTCAAAGCCTTAAACAAGAGTTAAACCCTCTTAGTTTCTGATAAAATCCGCAGGACATTACCCCGCATCTCCTGAATGCAACCCAGGCACTTTAATTAAGCTAGGATTTCTACAACCCCTAGATAGATGGGCTTCGATCCCACAACACTATAGTTAACAGCTATATGCCCTAACCAACAGGCTTCTACCTACAGACTCTGGCACACAATCAATGTACATCGATGGACTTGCAATCCACCATGAATTTCACTACAGAGCCGATAAGAAGAGGAATCAAACCTCTGTGAAAAGGACTACAGCCTAACGCTTAAACACTCAGCCATCTTACCTGTGACTTTCATTAACCGATGACTATTCTCAACCAACCACAAAGACATTGGTACCCTATACCTAATCTTCGGCGCATGAGCTGGAATGGTAGGTACCTCCCTAAGCCTCCTCATTCGAGCAGAGCTAGGCCAACCTGGAGCCCTTCTAGGGGACGACCAAATCTATAACGTAATTGTAACAGCCCACGCCTTCGTAATGATTTTCTTCATAGTGATGCCAATCATGATCGGAGGGTTCGGGAACTGACTAGTCCCACTAATAATCGGTGCTCCCGACATAGCATTCCCACGAATGAATAATATGAGTTTCTGACTCCTACCTCCATCTTTCCTCCTCCTCCTAGCCTCCTCAACAGTAGAAGCAGGAGCTGGAACAGGATGAACTGTATACCCTCCCCTAGCCGGCAACCTGGCCCATGCTGGTGCCTCTGTCGACCTAACAATCTTCTCCCTTCACCTGGCAGGCGTTTCATCAATTCTAGGAGCAATCAACTTTATTACAACAGCAATCAACATGAAACCACCCGCCATCTCACAATACCAAACTCCCCTATTCGTATGATCAGTACTAATCACCGCAGTACTACTCCTCCTATCCCTCCCAGTTCTCGCCGCCGGCATTACAATACTACTTACGGACCGAAACCTCAATACAACCTTTTTCGACCCAGCAGGTGGAGGAGACCCAGTTCTCTACCAACATCTATTCTGATTTTTCGGTCATCCAGAGGTATACATCCTAATTCTACCGGGGTTTGGAATTATCTCCCACGTCGTAGCCTACTACGCAGGGAAAAAAGAGCCATTTGGTTACATAGGCATAGTCTGAGCCATACTATCCATCGGATTCCTGGGATTCATCGTCTGAGCCCACCACATATTCACGGTAGGCATGGATGTAGACACCCGAGCATACTTCACATCCGCAACTATGATCATTGCTATCCCAACCGGCATTAAAGTCTTCAGCTGACTCGCAACACTGCACGGAGGGACAATCAAATGAGACCCACCAATCCTATGAGCTCTAGGCTTCATCTTCCTATTCACCATCGGAGGACTAACAGGAATTATCCTAGCAAACTCTTCACTAGACATTGCCCTACACGACACCTACTACGTAGTAGCTCACTTCCACTACGTCCTATCAATAGGAGCAGTATTCGCAATTATAGCAGGGCTCACACACTGATTCCCACTATTCACTGGATACACACTCCACTCCACATGAGCTAAAATTCACTTTGGAGTAATATTCGTAGGTGTTAACCTAACATTCTTCCCTCAACACTTCCTTGGACTAGCTGGTATGCCACGACGATACTCAGACTACCCAGACGCCTACACACTATGAAACACTATCTCCTCAGTAGGCTCACTAATCTCTATAACAGCCGTAATCATGCTAATATTCATCATTTGAGAAGCCTTCGCATCTAAACGTAAAGCCTTCCAATCAGAACTAACAAGTACAAACGTCGAGTGAATCCACGGCTGCCCACCCCCATACCACACTTTCGAAGAACCGCCCTTCGTCCAAGTCCAAGAAAGGAAGGAGTCGAACCCCCATATGTTGGTTTCAAGCCAACCGCATAAACCACTAATGCTTCTTTCTCATTAAGAGGTGCTAGTAAAGCAATTACATGGCCTTGTCAAGGCCAAATCACAGGTGAAACCCCCGTGCACCTCAACAAACATGGCCAACCACTCACAATTCGGTTTTCAAGACGCTTCATCCCCTATCATAGAAGAACTCGTAGAATTCCACGACCACGCTATGATAATTGCCCTAGCCATCTGCAGTCTAGTCCTATATCTCCTAGCTCTAATAATCACAGGAAAACTGTCGTCCAGCACAGTGGACGCTCAAGAAATCGAGCTAGTTTGAACAATTCTACCAGCTATAGTCCTAATTACACTTGCTCTTCCATCCCTACGAATCCTTTACATAATAGACGAAATCAACGAGCCTGACCTAACCCTAAAAGCCATCGGTCACCAATGATATTGATCCTACGAATATACAGACTTCAAAGATCTCACATTCGACTCCTACATAATTCCAACAGCAGACCTGCCACTGGGCCACTTCCGACTACTAGAAGTAGACCATCGAGTGATCGTCCCAATAGAATCCTCGGTACGAGTTATCGTTACTGCTGACGACGTCCTCCACTCATGAGCCGTCCCAAGCCTAGGCGTAAAAACTGACGCAATCCCAGGACGACTAAACCAAACTTCCTTCACTGCCTCTCGACCCGGAGTCTTCTACGGACAGTGCTCAGAAATCTGCGGAGCCAACCACAGCTTTATACCCATTGTAGTAGAAGCCGTACCGCTCGCCAACTTCGAGAACTGATCCTCCCTCCTGTCATCCTCATCATTAAGAAGCTATGAATCAGCACTAGCCTTTTAAGCTAGAGATAGAGGATGATAACCCTCCTTAATGATATGCCTCAACTAAACCCAAATCCATGATTTTTTATCATGCTAACCTCATGACTAACCTACTCCATAATTATTCAACCCAAATTACTAGCATTTCTATCTACAAACCCACCCTCCAGCAAAGTCCCAGAAATCCCAAGCACCACACCTTGAACCTGACCGTGAGCCTAAACTTCTTCGACCAATTCTCAAGTCCCTCCCTCCTAGGAATTCCATTAATCCTAATTTCAATGACATTCCCTGCCCTTCTCCTACCCTCTCCAGACAACCGATGAATCACCAACCGACTCACAACACTACAATTATGATTCATCAACTTAGTAACAAAACAACTAATAATGCCTCTAGACAAAAAAGGCCACAAATGAGCCCTGATCCTAACATCACTAATAATCTTCCTACTTCTAATCAACCTTTTAGGCCTGCTTCCATACACCTTCACCCCAACAACCCAACTATCTATAAACCTGGCACTGGCTTTTCCACTATGACTGGCCACACTACTGGTAGGACTACGAAACCAACCATCCACCTCACTAGGCCACCTACTGCCAGAAGGAACACCAACACCACTTATCCCAGCCCTAATCCTGATCGAAACAACCAGCCTGCTAATTCGACCCATTGCCCTAGGAGTACGCCTAACAGCAAACCTCACAGCAGGCCACCTCCTCATCCAACTTATCTCTACAGCCACAACTGCACTATTCACAACAATACCAGCAGTCTCCCTCATTACTATATTCATTCTACTCCTACTAACCATCCTAGAAGTAGCGGTAGCCATAATCCAAGCTTACGTATTCGTATTATTACTAAGCCTCTACCTCCAAGAAAACATTTAACACACCAATGACACACCAAGCACACTCATACCATATAGTAGATCCAAGCCCATGACCTATTCTCGGAGCGACCGCCGCCCTATTAACAACCTCAGGCCTAACCATGTGATTCCATTACGACTCCCCTCAACTACTAGCCATCGGCCTACTTTCCATAGCCCTAGTAATACTCCAATGATGACGGGACATTATCCGGGAAAGCACATTCCAAGGCCATCATACCCCCACAGTTCAAAAAGGCCTCCGATACGGAATAGTCCTATTCATCACATCAGAAGCCTTCTTCTTCCTAGGATTCTTCTGGGCGTTCTTCCACTCCAGCCTGGCCCCCACTCCAGAACTAGGGGGACAATGACCCCCTGTCGGAATCAAGCCCCTAGACCCTATAGAAGTGCCACTCCTGAATACCGCCATTCTACTAGCATCAGGAGTCACCGTTACATGAGCCCACCACAGCATCACAGAAGCCAAACGCAAACAGGCAATCCATGCCCTGACCCTAACAGTCCTCCTAGGATTCTACTTCACAGGCCTACAAGCCATAGAATACTATGAGGCTCCCTTCTCCATCGCTGATGGGGTGTACGGCTCCACTTTCTTCGTAGCCACAGGGTTCCATGGACTCCACGTAATCATTGGCTCCACCTTCCTCCTAGTATGCCTCCTACGCCTAATCAAATACCACTTCACATCAAACCACCACTTTGGCTTTGAGGCTGCAGCCTGATACTGACATTTCGTAGACGTTGTATGACTCTTCCTCTACGTATCTATCTACTGATGAGGATCTTGCTCTTCTAGTATATTAAATACAATCGACTTCCAATCCTTAGAATCTGGCTAAAACCCAGAGAAGAGTAATGAACATAATCCTATTCATAATCACCCTATCCCTAACCCTTAGCATCGCCCTAACCGCCCTCAACTTTTGAATCGCTCAAATAAACCCAGACTCAGAAAAACTATCCCCATACGAATGCGGCTTCGACCCACTTGGATCTGCTCGACTACCATTCTCAATCCGATTTTTCCTAGTAGCAATCTTATTCCTCCTATTCGACCTAGAAATCGCCCTACTCCTCCCACTCCCATGAGCCACCCAGCTTCAATCTCCCATCACTACCCTAGCATGAGCCTCCATACTCATTATCCTCCTCACTCTGGGCCTAGTTTACGAGTGAATTCAAGGGGGCCTAGAATGAGCAGAATAAAAGAAAGTTAGTCTAACCAAGACAGTTGATTTCGGCTCAACAGATTATAGTCAAACCCTATAACTTTCTCCATGTCAGTCCTACACCTCAGCTTCTACTCAGCTTTCACCGCATGCGGCCTAGGCTTGGCCTTCCACCGAACCCACTTAATTTCCGCACTACTATGCCTAGAGGGTATAATACTATCTATATACGTCGCCCTGGCCATATGACCAATCCAAACCCAAACACCATCCTCCTCACTCCTCCCAATCCTCATGCTAACATTTTCCGCCTGCGAAGCAGGCACAGGACTAGCCCTACTAGTCGCTTCCACCCGAACTCATGGCTCAGACCATTTACACAACTTCAACCTCCTACGATGCTAAAAATTATCATCCCCACTATCATACTCCTCCCACTAACCGTCCTATCCCCACACAAACATCTATGAACCAACACCACAACACATAGCCTACTAATCGCTACCGCCAGCCTCCAGTGATTCACTCCCTCCTATTTTCCTAATAAAAATCTCACCGGCTGAGCCGCTATCGACCAAATCTCCTCACCCCTACTAATCCTATCTTGCTGACTGCTTCCCTTAATAATCATAGCAAGCCAAAACCACCTAGAACAGGAACCACCAGCCCGCAAACGAATCTTCATCGCAACAATCATCATAGTCCAACCGTTCATCCTACTAGCTTTCTCCGCCTCAGAACTAATACTATTCTACATCTCCTTCGAAGCCACCCTAATCCCGACCCTTATCCTAATCACCCGATGAGGAAACCAACCAGAACGACTAAGCGCTGGCATCTACCTCCTATTCTACACACTGGCCAGCTCACTCCCCCTTCTAATTGCCATCCTCCATCTCCACAACCAACTAGGCACACTATACTTCCCTATACTAAAACTCTCACACCCAACAATAACTTCCTCATGAACAGGCCTAGTGTCAAGCCTAGCCCTCCTATTCGCCTTCATAGTAAAAGCCCCACTATATGGACTCCACCTATGACTGCCTAAAGCCCATGTGGAAGCCCCAATTGCCGGATCCATGCTCCTTGCCGCCCTTCTCCTGAAACTGGGAGGATACGGAATCATACGAGTCACTATCCTAGTAGACCCCTCATCAATAAACCTCCACTACCCATTCATCACCCTAGCACTATGAGGAGCACTAATAACCAGCGCCATCTGCCTACGTCAGATCGACCTAAAATCCCTAATCGCTTACTCATCCGTCAGCCACATAGGCCTAGTCGT
>VWPU01004795.1:0-159800 GCA_013398955.1 Callaeas wilsoni | reverse complement strand
GCCGGCGGGGCCGCGGCGGGCGGGACTCGCGGGCTCCGCTCGGCCCGGGCCCGCCGGGCTCGCACAGCGCCATGTCCGTGCCCAGAGGTACGAACGGGGCTTGGGTAAGGGCTGGCTGCGGGTGTGGGGCGATCGCGGCGCCGGGGCTGTTGCTCAACGCGCCGGGCGTGGGCTCCTCGCGGCTTCCTCTGCGCGGGCCCCGGTGATTCCGCAGCCCGGCGTCGTCGCTGGGGCCGGAGCCGGGTGCCGCGGTCCCCGGGGCTGCAGAGCCCTCGGTGGGGATGTGCGGAGGAGCAGTGGGGTGGGGGGGATCCTCGGGGAGGGAGGACTCGAAGCTGCGTTGGGCGTGGGGAGAGCGATAAAACCAGGCGAGTTTTGTTTGCTGTTGCTGGAGGCTTTCCCTGCCTTGAGTTTCCACTCCTCGGGAAGCCGCAGGTGAGCGGAGCCCTCGCCGTGGCTTAGCCAGGTGGGAAGGACCGGGCTGGGATTCCGTGTCGCCTGGTGTCGTGTTCGGGCACGGCCGGGACCCGGTGCCGGCGTGTGCCGGGAGCGCCGCGCTGGAGTTTCCCGCTGTCCCCAGCCGGAGAACGTGACCGTGTGTCACAGGTGTTATTTATAGAGCATGGCCGTGACTCAGGTGGCACGTCCCCATCCCGAGGTGAGCACCGGCCGGCAGGTATCGGCCTGCGATGGCCCTGCCGGGGTGGATGGGGACAGGGAAATGGCTTTGCCGCTGTCCCGGTGCTCCCTGGAGCCGGCTCCATCCGCGCCGTGAGCGCGGACCGGACGGAGGAGGGAGCGCACGGAGTGCGGCTGCTGCCTCTCTCCTATCAGCGGAATAAAATTTGAGGGGTTTTCCCTGTGCGGGAGTGATGCACTGGAAACTTGAAGTCAGGAGCCATGTGAGCAGATGAACGCGCCTCGCGTGACTTTTTTTCTGTCCCGTCTTCCCCCCCCCTGTTTTAAATGATCCGTGTCTTATCCGGAGGGAATGTGGACCTGAGTTTCCTGTTTGCTGTGTAAGCAGCGGGTGAATCAGCAGCGATTTACGGAGCTGCTGACTCACAGGTAGGAGCACATGCCTCCAGCCATCCAGCCTTGGAAGGGATCATCCAGGCTTCTTAAAAGGCTGGGACACCTGAGCCTGGACCTTTCCTTGGCTGCCTGAGCCGGACCGGCGGATGTGTGGATGGAGGGACGAGGTGAGCCCCACAGGAGATGAAGCCCGAGCTGGGCCCGGAGGATTTTGGGGGAAGCAGCGTGGCTGACAGCCGAAGGTGATGCCTGGAGGAGCACCTGGGAGTGTGGTGCTTTCCTCGGAGCGGGTTTGGAGCCGCTGTGTGTCTGCAGGTTTCTGTTGGTTGTGACAAGCTGGTTCATTCATGCAGTTAACCCTGATGTCCTGTGCTGGAGGTGTCACACGTGTGCTGAGTGCTCCTGGTCTCTGCTGGCACCGGCAGCTCCGAGTCCCCGTCTGGCCTGAGCTCCTTTGCTTCCATCAGCACGAGGGTCGATCCTGAGTGTGTGTAACACATCTGCCTCTCCTTGCCTCGCACCTGCCTCCGAGCAGGTTTTCCCAGGGATGCTCGCAGGTCTGAGTGTGTGCACCTGCTGCTCATGGCAGCTACTTCTCTCTCTTTCAGGCAGCCTGAATTTAAGCTAAATTTCCCTAATTTTCCTTGGGGGAATTTCAGCGAGCAATCTCAGGTTTCCTTTGTTGGTTCTCCTTGGGCTTGTGTTGCTCAGGGTTGTAAGCAGAGGCCGCTGTGTTGAAGCTCTTGGTTGGCTCTTTCACTGACAGATGCCTTCCAAAACTCACCTGCCGTCACTTTGGCTTAGTCACGGGGTTGTCTCCTGCGTTGGGAGATTTTTGGGATGTGTGGCTGGCCGTGACACTGGCGATAGGAATGGTGCTGGGCCGGGGCTTTGCTCTGCACTAAACATAGCTTGGGAGATAAACACCTTCTGGGGATTGTGTGGAGCTTAGGGAGGATTTCGGCTTTCTTTCTTCCCCTTCCCATTACTCTTGTCTGTTTGATCCAAGTTATCTCGCAGGATCTTGTATGTGGGAGAATGTCTCTTGCGTTATCTTGCACTGTCAAGGCTGGTGTTTACTCCTATATGCAAAACCTCCCTGTTTTCTCAGGTCACTGAAGTTCCCTTGAGCTGTGTCTCATGGAATGGGTGGCACTGTAGGAAGGAATTGGGAGCAAAGCTCTGGAGTTCTCCCTGTGTCCTCCTTGCAGAGCTTTGCAAGGGACGCAGCCTCTGGCTGCAGCTTGCAACGTGTGGCTGGGCCTGGGTGTGATTTTCCAGCAAGGTCTGTACCTTTTTCAGTGGATGGATGCTGTGCAGTGAGGGTGTTGTATCCCAGAGGTTAAAGCAGGACGGGGTGAAGCCTCAGGGAATTTGCAGCCTTTGGATGGATGCAGAAACACAGTGGAGGGTGCAAGGTTTGAGGCTCTGGGGATACAAATCCAGGCTGTTGCCTTTTCCCCGGGCCTCAAGGTGTATCTTTTGCCTGCCCTGCACGTGAAAACCCCTGTGGCCCATCACTGGGGCTGTTGGCTGTGGCGTGAGTGGCCCCTGATGCCTGGGAAGGCCCCGCTGGAGAGACAGGCAGGAGTGTGCCCGTGGGGAAACAGTTGTTTCCCAAAATCGTGGAGTTTGCTGGGAAAAGCAGCTGTGAGGAGGGAGGGAGGGAGGAAAGGAGGGAGGGTGAGTGCATGGATGGGATCTGGAGGGAGAAGACCAGCTTGGCCTCCCCTGGCTCACCCAGCACCGATGCCCGAGTAATTCAAAAGCAAGTGGTTTTCCTTAGCCGGGTGATTGTCCTTTGGGAAGAGAAGTGCTGTTGGGGAGAGGGATCAGGATCTGTCTGGAGCCAGGCTGTGCCTCTGGGAAGGCAGCTCTCCTTTGCCACAGAGGCTTGGAAAAATCAGCAGTGAGAAGTGCCAGGAGCTGGGGATGAGCTGGTGCTTGTTCTCGTGGCACGGCTATTCTGGGTGGGTAAATAAGCGGTGGGGACGTGTCCCTGCCGTGCCCTGGCCGTGCCCTCCGTGGGAGCACACCACTGTTATGCAATTCAGTCTGTGAATCCAGCACTGTCTCGTTTGCCATTCATGCTTTTCCTGCTGCCATCCCCCCAAAAAAAGGCAGCTCTGCCAAAAATACGTGTGTGGGTCATGACCTGCAGAAGCAGGACTTTGGCTTTGGGCTCCCATCGTGTCCAGGCAGAGCAGCCACTCGCCTGGTGTTCCCAGGGTGTGAGTGTTTGGAGGAGTGGGAGCTCTGATCCCATGGGATCGTTATTTAATTCTAGTTGAAGCATCACGGAGCTCAAATCCAATTAATTTTAACGATCCTAGAGAAAACACAGCACTTTGCTCCTGCCTTGCTGCTCTGCTGGCATAACGGTGGGCGCCTGGAAAATGTCATGCTGGACGTGATAAGTATTTATCTGTGCCTCAAGCAATCCATTTCCCTCCCTGGAGGGATGCTTCCCTGCTTTTCTTTTAGTGGATAATGGATCTCGCTGAAGGCCGATCCGTTTATTTTCCAGCTCTGAGCCACGGTCCAGGGATGAGCTGGAGTTTGTTTGCCCCTGTTGTTTGCAAAGGTGGCTGTTGCTGGAGGAAACTCATCTGTGCTTTGTGGAGGCTCCCTTTGGGAGCAGCTTTCTGGTACTGGTGATTTTGTGGCCCAAAATGACACCTCTGCAGATGTGGGGCTCTGTGGGTTTTTGGACAGAAGATGGTTTTTCTCTTGTGTTGGTTAATAAGGCACAGCCTGGGCTGAGTGTTTGCTGGGGAAAGAGCTGGGAGAGGAACTTGTGTTGGCTGGGGAGGTGATTTTACTCTATCAACAAAAAGTTCGGGGTTTTACTGGCATGACTCAGGATGGCTTGTGGGTACGCATGGAGCTGGATCTACCCGCTGCCTCTTGCTGACAAACCTCTGTAGCACAGGTCAAGTGTTAGTCAGGGATTTGGAGTGGGGGAAAGGGCAGAGAGGACTTTTTTTTGTGGTGGAAACTGGAAGTTTCTGTTGGTTTTTTCCACCTGGGAGATATTCCATCTGCTCACGGCCCCTTACGTGTGTGGGGGCAATGCTGCAGTGGCGCTGTGGCAGCGTTGTGAGTCCCAGTGTTCATCGTCCCAAGGAGCACTGGAATTACTGGGCACAACTGCAGCGATCTTGGATGTCACAGTGCTGCCCAGCGGGCCTCAGTTTGCAGTGGATCCGAGTCTGCTCCCTGTTTTGGAGCTGGGACAGGGCTCCCCTCTGTGCTCCTTTCTCTTGCAGCCGTTTCTCTGCGCAGCAAAGGCTGGAGCAGAGATGCTGTTTGTGGGGAATGTGGTGGGTTATAGTGTGGCTAAGGGGAAGGGCAGGGTTTGGGGGTCACCGTGGGTAGGGGAGGAAGGAAATCATTGCCTTGTGCTGGGGACCTGCAGTGGGGTGAAGGTGAGGATGAGGTGGATCCTCTCCAGCACCCACTGAGCTGCCACAGCCTCCGTCCTCCTGCCTGCACTGTGCCCAGGGAGGGGCACTGCTGAGTTGATCTGTCCTGTGCTCTAAGCCTTAATTTCATCTTTTCCACTGAAATGATTTAAAATTTTTTTTTAAAGATAAATTTCCACTAAAAACATAACTTGAGCATAAGAGGAGGCAGGATGAGGAGGAGACAACACTTACCAGAAGTTGTTTGTGGAGCATTCACCCTTCCTCCCCCCTCACCACCACCAAAGACAAATCTGGGTTTGGAAAGGGAGAAACCTCCAGAGTGCTCAATACAAGTAATTTCCCATCAGAGGCTGCTAACCTTAGCTGTGGTTTGGCACTGGCATCAGCCAAGCTGCTTGTGTCTGATGGAGCTCTCTCAGGGAATAGCTTGGGCCCTTTTCTCTGTGGGATCTGCCTGTTGAGCACCAAGTGCCCCTTGTCACCAGTGTTCATCCCTGCTGCCTCGTCTCCTGCCGTGATAGTGCCTTTTAGGAAATGTAAAAGCAGCTCTTAATGCTTGTATTTCATTCGTACAGGGCTTGGAGGTTTCCCATAAGGAATGCATAAATCCCTGCAGCTGGGATGGGGTCCTGCCAGCATCTCTTTGGTGGTGCCAAGAGCCACATCCTCCCTTAGCATCCATCGGTGATGGGTGTGGATGGGACCAGCGGTGCAGGGCAGAGGGACAGGAGGGGAAGAAGTTGTCCTGCAGGGCCTGGCAGGTGACAGTCATGTGTCTGACAGATCACAAACACGCAGGGCTGGTTACGTGAACGGGCTGGGGGTGGTTTAGGGGAGGATGACGGGGTTATCTAGGGTGTGTCAGCTTGTCTGGGCTTGCAGGACAGTGAGAAACTGCTTTGTGGTGTGTGTGTGTGTATGAATTCCCTCCTAGCTGGGGTCTCGTGGGGACAGCTGACGCAGCAGCCTGGCTGTGCTGCAGTGGGCTGGGTGCCCTGGGTGTCTTCAGCTGGGGTGTGTTAACAGCAGCCCGGAGATGGCAGCATCCTGACCCCGCTGGCTGGAGGGCGTTTGGCACAGCTGGAGCAGATGTTCCCTCTTGCTGCACTCATCCCTCCCTGCAGGAGACTGTTTCCAAGGTGGTGAAGGGCAAACGCGGGGCACGATGGAGGAATTTCTTGCCGTAGCATGAAGATCTTGGTTTACTTGGTGTGGGAGTGGGAACGTTGAGGCTGGAGAGGGAGATGATGGAGCAGCAAAGTGTGCAGCCCTTGGGATGGCCCCTCTGAATCAGCCCTGAACGTTATGGGCATGGCTGCAGGGGTGTGTTGTGCTGCAGACACGAGGATGTCTTTGCAGCTCGTCACTAAAAGTGACGTGGCTCTTCTGCTGAGGGCCAGATGTGCTCACAGTCAGGGCTTTTGAGGAAAGCTGCTCTGCATAGTTCAAAATCCCCTGCCACTCTGGACCACTTGGTTTCTCTCCTGACACGCTGCCAAAGCTGAGATGATCTCGTGCTGATACGTGGCTTTGGCTGCTCTTTGTCATCTTTCAAACACCTCTGAAAGGTGCTCGGGGGTAGGTGACAGGCCCAGCCCCACGTGCCTGTTTGTAAAACCCCCAGAAAATCCCTGCTGGCACGGGCAGGGCAGTGTGAGACACCTTTGTGTGCGTGCACGTGTGCTCAGCTGACTTCTGAGGTTTCCCTGGTCTCCCCAGAACTAAAATCCTCCACCCTGTGCCAAATCCACACCTGTTTTACCCGTGGTGCTGACTGCCACCCCTGTGGTGGTCAGGAAAAAATGATATAATTGTGCAGAAAGAGGGATGAAGGTGCTGATGGGTGGTGATGCTGCTGGAGGACCAGCTGGACCTGACCAGCCCCTGTGCCAAGCTCTGTCTGTCTCTCTTTGGCAGCACCCGTTTTTTTCAAATCTGGAAGCAGCTCCACACTGCTTTAAGGCTGCTAAAAAAGAGGGATGTGGTGGGTGTTTCAGATGATCTGCTTGTACAGCTCCCTGTGTTCACTCTCTGTTAGCATCTGCAGCCCGTTCCCCTCAGGTTTTTGGTTGATCCCTGCAATTGTTTGGCTGTGAGCATCGTCCTTGAGCACCAGGTGCCAGAGGATGGCTGGTGCCAGCCAGGGCTGGGGTTGTCCTCGGAGCCCAGGATACCTGCAGGGCTGTGCTGTGCTGGGGCTACCTCTTGTGCACTGCAGACGCTGCTTTCTTACCCAAGAGCAGCTTTTTGCAGGTATTAATTACACCTGTCACTGCCTGGTTTCTTGAAGGGTGGTGAGAGTGAAGCAGGGGCTGGAGGAGGTGCCTCCAGAAATAACCAAGCAGAAATTGTGGGTGAATTTCTAATTCTTACCAGCCTTGTATGTGCTGTGCTAAGGTGCTCGAAAACCACTCAGCTTTTCCTCCAGCAGCTCCCCTGTAGGTGTGAATTCATTGTGTACATTCCAGGTAGCTGCAAGAGTTTACCCTTAATTTTGGATCCACAAAGGGTTTTATGTTGGGTAACTGTGGGTTTCCCCATGGGGCTTTACAGCCTCAGCTCGGTGAGGGAAACCATGTGTAACCATGCCAGGGACAGGAGCCAGGGTGTGTTTCCCTTGATCTCAAACAGGTTTGGTGTTTCACACATTTCCTTCCAGCTCCTCTCCACGTGTCACCCCTGCAGAGAGAGCACTGCTCCTTTCCCCAAAACACGGATGTGAGGCTCGCTCTTCTGGGAGAAAAGGGATTCTTAAAAATTGATTCTGTCTTATTCAAATGGAAATGGTTCTTGGAAGCCCTGAATGTGCCCCAAGAGAGCTGCAGGCTGAGCTGCACTGAGTCACTGTGAGCTCTTGAGCCGGATGCGTCGGGACCAGCCCGGCTGTGGAGACTTCTGGTTTCCTGGGATGGAGAGGCAGCTCTTTTCATCTGCCTTTACGAGGAAAAACCTGCAACTCTCACTTCCCTGAACACTGGAAAAAGTGCAGTGTGATAGGTGGATATGAGAGAGTGACAGAAGGAGGGAAAAGAAGATCAATCGCACCCAGAGGAGCAGCTGTGCCCCTCCTGCCAGGACCATGTGGGACCACAGTGGTGAAACACCACCGAGCTGTGGGCACGTTTCCTGTGGAGCCCCTGCTTTTCCCCATCATGAATCAAAGCTACCCTGTGGGTGCTGGGCAAATCCACCCCAAAATAAGTGTTTTCCCCACACAGATTTGGTACAGCCTTTGATAAGAGCCTGTGGAGAGGAGACAGTGCAGGGTGATGCTGGGCGGTGGGGCTGGCAGTGTGCTGGTGGCCCAGCCTTTAACTGGGGGGCATTTTTTAAGCTTTGCAGCAGGGAGTGTGAGGGAACAAAAGAGAGAAATGTTTGCAGGTAATTTCTCATGGACCAGCTGGACACGGGATTTGTTCCAGGAGCGTGGATGTGTCTGTCCTGTGGGGCAGAGGAACGGTGATGGGAGGGAGAGCAGGATGTACATGGTGTGGGCCATAAGGATGGTGTGGTTAATGCCAGGAAAAGAGGCTGCAGGTCCAGCTTGTTTGGGCTGAGCTCTTCCTTTGTATTTGTGTCTCCTGCCTGGTTCCCTGTAGCAAAGAAGGGATGGGTGAGAGAGGCAGGGAAAAGGGATGGCACTGAATATGTACCAAAACAAGCGAAGAATTGGTGTGCGACAGCAGGAAATGTAGGGAATTGTACTGCAGCACTTGCTGCTGCTTTCTGTGAGCTGCTGGAACAGCACCCTGCTCCAAAGGAAATAACCAAAGGTTTTCCCTGCTCCTGTACACCAGAGATGTGGTGCTGGGTCCGTGCTGGAGGTCAGAAGATTTCCTCTGAAGATGCACAGGCTCTGTCCCTCCGAGCTGTGGTGGCACCCTGAGAGTGGGGAAGCATTCCAGGTCCTGGGGGAATAGTGTCACTGTGAACCCTCTGAGTGGCTGCTTGGCTTGTTCCCCAGTGCAGATGCTGCTCTTGAAAGTCCTGCCTGAAGTCTGTGGGCCAGGGAGGCACCTGGATCAGTCTCTTGTTTCTGCCCCTCTCCCACAGCAGGCAGCTGTGAATGTGAGGGTTTTTTTCCCCCTCCATAAATTCCATTTTCATAGCAGGTGCCTGCTCTCTTACATCATTTGTAGAGATGACATCACTCTATCCCTGCCCAAAGCTAATTGGAGGGAGGATGGTAGAAATCTTTTTTTTCCTATTTTTTTCCTGAAGAAGCAGAAAGGGGAATACTTTGCTCTCAATAAGTTTACAGGGTTTTGGGGAGGACACCTGGAAGTACTTGAATGATGCCAGTTTGGATAGAAAAAGTGTCTGCTGACTCTGGAGTTGAGTTACTGCTGACAATTACAAAGTCAAACTATTCCCTTTCCCACTGTGCCTCCTGTCAAGCTGATCTATTCCAAGGACAGTTTGAGTTTTCTCTCCCATCAGGAAACTGTCACTAGCTGGTCACATCAATTCCAAACAGATTTTATTTTTTCATGGCTTTGCCTACAGAGTGAGCAATCAAAGGAAGGAGTGATGCTGGTACCTGCTGATGAGGAGATGGGCACAGTTGATGATGCTTCTGCCTTTTCCTTTTGCTCTATTTTTTCTTTGTAGCGTGTTCTTTGCTTTTCTCTAAGCATTGTCTCCTTTGCCTTCTCCTGACAATCCCAGGGCATTAAGTCTGGAATTCCTTCCAGACCTTTGGCTCATGACAGAGCTGAGCTTTGAAGAGCTGCAGCCTCAGGCGCTGCTTTTTCAGGGGGAAAATCCAGTTGGAGCGAAGGATGCAAAGGAGGCAGTGTCCATCCCAGAGGATGCTCTGCCTGCACCCCAGCTCAGTGCCTGCTCCGAGCAGGTGCCCCTGTGACTGTCACCACCTTGGCACAGGGGTTTTGCACGAGCTCTGGTGCAAAGCACCACAACTCTGGGCACGTACGTGGCGTGTCCTGTAATGTCCCCGTGTGAGTGTCAGCCAGGGGCTTTTCAGCTTCCTGAGGGGAGCCTGGCCTCTGCTCACGTGTGGCTTCTCAGAGTGGAGCCCGTGTGTTCCATTGTCCCGGGGCTGGGCGAGAGCAGGCTGACACGTGGGGACAAAATCAAACGTTTTTTCCAGCCCTCGAGGTTGTGCAGGTAACCTAAAAATACAGCAGGAATGTGGCTGGGCGGTGACATCCTCCCGGGCTGCCGGCAGAGCCTCGGTGTTATCTGGCCGGAGCACGGAGCCCGGGTGTGGCTGTGAGCCCCAGAGGCCGTGCCAATGCCTCTGGTTGTCGGAGACTTTGGCTAAAGTGCCCATCCCCAAATTCCTCGTTGGGCACTGGGAGGTCACATCCTTCTCCCTTGCACGGTCTCATCCAGAGCCGGTGGCACTGGGGGTGTGACATCCTGCTCTGCTCGAGCCCTCTGCGGCGCAATGATTGATCGTCCCCAACCACGGACGATCTCATGTCCCATCCAAGGGGACGAGAAAGATAACGCTGTTCCCTTTCCAGCTGGATTCAGTTCAAAGGCTCTATTTTAAAACAGAGTTTCCAGGCTGTGTCCCGTGCACGGCTCGGGCATGTGGGGCTTTCCTGTGGGATGTGTGCCTTGTGTGTGGAAGGGTGAGCGCATCCCGGGCTGGGGCAGTGGCTGCCTTGCAGCCTTCGCCAGGGACGCTGCTGCCGTTCCTGGGGAGATGTGGGGGGCATCAGGCAGGGTGGTGCTGGGACAGTGCAGCCAGCTGGTGCATGGGCTTTTCTCTGATCACAGGGAATGAAGTGTTCCATGAAAATCACACTGTCCCTGTGGTTAGACACCAGCTCTTCTTACAGAACAGGTGAAGTCATTAATTTTGTGCCCTATCCCAAACACGCCTATAAAAAGCTCCTTTCCACCCCCAAAAGGGACACTTCCACTGCTCATGGCAAAGTAGCTCGTCCCCATCTCCGCTCCCGGGCTGTGATGGTGACCCAGCCTTAACTGAAGTGGCCTCGGGAGGGGCTGTGTGTCCACGGGGAATGGGTGGGGAGAGGGGCCCGGGGTTGGCAGGGCACTGTTTGAGCTCATTGCTGTTTTTGAGGGTGTGCTCTTCCCCTCGTTGAAGCCAGCCCACTGGCAGGAGGCTGCTGGGAGGGATGGGATCCCTGTCCCTGGCATACCCGATCCTGTGGCCAGTGTGTGAATTCTCCCCAGGACTTGCTCTCCCAGCTTTCCTCACCTGTTATGGGGTGACATCCCTCATGGGGAGGCTTTGTTAACACCAGTGAAACACCCAATGCCTTTTGTTCCTCGGGGATTACCTGTGGCCTTTAAAGGACTGGATAATTTGTGGCAAACAGTGCACATCTTTCCAGGCCTGCCTATTCCTACTGCACCAGCAAACTTTTGAAACAGCTGCCAATGGTGAGACTTGAAAGGATGGTTGTGTTTGGTTTTGTTTCTTCTCTTTTTTTTTCTTTTTTTTTTTCTTGTTTGTTTATTTTTTAAGATGCTTTTGAGATGTCGGGAAGCTCTGCTTTACACCACCCCTGGTCCTCGGGCGCTGAAACCCATCGGGACTAATTCAAAGGAAATCTTGTCTCCCGTCCCACCTGCTGGGTTAGGGACTTTCTGCACCAAAGCAGCTCTGACTCCGTGGGTGTCTGTAAAGATCCTTGGAGTGTCTGTGTCTGGCTGAGAGGGAATTATCTGTTAATAGAGTTAGTGATGGGAGGGCAGCACTGCACTGCTCTCCCCAGGAGTGCTGAGGACCGGCGCTGGTGGCTCTCAGTGCCATCTGCAAGAGCAACTCCTGCGTCAGCATCCTTTATGTGCTGATGATCTGTGCCTGAAACTATACCCTGGGAGTGGAAATAAGCCTGAGAAAATACCTTCCGCAGTCCTTCTGAGGCTTACATAAACACTATTTAAAATTAGAGCCACTCATTATGTTGGTATGTGCGTTTACCTTGACCTCTGACTTTTCAGCCTGCAAATGTGCCTGGTCCGGCAGAGCCCTGAGTTGGGAGAGAGCTCAGGAGCAAAGCACTGGGAGATTTTCTATAATTAGTTTAAGGTAAAGAAGCTGGTACAGTACCTCCCCTCCAGACTGACAGGGAAATTGAAAACAAAACTGCAGCCTGTCAGAGCTGAGCCTGGCTTTGATCAGGAACATCAGCGTTGGCTTCTGCTGGAGCGGTTTTGAGGGAAAGGGGAAGAGCAGCAGTACTTGGCCACGGCTTTTCTTGCACGTGCTTGCAGAGAAATGAATGCTTTTATTTTCCCACTCTCTCTTGCTATTTCCCAGCCAAATGCATGCAGCAATTTATATTTTGCTACCAGAGATGCCATCTCGGTTGTCGCCCTGGAATAGCTGCTCAGCTCCATGCCAGCATTGTCATGGAACAATATTTCTACTATTTGTTGTGGTAATAGTTGTTAGTGACAGAGCAATTAACGTGTCACCTGCAGCACAACGAAACGTGACCTCCTTCCATCCCAGCACCCCTTTGGTGCCCAAACCAGTGAGCCTGGGCTCCCCTTGGCTCTGCTGGTTGGTGCCAGGGCTGTCCCGGAGCAAGGGTCGCTCCGGTGGGATGCCTGGGCCTGCAGGCTGGCTTGGAATGGTTGAATTTGTGGGAAGGGAACGTGTCCCACTGGGATGCACTGTAGCAATCCAGCGCTTCAGCAGCTCCCGGAGCTGGAGTTGGCTCCCCACCAGTTTCCTGTTGACGTCACCTGCTATTTCTCTGCTGCAGTTTTTACAACTGTTGAGCTTTCAAGGGTAATCGGAGCTGAGTCCGGCCAACCTCGGCAGCTGCCGATGAGGGAACGCGGCTCTACCTTCCCCAGTTCCCCCCGCTTGCCTTCACTGCTGCTCCCAGCCTTGGGGACCCCTGCGATCTGGGGACACCGGGCGAGGAGGGCTCTGTGAAGCCGGCGGGCGCTCGGGGCCATGCATTCCCACTGAAAAGAATCATCGGTGCTTGCAAGAAGTGCCGTGCGCTGGATCCTGCGGGAATTTTTTTCCCCTCCCTCCTCCAATCCGCCCCCGTCCCTCTCTTCTGCCAGGCGTGCCGGCGCTGCTCTTCATTTCTGGGAAACCATGGACAAGAAGCAAGGTAGATGTTGCAATTTCCAAAACACGTGGTGGGGGAGAGCAAAGGGCTGATTTTGGTCCTAAAAGGGGCTGTGTAACTTTCTGGGGTCAATCCACGCGGTTTTGTTTCTCCTGGCTTGGGCAGGGGGTTGGTCTTTGCAGCTGGGGATCTATTTTTAAAGCCTCGGAAAAGTTGCATGTTTTGTGTGGGGTTAAAACTCTGGCGTCTTAATTGTAAAAAAAAGATCGAATGCAGCATGTCTAAAGGAAAATATGCAGAGGGTAAAGCTGGCTTCTGGCTCCGGTTTGAGTTGCATTCCTGGGACGCAGGGTTTTCCAGCAGCTCTCCGTGGCTGTCCCCTGCCTGTTGCATGGGGAAGGTGGGTGCCCACGGCCCCAGCAGTCGGGAGCTCTGATTCAGCACGGGCTGAGAGGCTGTTTTGGGGCTGCAAGGGGCTTTTTGTGCAGCGTGGTTTTTTCCTGCTGCTCGCTGGCAGTTTTGCAGAAGTGAGGAGCGCGCTGACCCGCGGGAGCCCCTCTGCAGCGGGACCTCGGCGGGACGATGAGTGATGGCTCTCGGCAGGTTGAGAGCCCTTTTTCCACTTCATGGATAGCTTTTTCCACTCCCAACAGTGGAAAACAGCACAAAGTGTGCCTGTGAGGAGCTAGCTCGCATGACCAAGCACCCGAATTCCCCTCTCTGCTTTGCACCCTGCCTCCAGTTTATTTCTTTTTTTTGTTCTTCCTTCATGCATTTTTGTTCCAGCTCTTTCTTTGCAGCAGGGCTGGGATCCACCCTCCAGCCTTCTGCCCTATCCGTGGCATTTGACTCTCCTCGTTGGATCGAGGAGAACCGGGATGCATCCAAAACATTTCCCCCAGCACTAACAAAGCAGTGCAGCACTCGGAGCAGCCTCCCGTGCCCAGGACTTCACCTGGGGCTGCAAGCAGAGCCCTGGGGAGGCAGTGGTGAGGTTTAATTTCAAAGGTCGACTCAGGCAAATAGTTTTATTTGCAGTTCTTTAGATTGTCCTGTTCATTTTTCTCCGCCCACGCCAGCGGAGTGGGAAGGAAAAACCTCCCGCGGAGAGGTGCAACTTAATAGGGCTGAAGTTGGTGGTGGCAAAAATGAGGATTCCGGTGTTGAATTAGGCAGTTCCAGGAAATGTCTGGCGGTTCGTAACTGGTGGTGGTTATAGCATGAGAAAAAATCTCGTTGGGCTTTTTTTTTTTTTTTTTCTTTAGGAGGAAATGGTTCCTTTCTTAGCATAAAGGATGCAGTTACGTGCCTCCAGCATCACGTGGGTTGCAATTTCATCCGCACCAGGAACTTCTGTCAGCTAATTTTCCCCTGCCTGGGTGCAGGGCACCGTGCCCTATGTGTCTGTGGCTGGCAGCTCTTTCCTGTACCCGGAATCGTGCCCTGCCATCCTGTGGGCTCGGGGCTGGCAGCAGAGCCCTGGAGCTTGCAGGGATAACCAGGATATGTCCCCAGATCGCCTTGTCCCGCTGCTGCCTTTTGGCCTTTGCGGAGGGATCTCTTGAGGGGAACTTGTGCTTGCAGACACCCCTCCTGCGAGAGCCCAGTGCCTTGGGAAACTGGAGGGTTTCCAGGATTTTCAGGTGGCGTAAGCAGTTGTGCACATTCTAGCGATTCCTCCTGCACCGACCCTCGCGGGATCCCAAATGTGGGAGGGATTGTGCTGAGTCTCAAGTGTAGGGGAGACAGTGCCAGGGACTCTCCAGTGGGAAGGAGCTGACAGCAGCTGCCTGCGGGGGCTGCAGGCAAATGCTGCCCTGCAACTGAAGGGCTTGAGTTGCAGGGTCATGTCATGTCCATCCCTCTGCCTTTCTGCTTTTCTCTTTTTTCCCGTTTTTGTATTCCCTTCCCTAGTTTTTCCTGCACTCTCATTCACGCTGAACAGGGCATGGGCTCTCCTTGGGGAGAGGCACTGGCGCCGCAAGCAGTGGGAGAAGCTTGCAGCAAGGTCAGCCTTTGAGAGCTGGAAATCTCATGTCAGGTTTTAGGAGAGCTGTAACAAACGAATCCAACCTCTTCCTCAGCTCCCTGGCTGCAGGGCAGCATCCTGGGTGATTTTATTCCTGCAGGCATGGGCTGAGCTGGGTTTTCTGCCCTTCGTAGGTGGCCCAGGTAGAGCCTGGAAGTGGTGGTGTAATACCTCTGGTTTAATCAATGCTTTTCCAGGTTGGAGCTGGGAAATGCTTTTTGGGACTCGGCAGGACAGGCTGGGAAGGGAATGGTTGCTGACTCCCACTCTGGGAAGTCAAGAGTGATAGTTTGGGAGTACAGGCAAGTGTGCAGGGTGCCTGTGACAGCAGAGTTCATGGCCAGTGCCCATTGAAAGACTGTCCTGTACAGAGCAGGGGTTTGGAACAGGGAATCTCCGTGTCCCTTGCTGCCCGGCTATCCCATGCTGCAAATCCTGCCTACGAGCTTGGGCTCCACTGGACAATGCACCCTGAGATTCCCAACCCCACACTGGGTGCTCCCAGCTCCCTGCAGCCGGGGCTGAGGAAGGGCTGAGGCCATCCTGCAGGAGGCCTGGCTCGGGCTCCTGTGGACCCTGCTCCTGGCCTGTGAGTCACGGCCGCGGTGCCAGGGGAGCCGCTGGTGGCACAGAAGGCGCTTTGTGCCGGCTCTGCGGGGTTACTATGGCAATTGGGGAGAGGGAGAGCAAACAGATGGAGCAGAATCCAAGCCAGCATGGGGGGATTTCAGGGCTTCGTGTAGAGGTCTGGCTGGTAGCTGCTGGGGGGGCTGTGTGTGGAGCAGAGACCAGTCTGAGTTTCGGAGCAGGTCCTGGGGGTGAAACGCTCAGCACCGAGCTAAATCCATCCCCTGGGATAGGATGGGTGCCCACAGCAAGCTCCACAAGCTTGCCTGAGTGCAGAAGGACTCAGGGGACCCCAGTTTGTAGATTGTGTTCTTGGCCTCCCACACTGAGTAGTGTGAGGCTGGGAGTGGAAAGGGGAGGCGTTTCTGAACCCAAGGACAACATCTTTCCTGTGGCTCCGTTTTGCGTTTGCTGCCGTCATTACTCAACTGGATATTTTGCAAAGTGCCGTCAGTGGATGTGTGGGGCTATTCATAGTGCCCCTTCCAGCCCTGCTGGGTGGGCGATGGGGAAGGGAAACTCTACAGGCTCACAAATTAGAACTTGTGATTGCTCTGACATGGTCAGGTGGTTTCCATCCAAGCGGGATCGGTTTGGGGTGGAGTGGCTTGTTGGCTGGTTTCACTGAGCTGGAAGTTCACATCATGGAAACTGTGCTGCTCTTGGAGCTTATGGGTCAGCTGTGATGCAGGAAAAGTGGCAGATCAGATGGGAGTGTGGACTGATCCGTGCTGATGCCCTCAGCAGGGAGGGATGCCGCTGATCCTGCAGTATGTTGCAGACCAGTTTTAACCCACAACCTCCGCGAGGTTTGCATTTGCGGAAAGACAGGGCAGGTAAAGTGAGTTCCAGGCACCTGTTTTATCTTGGAGCTGGCAGGGCACAGGGATGGGGGCTGTCGGTGCTGGGGACACGTTGGGCACGTGTCACGCTTCTGTCCTGCTCCAGCTGCAGGAGCTCTTGCACGGTGCTGCATCTCCTGCTGAAATTCCAGCTCCTCGCCACTCCCCTCCCTTCCCTGGCAGCCTTTGGAGTGCTGGACTTTGTCCACACGCCTGCTCCTGGCAGCCAGGCAGGTAGGAGCTGTTTGAAAAGGCTGTCCAAGGCCACACTGAGCTGTCTGCTCCCAGCCCTGTGTCTGGAGCACACCTTGATATTCCTGCTTTCTAATGGATCTTCTAGCTCTGCACAGCCAGAAGCACCTTTAGCTGCAAAGTGCAGCTGCCCCCTTGTCTCTCCTGGGGGGATCAGGACTTTCATGCTCTCAGCTGCAGCACTTCAGCCCCTTGGGGTCAGTTTATTTTCCCAGGGAATTGGGGTGGAATTTTCACCTGCAGGTTTCTGGCCTGTCCTGGCCCTGCCTGAGCCCCGTTTCCCTCTGCAGCAGTGGATGCTGTCATCTCAGGGCTGTTTGGAGTTGGAAGGAGAGGGACAAGAGCATCCTCTTGCCAGTCACTTGTGGTGCCTTGTCCTTGTGCCTCAGCCTGTGCAAGCCTGGATTTATGAGGGATTCACTGCTGGCTGATAGCTCATGTCTGGTTTTTCCCTATTTTCCATCGTTGTGGATGGGGTGTCTCCTCTTCTGCTGGGACGAATCCCTTGCTTTTGCTGAATATCTGGTGGTCATTGCCCTCCATGCCAGATCCAACTCTGGCTCTTCCCAGAAAGGCCAGGCTGGGGCCAGGGCCCTGAGGGCCGAGGAGCCTCTGGACAGGGAGCGTTTTTTGGGAGCCCTGCACATCACTAATGGCGTGGGGACCTCTTGTGGCTGGAGAAACGGGGATGGGGCCAGGCTTGGCTGCACTCCCAAAGCCCAGCTGCCTCCCTCTCCTGGAGCTCTCCTGGATCCATGAGGGATACAGGGCTGCTGTCTGGTTTGGCTGGAGCATGCAGGCTGAGCTGGTGTCTCATTTCTCTCTTTCAGATTCCAAAGGATCCTTGGAGCCGCACAAACCAGGTAAGTGCCCAACAGAAATTGCAGCTTTAACCCCAGAAAGGGTTTAAATCCCAAAGAGAGAGGATTGTTAATGGCCGTGAAAGGTAAAGAGCACTTTTGGGGTACAGTGCTTGGCTTCAAGACCTGGAAAATGATCTGTTAGTGCACCCTTGGCTATTTCTACAGAGAAGTGCTCAATAGTGACATTGAGACCCACTTGTGCTTCTGGCTCTTGCCTGAAATTTTGGGCAAGTAGTCACTGTGACCTTCTTGGCATTTTGCTGACCATAGTGAAGGGTCCAAGCCCTGCATTCCCTGCCTAGTGGCTGCTGGGAAGAGGATGCTTGAAGGAAAAAAGCAAAGATCCATTTGCTCACCTGTGCACCTTCTCTTCCAGTGAAAGGCAAGAAGAAACGGGATCTGAGGATAACATGTGTCCCCATCAAACCACCCGTTGCCAACACAACGTAAGTATCTCTGCTGCTTATAGAGGTTTTCCAGAGCTGGATTTGGCACTTTCTCGAGAGGAATGGCCAGTGAAGACTTCCCAAAATCAGCATAGTTATTTTTTTCTCTTAAGCTGTGGCTCGTGGGTGAAGAGAAGGAATTGCACATGTGTGTGCAGACACGTGCACAGCGTGTGTCCCTCTGGGAGGCACCTGTTTGATTTGAAATGTCCTAAAGGCAAAGGCTCAGAATCCTCTGGGAAGCTCTCCTCAGTCCTTCTGCCATGGCTCTGCCAGTGCCAAAGGGCAAAGATGTGGTAGAGAGAGTGAATCTGCCTAAGGGGAGAAGAGAGGAAGAATTTTAGTGCAGGAGAAGAGGTGATGGTAGCTGGACCACGACAGAAGCCAGAGGCACAAAGGTTAGGGAGTGCTTTACATGACCTGAGTATCAGGATTAGTTTGAGTTGCTTGCAGCTCTTTACCCTGCTACAAAGAGGGCACAGACATCTTGCACTGTTGTGCTGCTTGGTGCCGGGGCCAGTGCCCAGCAGTATCTCAGGACACTGGAATTTCTCTGCCCTGTTTGCTTCGAGCTGCTGATGCTTGTTGTGCCATGGGGGAGAGCCCAGGGTAGCAGTGCTTGGTTTGACAAAGAGCAGAGGGCTAAAATTCCACTTCCATGGTGCTCTTCCAAAACACTTCGAGCTGCATCGCCACTGCTGTGCCTTGCTTGCGCCAGAAACCTGTTCCAAGGAACTCTCCCAGCTCCACGAGAGCAGTGAATTCCCCAAAAGAGAAAATATCACTGCTGAAAACCCCAGGTAGAAAGGGAGAGGCAGGGGAACTCCCCCACTGATGCTGTGCAGCCTTGAACAGCCTCGAAGCCCTGCGAGTGACAACCACCTCCTTCCCCCACGGGCACATTTGTCTCTGCTCCTGCCAGAATTTGAATTTCCCCTGGAGAAGGCCTCATGCTGGAGTCTGCAGGGCTTTGCATGCCCAGAGGCTGGTGCAAGCTGTCCACAGCTCCTTTTCTCCTTGCTTTTCAAGCTGCAGTGCAAATATTTGCGCAGTGCAAGGCTTTTGCTCAGAGCCCAAAGTACTTCCTTGAAGCCTGAGGCTGCTCTGATGGGAATTGAGACTGAACTGGTTGGGCAATCTCTGCTCTTAGAAGCTCCCAGGCGATGGGGAGAGCCCAGAAGTGAGGCACGAGGGGCAGAACACTCATGATGGCTCTAAAAGTACCGTGCTGCCCGTAATGGGAAGTGGGCAACAATGAGGAAAAAAGCCATAAAGGACAACTTTCGCCTGCCTGGCATTGTGCAAAGGGTGACACCAGCGTGCTGCCTGCTCTGCCTGCCTGGAACAGGCAGCAGAGTGTACACAAATGACTCACGGAGGAGGAATTACCTGTTGTTCCCTCGCGTGCGTTTCGGGCTACGTGGCTGTGCTGTTACAACACCTGCCTGTCAAAACATGACAGCTGAGCTGCTCCGCCACAGAAACGTCTCATCCCGCGGCTCTCGGCTCCTCGGGCTCCTCTCCCGAGCAGGAATGGTTTCACAGCCTGGTGGTTTGGTGTGTGTCTCACCTGGCTGACTCCCCAGGGTGCTCCCTGTGCCTCGTGGGTGTGGGGTGAGGTGTTGCTGGCACGATTTAAAGCGTTTGAGGGGGGGCTGGTTGGAACCCACGATGAGGCATGGTGGGGGGGAAAGCAGCAGCTGAAAGTGCTCAAAGGAATGTGAAACTTGGCTCTGGCCAAGAGGATGAATGCAGCTGGGATTTCTCCTGACTCTGCCTCTTTCCTTGCAGGCCCCCAAGGAACTTGGACTCCAGGGCGTTCATTACCATTGGAGATAAAGTAAGTTTCAATGGGGTTTCTTTTTTTTGCTTGCTTCCCATTTTGTTTTCCCTGGGCATGGAGAGCTCTGTGGATTGTGCCTTGCAACCTGTCAGATCAGCCATGCAGCCTCACGGGATACAGCTTTGCAGGGATGGGACATCCCACAGCAGGACCTTTTTCCTGTGGAGCAGTGGGGTGTCCGTGGGTATTTAGAGCAGTGACTGCTGGGGAGCTGAATGTGTCACCTCACCTGTAAGGTGGCTCGTCCCTGAGCCCGTGCACTCCCTGGCTGGGCTCTCCTGCCTGCAGGAGGCACGGGGGTGCCATCAAAGGCCACATGGGCAGTTTTGTCCATAGTGGGAGATCACAGTGGTCTCTTGACAGCCCCACCAGCCACCTTGGTCTGAAGGGATGGAGAGAAGCTGTGGGTGCCCCATCCCTGGAAGTGTTCAAGGCCAGGTTGGATGCAGCTTGGAGTACCCTGGTCTAGTGGAATTTGTCCCTGCCCGTGGCAGGGGGTTGGAACTGGATGTTTAAGGTTCGTTCCAATCTAAACCATTCTATGATGACCCAGCCCATCTGTCCTAAATGAGGGTGGCCTCGCCAAGCTCACAGAGTGCCCCAAACAAAGTCCCTTTATCCTGCCTACCCACAGGTCTGTGTTGCTGCTTGAGGCCCAGGAGAAGCTGGGCACAAAGCTTCTCTCTGGTTCTCCAAAGTCTTTCCTAGTGACCTGATGAAAAACACTGCTAGAAATAGCCACTGTCTCTCTTTTATTTCGTTCTCTTGTTATGGGCTCTCCTGGGGCTGCAGAAGCTGTTTGCAAACGAGCTAAAAATATCCTGCATTGGATCAGCCCTATATCTAGACCCTTCCAGGCTGGGAGGCGGCTTGGCTGATGGGATCTGGGTCCCTTGGCCTCAGTGCCAGGATTAGGGTTGAGGAGAGGAAGCTTTGGCTGGGTCCAGGGAGCAACCCTGCTGCCTGTGCTGTTTCCTGGGCGTGGTGTCACATGTAGGAAGAACTCTGGGAGAGATGCTCTCTGTGACAGCTTGGGCACGGTGTGTGCGAGGGGACAGCGCTGCAGCTTAGGGAAAACTCTACAGAGTCACTTCCTTGCCTGCTCCCAGGAAGGGTCTGGTCCAGGTATTTTGGAGTGACATGATGGAGAAGAGGACTGGGGCAGAAGTCCAGCTTTAGGAGCGGGGCTGCGTGGTGACCTTAGGTCCATGGGATCTGCACAGGCCATGCCGTGCACCCCATTGTCCTGGGAGGGAAGCGCCAGCTCCGTGGGTGCATCCATCACCTCTCGTTGCTGGGCAGGGCAGTGCTGGTTCCTGGAGTGTGCTGGGAACCTCCAGCTTCTGGGGAAGCCTCAGGGCAAATGCCAGGAAAGGAAAAACACAATAACCTGGAACAACTGCAGAACACGTGTCCGAAAAGCACCACCAGATCCTTCCTGGAGGCCCCCGCGAGCCCGCACTGCTCCTCTGCCATCTGCCCGGGGCGGGAGGTCGGACATGTCCCTCAGCCCTGCTCTCCTCATTTCAGCATCCACGTCCTGCCCGGGAAAGGGCCGGCACCTTCCTGCGCCGGGCAGAGCATAGCTCAGTGCTGAGCTCAGGCACAGCCCTCCCTCGATCCCTGCCCGCCGGCCACATCTGGCTGGCATCAACAGCCACATCTGGCTGGCATCAGTGGAGCCAGCGCTGGCAGGAAGGTCCGGCAGAGCTGGTGGCTGCTGCCCGTGCCGTGGCCGGTGCTGAGGGGACAGTGCTGGCCAGGGGCCTGGCAGCCACATCTCCCAGCCTGGCTCCTCCACGCCAGAGGCCGTTTCCTCTCTCCCCGCTCAGGGCGTAGCTCGCAGGCACCGTATCCGGAGCTGTGCCGTGCTTGTTTCCCACCCTCGCTGCCTTTGTGGCCGCTGGGGCAGTTTGGCATCCTGGTATTATTTTCGTTCCCTGGGACCGGAGGAAAACTGGAGGCTGCATAAAGCCTGGCTAAAAGGAGGCCTGTGACTTATTAGGAGCGATGAATGCAGCGTCCAAAAATAGCCCGTGTCTCACTCGGTTCGTGCCCTGCCCAGCAGAGCCAGCAATTACAGGGGAACGTGTCTTTAGGGAAACTTGTTTGTGGGTTGTGCAGGAGCTCGCTGGCTCCCTGCTGTGTCAGGCACTCGCTGGGGTGAGCACTGGCCATGGTTTTTTCCCAGCTTGAAGCAATACTTAGGCAGTTTTCTTGGTGTTAACTCAGGTTTTACCTTGCTGGCAGCTTTTTGGTGGTGGGAGAAAGTATTGAAATGGGTAAAACCTGCTTGAACTCGCTGATAATTAGAAATGGAGTTGCTGTGTGCATGCTGTCTAAGAGAGGCTTTGCACAGGTGGTGTTAGATGCACGAAGGTGTATTAGTGTCTGGTGATTTTTGGGATGTGGGGAGAGATGAGGGATCCCTGGCTGCACACGGGGGTTTAGAGCTGTGGTGGAGGCTCCTGACTGCTGCCCATGTTGGCACAGGAGCTGTTAAAATCCTGCAAATAGTTCAGCAACTTCAGAAATACCCTTGTGTGGGTAATCCCCAGCAGGCAGAGAGGCACCAACCTTTGGTGCCCTTTCTAGTGGCAGCGTTCCCTGGGCTTAAAGGATGAAAGTCCTGATCTCCATCTGCACAGGGGGAATTAAATGAGCCCTGGAGAGTGTGGGGTGAGAGGGTTTGGGCTGTGATGCAACAGGGCCAAAAATACCCCCATCTTCTCAAAGTGTGGTTTCTCTGGAGTCCTCTAGGTACCACTGCTTGAAATGCTCTGCATGAGTGAGCCGAAAGCGTTGCTGATGTCCTTGCTGATAAATGTGCCTGTCCCTGATGTCATTTTGTCCTCTCTCCCTAAAGAACTTCGAGGTGGAAGCTGATGACCTGGTGGCCATTTCGGAGCTGGGCCGCGGGGCCTATGGCGTGGTGGAGAAGGTCCGGCACGCGCAGAGCGGCACCATCATGGCCGTGAAGGTGAGGACACCTGAGTGGGATGGGGATCAGGGTGGGCAGCTCCAAGAGAGCAGAGGAACCGCTGAGCTCCACTGGTTGTGGCAAAACTGGGGACGGGCTTATCTGGGTTTGGCAGCTTCTGGTGGTCCTGGTGTGGTTTGGCTGGTGAAGGGTCTATGTTGATACTGGCTGGGCATGGTGGGGTTGATAACAGCCTTGGAAATCCAGGATTGGTGCCTGCAGTGCAAGGTTGAGATGTCAGAGTCCAGGCTGCTGCATCCGCTGCAGCGCGTGCCAGGGGTTTGGCATTTGTTAAGGCTCTGTCTGGCAGAGGCAATCGGGGCGTCTCCTCCTGGGTGCTGCTGGCTGCAAAATCAGGATAAAGCGCTTGCCCTGGCCCCAGAACCGCAGGTCCTGAGTCGGGCTGGGAGCTGATGGTGTTACCCCAGCTACACCAAACCCTTCTTCCTTCATATTTGTCTCAGAGGATTCGAGCCACTGTGAACACTCAGGAGCAGAAGAGGTTGTTGATGGACCTGGACATCTCCATGAGGACAGTTGACTGCTTCTACACAGTCACCTTCTATGGAGCCCTCTTCCGTGAGGTACTGACCTGGTGGGTGCCTGGTGGGCACCTGGGGTCGTGGGATTGCACTGAAGGCACCCAACTGTCCCCAAACATCTCTGTGTTCTTCAGCCCAGCTCCTTAGCTCCCACAGATTTCCAGGGAATTCCCTCTCAACCGCTTTCTCTCCATCTGCAGGGTGACGTGTGGATCTTCATGGAACTCATGGACACCTCCCTAGATAAATTCTACAAGAAAGTACTGGAGAAGAAGAAAACCATCCCTGAAGACATTTTGGGGAAAATGGCCGTGTCTGTGAGTGGCTCTTGGGTTCTTAGATGGGTTTGTGCATCCCCTGAGCCTGTTGGAGGCCTCTCCTGAGGCTCGTGGTGTGTTTGCAGGGAGAGGCTGCTGCTGCCTGTGACTGATGGGTGCTTTTTCACTCTCTTTGTCCCCAGATTGTACGAGCTCTGGAGCACCTGCACAGTAAACTGTCTGTAATCCATAGAGGTAAGTGCTGGATGGGGTTAGTGGAGTGTGACTGGAGATCCAACCTTGAAATAAGCCAGGGGAGGTCTCCTTGCCAGGTGTGGTGTGTCCCTGTGGGATGCCTAAAGTGGAATCTGCTGGTGCTTAGGACTGTGGTGAACAGATCTAGCTGCTCGTTCCTGAGTTGCAACCCTTCTTGCAGGATGTTGTTCTCTTCCTCCTTTCCAGATGAAAGGTTGAATGTAACAACAAAATTCCTCACTACCTCTATTTTATGAGCACCTCTGTCCCTCTTGGAGTACAGATGTGCCTTGAAGGCAGCTCTTAGAGACAAAGTCCCCAAGTCCTCCTGGCCTGGGTGGTTTTAGCAAAGTGAGGGCTGAAGGAGACCTTACAAAATCACAGATGGGAGTTGTAACACCCAGGTCCTGCTCTCTATCCTGGTATAGCCCCTTGTGTAGTTGTGGACAGATCATGGTGTGCATGAGACAAACTGTCCTGAAGGTTTGGTAAAGTTGTGTTTTTAAGGCTGTGCTGGGCACAGAAATCTCTCTTGGGTAGCTGGGGATTAACTCCTCAGCATTTTATTTCAACCTTTTGAGCTGCCTGGTTGGAGAGGGGTCCTGTTCTCCCTGAAGGACATGGTTGTAGTTTACCTGGGAGCGACTTTTATTGAAATAAGACTGGTGGGGTTTTGTCTCCCTCCCTTTGTGTTGGGGCCTGCCTGGTCCCTCCCAGGCCTGCAGGGAATTGCCTGTCTTGTCTCAGACTCTTCAATACCCCTGCAAATGCCCAATTTTCCCTCTTGCATTTTCTCTTAGACGTGAAACCTTCCAACGTGCTGATCAACAAGGAGGGGCACGTGAAGATGTGCGACTTTGGGATCAGTGGCTACTTGGTGGACTCTGTTGCCAAGACCATGGATGCTGGCTGCAAACCCTACATGGCTGTAAGTGCAACCCTGTGCAGCCCTCAGCCCCGACTGCTTCTAAGAGGCTGCTGCTTAGAAATCAGTCTGCTTCACCTCCACCCTGAGATAAAAGCCTCTCGAGAGTGCTCTGGTCTCCCTGACTCAGCAGAGCCTCCAAGGGTGGGATCACCCTCCCTGTAAGCCCAGCTCTGTGTTAATCCCACAGCGACTCTTCCTCTGCCCCTTCCATTTGCTGAAGGGTACAAAACTGGCTGGTGCTGGTTGTGGTGCTCGGGAGGGCTGCTCCTTGTTGGACAGAAAGTGCTGAGGGTTTTCTTGGCAGGATGGTTTCATTTCATCCTCAAGTCAGTGTGAATTTCCCTTTGCCATCTGTGGCATCCGTGTGGGAAGCGTGTGCTCCTGAGGCAGGGATCGTGTGAGTCTCCCTCTCCTGCAAAGAGGGAGAGTGGATGTGAGTTGTGTGGAGCAAAATGTGGCTTTCATCAGTGCTAGATTTAACCTCAGACCCTGCCTCCCTGGGGACATGAACCAGGGAAATCCACCCAGCCTGGCTTTTGGAGCCAGGGATTTGCTCTGTGGGGTTTGCGTTGGGAAAACAGGAGTGGCAACATCTCCCATTTTGCTGTTACAGCCAGAAAGAATAAACCCTGAGCTGAACCAGAAGGGCTACAACGTGAAGTCGGATGTCTGGAGCCTTGGGATCACAATGGTAACGCCAAGGGCTGGGGTCTGTATCTGCAGCCCTGGGGTTGGGGTGGGGTTTGGGCAGGTGGGGCTGTACCCCTGCTGTGAGCAGTGGCAGCTGGGTGGGTGCCCATCAAACAGGACTCAGTTTGAGCGTTGACAGCTCAGGGCATGAGGTTAATTACCCAGGGAGTTCAGGCTCCCAGCGGACAATATCAGGATGACAATGAGCATCCAAGAGTCTGGCTTTTAATTGCTCTGCAGTTCCCTGCGTGCTGGCTGAGGGGTGGTCGGTGGAGCAGGGTTTGCTGCAGCTGGGGCTCAGCCTTCCTGCTTCAGCCCCCCCATGTCACCAGAGCCTTGCAGGGGATTCCAGTCCTGCTGCAGTGAGAGCTGCTGTGTGTGGTTTGCAGCAAATCCTGCCTGCGGGGTAGCTCAGAGCAGCCAACAGGAAGGGGAAATGCTTTCAGTTCCAAAATCGCAGCTGCTCGGGATGGTTTATCTGCCTCCTGCAAGAAACAAATCTTGCAGAAAGCAGCTGAGATCCTCTGGCGCCAGTG
Source organism: Callaeas wilsoni (assembly GCA_013398955.1). Taxonomy (NCBI): domain Eukaryota; kingdom Metazoa; phylum Chordata; class Aves; order Passeriformes; family Callaeidae; genus Callaeas; species Callaeas wilsoni. The sequence goes on along the minus strand of VWPU01004795.1, from coordinate 134,211 downwards.
GACAAAGGAAATCCCAGCTGTTGGCTCCAAGGGATGCCTGAGAAACACGGCTCCTGCTTTCCAGGAGACGCTCTCTCTGAGAGTACATTATTTTCAGGAATTTTTCCTGTGCCCTCTTAGCTGTGGCCTTTGTTTTGGGTGCTGCATCCCCGCGTTTGTGTGTGCTGTGTCTTGGCAAATATTCCCTGTTCCCCAGCGTGGTCTCCTCCACAGTGCCAAACCCAGGCCCCTCTCCCTGGTGTCCCCATGCCAGTGCAGGGCTGGGCTGGCTGGCTGGAAATGTCATCAGCTCTGAGCTGCAGGAAGCTGTGGGATGGGAGACTCTGAGTGATGGAATATCCAAACCTTTCCAAAGCTGGGAGGGAGAGAGGACCTTGCTGGAAGCTGGCCTGCCTGCAGCTGAATGGAGCCCCAGAATGTTTAGTTCCCTCCGGTGTCTTCCTCCTGGGCTGTTTTCCTGTTTGGTTTGGTTTTGTTTTGTTTGTTTTATTTTCTTTATGAAGGGGTTGGATTGATTTCAGACCAGACAGTTTGTGGGCCATTGAGTTGCAGGGCTATTCCAGGCCTTCCTGGGCTGCTGCCTTCATTCAGTTTTAAAGCAGTAGGAACTGAGCTCCCCCAGCCTGAGCCAGAGGCAGGGAGGGACACAGGGCTCTGTCCTCACTCTGTCCTTTCAGGCTCGTTATTCCTGCCACTAAAAAATATACACTAAAGAATTGCAGGATTACAAACATATGAAAATATAAAAGCTAAAATCCTAAAGCATCACTGTCACACCCTACCAGGCAGGTCTGGAGGTTCTGTTGCCCATTTTGAGACAGGAACTGATCCTTGGCATGAGGAGACTGCCCAAGACCTGTGACAGACTTTTTCCTTCTCAAATGAGGGATGGAGCAGAGGTGACTTGTAGGAAGAACCCAGTAATTGAGGTGGTTTTGGCAAAATGATGTTCTAGCACTTAATTTTTCTTCGGTTTGTGGATTTTTTGTGTGTTTAGCTCATGCAGTGCCAGCCCAAGGCCCAGAGGCTGCCTTACGGCCAGCAGAGCACTTTGGAAGCCTGTGCAGAAACTGTGTGCTGTTATTATTATCTTTTTAAATAATCCCATTTTACATATCTTTTGTGACTTCCTGTAAATGCATTAATATGCTGAACCAGCCTCAAAAGGAAGTATTTTTGGCCTCTGGGTCTGTGTATTTAAAAAAAAAAAAAAGAAAAAAAAGTGGTATGACCCAAATTGAAAATGTTTTGTTAGGAAGGAGGGTTTTCCTTTGAATCTGAGCTGGCTGAGCATCGTGGGTTTGTGCTTGGTGTGTGTCTCACGTTGCCCTGCCTCCCTCCCCAGATTGAACTGGCCATTCTCCGCTTCCCGTATGAGTCCTGGGGGACACCCTTCCAGCAGCTCAAGCAGGTGGTGGAGGAGCCCTCGCCCCAGCTGCCGCCCGAGCGCTTCTCCAAGGAGTTCGTGGACTTCACAGCACAGTGGTGAGGCTCTGGCAGGGGCTGGTGGCTCTCCCAGCCTGGCTGAGGAGGAGCCCTGAGCCGCAGGGGTTGGAGCGAAGCGCGGGGCTGGGTTTGCTGTCCTTTGGGAGCCCATTTCTCCCCTCCTCGCTGTACCTGGTGCTCAGCATGGCAGGAAGCGCTGCCCAAACTGGTTTTGCTCTCGGCCTGACTCACCCAGGCTGGTTGGAAGGTGCAGAGGTTTCTCTTCCTCTTTTCCTGTCACTGCTGCTGAAATGTTGGTGTTTTCTGGCAAAGTGGCAGTGAAACCAGAACGAACCCCTGGCAGCCTCTGGGTGAAAGCTGCTTTGTGGTTTTGTGGGAAGCTGCGCCCTCCGGGGTGTCCCCTGCTCCCTGGAGCTGCCAGGCAGAGGCAGGCTCACCCTGCAGGTGCCGGGAAACCATCCTCTCCTCCCCAGTTGTTCTGGCCTGTGTGGGGCAGGCTGCAGAGCTGCTTGGCTTGTGCTGTTTGAGGCAAAACACCGAGTTGTCCTTCCCCAGTTACCTGCCTGGCTGCTTTGCTGGTGGTTCAGACCTGCTCAGCCAAGGAGGGAGAGGGATGGGTGCAGCCCACGGGAAGCATTTCATGTTGGTTGGGAAGGGGAGATCCCCTATGACAGACCATGTACAGCAAAAGAAGAAGATCCTACAGCCTTTCTCTCCCATTTTTCCTTTCCCTTCCAGCTTAAGGAAGAACCCAGCGGAGCGAATGAACTATTTAGAACTTATGGTAAGTGCAGAGCTGTTTCTGCTGGTCTTTATTCCCGATTTTGAAACTCAAATCAGTGGTCCAGCAGAGAAGTGGGACAACATGTGGGTGATTTTTCAGGCACAGAGTGGGATGAGTGTAGTGTTTCTGAGGTGGGAGGGTGTGTTGATTTCATGGGTGTTAAGGTCAGGGTTTCCAGGTGTTTTCTCCCTCTGCCCTGTCTGCTCTTGGAGCATTTAGACGTCGAAGGATGGTAGTACAGCTGCCAAGGTGGGGTGTCCCACTGGGGCTGAACTGAGAAATGCCAAAGTTCATCCTTTAGCTGAAAATGGTGTCTGTGGGAGCCTGGGGAGGAGGTCGGTGTCCACCTCCATCTGTGTGACCTCCCCCAGGGTCTGCTTTTGGCCTTGGTGTCAGCTGACGTTGTCTTTGCTCTCGTTGGCAGGAGCACCCTTTCTTTACCTTGCACGACACCAAAGAGACTGACATGGCCTCCTTCGTGACAGAGATCCTCGGGGAAGACTCCTAACTCCCAGCTCCCAGCTTCCTGCACTCCCTCCATCCCGGCTTCCCCGCAGGAGAGCAAGCCAGAGCCAGCGAGGACTCGAGTTCAGGGTGGTTTGCACAAATCACACCTCCCCGGCCTGGGGGCATCTCTGGCCCCATCCGGCCTCAAAATCTCTTCTCTCTTTGCCCCGAGAAGGAAATCCCCCAGGAGGAGCCGTTTGAAGCCATCACCTTCCCAGCTGAGCCACGGACTGTGAAGGCTCAGGAGCTTCCAGGAGAGGACGATGCCCACGGTGTCTGAGTGGGCAGAGGGTGCCAGAGGCCACCTCCCCTCCCCAGTACCCAGTGCACAGCGCAGGGGGTTGTGTTTCTTTGCTGCCTGGGGAAGACAGAGAGAATCAGTGCTGCTGTGCTTCTCCCACTCCTCTCCTGCCTGCCCAAAGTCCCTTCCCTGGAGTCTGGTATCACTCGCCTTCCCTTTGTGCCTGGCTCTCTGCCCCCAGGAGCCCACACAGCTTTAGGGGCTGCTGTTCAAGAGGCTCTTTTAATGCCTGGCTACTTTAAGGACCTTTCGAGGCAGCACCAGGTTGGGCATCCCTCTCCTTCAATCCATGCTGCTCCTTTGGAGGGGCAAAAAAGGCATTTTTCCACGAGCCCACGGTGACACAAGCTGCAGCCCACGCTGTCCCCACGCCTGCCCCTGGGACTTCATCCAGCATCCATCCCTTCCCTCGTGGGCACCAGGTGATGGACAGACAGCAGGTCCCCAGGCTGCCTCCCCTGGAGGCCACATCCCTGCTCCGGGCATCGCCTTCCGCAGCCCTGGCTGCCTCCACCTCCCCTGGCTCCTGGAGAAGACGCTGCTCCATCTGCTTTCCAAGCTGGAGCTGATGTAAGACCTCGCACTGTGACACCCGCTCGTTCTAGAGGCTGAACTCGCGCCCCTCGTGTCCCAAACTGTCCCCAACCCCTGCGGGTGCCAGCGAGAGCCAAACCCCAGTGGCTGGCCTGGGGCTGCCGGCAGTTGTACATTTGATGTCTATATATAATGGACTTTGTAACATGTTTCTTAGGTTTAATCTAACTCGCTATAAATTAAAGCCCTTCTGTGTGGGAGGAGGGAGGAGCAGTTCCTCCCCTGCTGACAAATCCACTGTGAAAACCTGATGTGTTTCCCCATGCTCCCAGCCCGAGGAGCCAGGGGAGCAGGAGGGGTTTCTGGCTTCTACTGTACATGATCACGGATAAACGCACCGGCTGTGGGTTTTGGTTTTGTTTTTCTTTTTTTTTTAAATTGAGTTTTTCCGAAGGATTTTTTTTTTCTAATATATATTTGTGTGTGTGTATGTGTGCTCTATATATATTATATATTTTTAAATCAATGATGAATGTGTGGGTGTCTATGTGGCCAGCAGATCTGGTGGAATAACATTTTTCTGGCTAAACTTGGGCAAGGGAGGGGGAAGGGGTCACTAGAAAACACTCTGGCCTAAGATTACCTTTTTCTTTTTCCCTCTTTTTTAAAGAAATTAATCTATTTTTTAACTGAATCCTTTACAAATGTTATTCCTGAAATTCATGCCCTGGAGGTCTGGATTTCAGGGTGAATTCCCAGTGTTCAGGGTCCCCCTCAATGAAGAATGATGTCCCCTTAAATTCACTGTCCCCCCTCCTGCGGTCCAGGGTTTGATGCGGTGCTGGAGACACCCTGCCTGGGAACTGGGCTGCTCCTGGGAAAGCTGCTTTGGGGCAAATGGTTTTCAGTCCTTGGGGCATCACACAGCCATGCTTTTCCCTGTGCCATCCCTCTGATCCCCCTCGCCGAGTCGACAAACCCTGAGAGAACCAGCCCAGGTGGAGCTGCACAAACCCTGTTTCGCTTTGGTTCCACCCTGACCCCCCAGCCCACCTCTGGATGGAAAATAAGGAAGTGATTGATGTTCTCCCTGTCTCCCTGCTCCTCATCGTGCTCTGCAAACCACCCGACACTCACCTGTACCCGCTTGGTTTGACAGCTTTGCTGCTGAGATGTACAATTGTATTTTTTTTTTCATAGTCAGTTACTTTGGATTATTTTTGTTTTAAGCTGAGCTTTTGGGTTTTTTTCCTTCTCTCTTTATTTCAACCCCTTTCCCCTTCCTTTATCTCACCCTTTTCTGTGCTTTGGGGAATGGTGCATTTTTTATTTTTTGCATGTTTTTTTATTTTCTTCTGCATTTCTCCTCCTGGAGAAAGTCCTGATTTCTGTATTTTGGGAAAAAGGAGCATCTGCCCTTTCAAACACAGGGGAGATGGCTCTGGGGTGGGCTTGGGCCCCTGTGGATGAGTTAAGGCTTTGCTGAGGAGGCGAACACACCACACCTCCCTGTGCCATCTCCTCTGCTTCATTCAACACAGGTCTTACCTGTCCAAATCTTCACCTCCCTGCTTCCCTGTGCCACCTTGTTCCCTCTGCAGTGGCAGTTCCTTGGGGAGAACCAGCTTGGTTTTAAGGTGGGCGAGGATTTTGACTCGCATTGGAAGCCCCTCTCCCCTTGTACTTTTGGGAATGGTCTGTACCCCTCAACCCCCGTCCTTGTTTCCAATAAAATTCACCCTCAAACCCAGTGTTTGTCTCTTGTTGCTGTTTGAGCATCAGCTGGGGGCTGTTTGGGGCAGCAGCTTGGAGGGGAATCCTGCTTTCTCCTTATGTTGGGGGGGTGATGCTGCTCCTCCTTTGGGGCTTGTACAAGCTGTGACCCTTGGAATGGGATCCCTGGAGCCGCCCCCCGGGACTGGGGGGGCAGCAGCCTGGGGAGGGATCCTGCTACTCCTGTACTTTCTCCTCCTCTTGCGGAGTGATGCTGGTCCCTGTCTGGGGCTTGTACAACCCGGGAACCCCAAAGCAGCATCCCAGGAGTGGGACCCCCGGAGCTTTCCCCCCGGGAGCGCTGCCAGGGGCTACCCAGGGTTCTGCTGCTCTTGTGGCCGGGCAGGAGGGTGGGGGTGTGGGTTTCTGGGGCAAGGGGAGGCTCACCATGGGTTGGGGATCCCCTCGAGTCGGGGGGCTCGGGGCAGCACCCGCTGCCCGCGGCCGCGAGGGGGAGGCAGCGCCCGGCGCCGGGACACGGCGGGACCGAGCGGGACACGGCGGGATGAGCCCGGATCCACGGGGATGAACATCCACCGGGACCCCGCGGGATGAGCCTGGATCCGCGGGATGAGCCGGGACCCGCGGGGATGAACATCCACCGGGACCCCGCGGGATGAGCCTGGATCCGCGGGATGAGCCGGGACCCGCGGGGATGAACAGCCACCGGGACACGGCGGGATGAGCCCGGATCCGCGGGATGAGCCGGGATCCGCGGGGATGAACATCCACCGGGACCCCGCGGGATGAGCCAGCCCCATGGCGATGAACATCCACCGGGACCCCGCGGGATGAGCCAGCCCCATGGCGATGAACATCCACCGGGACCCCGCGGGATGAGCCAGCCCCATGGCGATGAACATCCACCGGGACCCCGCGGGATGAGCCAGCCCCATGGCGATGAACATCCACCGGGACCCCGCGGGATGAGCCAGCCCCATGGCGATGAACATCCACCGGGACCCCGCGGGATGAGCCAGCCCCACGGGGATGAACATCCACCGGGACACGGCAGCCAGACCCGCGGGATGAGCTCCACTGGCGGCGGGACCTGGCGGAGTCCCCCCGTTTCCATCACAACCTGCTGTGACACCCCCTCTCAGCATCTCCCAGCCCTCCCTCGAGGTCGCGTGGCCGGGATTAGGGCAGGGGTGTCCAGGGAATCGTGCCCACAGGGGACGGAGCTGCAGGTTTGGCGAGGGATTGGGAGAAGGAAACAGCTCTCTTCCCAAATATTTTCCCTGTCAGCCCTCTCCAGGCAGGATCAGGCCGGGGACACCAGGTCCCTCAAGCACCAGGATCTTGGTTAGTGATGTTCTGCCCGGAAATGGGGCCAAGGAGGGGTCAGCAGTGCTGGGGAGAGCAGGGACCCCAGGAACACCCATCCATGTGGTGTGGGGACACGCTTGGAGGGGGCCCGACCTGCCAGGAGCTGGAGTCTGCTTTGTTCCAATTACCAGCTTAATAGCTACATTGAGACCATTAAAAATGCATCAGTGCCTCCAAGGGAAGAACTTCAGGAGAAGCGGAAAATTCATCACTTTGAGTTCCCTTATTAGGAGAAAAGGTGTTTTTTTCCCCCCATTTGTCTCAAACAGAGGCAAAAAGAGGTTATTTCTGCCTGGCGACTTCCCCATGGGACTGTCACGAGGTGTGAACAGGCAGTGCCCAAACCTGGGTGAGAAGGACACAGCTCCCACAGTGGAGAAGGGAAAACTCAGCACAACCAACACAGGGAGGGGACATGGGGACTATCAGGGCTGCAGCAGCTCAGTCCTCCTCAGATGAAGGGCCAGCAGCTTTTCCTGCCCAGTGCTGAGAGCACGTGTTGGGAGCAGTCCCTCTAAAAGGGCAGAGCCCAATGCGCTCCCCCAGTACAGTGCGGGTGTTTGTACTGGTCATACCGGCCCTTTGCAGGGCTGGTTCATCAGGAACTGTAGTGGTAGGACAAGGAGTAACAGGTTCAAACTGAAAGGGGGAAAATAAACATTTGACACACGTAAGAAATTCTTGGCTATCAGTGTGGTGAGGCCCTAGCACAGGTTGCCCAGGGAAGCTGTGGTTGCCCCATCCCTGGAAATGTCCAAGGCCGGGTTGGACAGGGCTTGAAGCAACCTGGGATAATGGCACGTGTCCCTGCCCATGGCAGGGGGTTGGAACTGGGTGATCTGTAAGGTCCCTTCCAACCCAAACCGTTCCGTGCTTCTATTCTATGGTGGTTCTCTCCAGGAGCTCCTGAGCTGGAGCTCACGCTGTTCCTGAGAGCCGTGTGTGGAGGAGGGCTGGCTAATGGATTAGCAGGGGGTGTGATGATGCAGCCGGTTTTCTGGGGCTGAGGGTTATTTATTTTGCTTAATTTTTTTTTCTTTCTTTTTTTTTTTCTCTTTCTTTTTTTTTTTTTTTTCCCCGACAGAGGCTGAGCCCGTATCTAGGACAGGGGTGGGGTTTTTTTGGTTCAGGTGGCCTGTGGGCACCTTGTAACTCAATAGTGTAAATTAGCGAGTTCACCCAGGCCAGGGGTTTGTACTAGACTTGCTCAATCCTCCCCTAATAGCTGGGAAACCCAGAAACTTCCAAAGCTCTTGTAGCACCTAAGCACTAATGAGCTGAAGCTGCAGAATAGCAATGAGGCCTCAGGAATAGGATCAGCCTTTGCTGGCCCAGCCAGAGGCTCTAAAATAGTTTCAGCTGGCACCCAGAGGGACCAATGCAGCCCAGCTGGGAGGGAAGGGTTTAAGTGATGTGCTTTGGGTAGAGGTCTTTGCTGCCCATAAGGAGCTGCTGGGGATGTCTCCCGGATCTCCTCTCCAAACAGAAGGGTAGGTGGCTTGTTTTGACATAAGGAAAGCTCAAACTCTGGTTTAACCACTGGTGTCCAGCTGTTTTGGTGCCCTGCCTTTTCCCCCTGATAATTGATCATCCCTGGATATCAATTTCTATGTTTTGCTCTGTTTTTAGCGCTGGCTTGGACGAAGCATCTCCAAGCGTTTTCTGTCCATCCCAGCAGCCTGGTTTGCACATCCAGCCCCAGAGTGTGTGTATTTGTGTTGTGCCACTGGTCCACGCACAGATGCTTTGCTGCTCCATCCCTTGGGAACTGCACAGGACCAACGGCAACTCCCCATCAACGTGGTGCTGGAAAACTGGGGTGATTTCTGCTGGAGCCCAAGAGCATGGGGAAAACTCCTGCCTTGCCCAGCGAATGTCAGCCTCCAGGCTTCCCTCTCTGCTTGAAATTCCTATTGATTTTTCAGAGGCGGGAATGCTGGTGGGGGAACGTGGGGGTGGGAGGAGGAAGCCTTAGCAGCGCAAAGCCTCAAAATATCAAAGCTTGACGCCAGCGCTTCGGGGGTGACCGGGGAGGTCACCTGCCACGCGGGGAGCCCCGGTCTCCTGGCGAGTTTGCCGGGAGCCTTTCCAGCCCCGCGAGTGGTGGCTCTGGCCCCTCACATGCTGCGTTAACCTTTCTGGAAATACCAAGCGGAGTCGGAACAGGCTGTTTATTTCCAGACACCGGGAGCGGCGGCGGGCGCTGCAGGCATGTGGGCAGGGGGCTGAGGGGAGCCTGGCGAGCCAGGGTGGCTTTTGCACTTGATTTACATCTTGGAGCAGCTCGGGGTGGAGGAGGAGGCAGAAACCTTGACGAGCCAAAGCTGCTACCTTGATATCAGCTGTGTTTTCCTCAGTGTCGCTCCCCGCTCAGGGCCGCTTGTCTCTCCTCGAGTGATACACTCCTTTCTTCTTATCGTAGCTGGGATTTCATAAATAAACCCCAGGGTTTCAGACAAAAGCTCCGACTTGGCTCCGAAGCTGCCCCTAATGCCACAAATGGTGTGTGGCTGCTCCAAGCACCGCTGCTCCCCTCCGTCAGGCAATGAATTAGCGTTTCCCAGGTCATGCCGACCGTCCGCACAGGCTCTGCAGAATGTCACCGCCTGCAACAGGTCCCGTTCCGTGCCGCCAATGAGGAGCTGGTGAATGATCCTGAGGGTCCCCCAGGATGTGCCCGTGGATTGGGAAAGGTGCCGGGGAGCCCTGGCTGTGGCAGGAGGTGTTTGGCTCCCGGGCTGCTGCCCCCGTGCCCGGGAAGGGGAGCCCCAGGGATGCTCCGAGCCTGCCGCCCTCACAGGCTCGGAATGGCTGTGCAAACACACGGCAGCTGCCGAGGATCGATACGGGCTGGCTCCGCACAGCTCCGGGCACACCCCACAAAGCCGGGCGGCGGTCATCGGCAGCGTCGTTGGGTGGAATTTTGGGAGCCTGGGGCAAGGCGGGAGGATGCAGAGGTGCTGTGGCAGGTGTAGGGGTGGCAGTGGGACCTCTCAGGCAGCGGTGCCCCCACTTTGTCTTCTCACCCCACTGTTTTTCGTAGGGCTGTGGAGTGGTGTTTTTTTTTTTTTTTTAAATGTATGCCGTGCCTCTTTTCAGGAACCTCTCCAAACAGCCCAAAAGTGCTCTGGGGATGCTGGTGACTGCACCCTGCCTCCCAAAGGCTTCCCAGGGTATGGCCTGGCCCCTTTTGGCTCAGAGGGTCTGAGCTGGGCTCAGGACCTTGAACTGTGAGGACCCTCCTGCCTCGCCCTCACCTTTGCCATGACTCAGGGTGGAATCCACAGGAATTTGGGTTTGCTGTAGGCTGGAGCACCTGCTTGCTGTGTGGGGGACCTCAGCCAAGACCAAAAGGTTGTTTTTGGGGGTGCAGAGCAGCTTCTGTGACCTGCATTTGGGGGATCCTTCCCCTCTGGGAGGGGGGCAGTGCCAGCCCCACAGGGCCTTGATGGGGGTCTCCGCTCCCCTTTCACTGCCCTCCCTGAGCCCCAGCAGCAGCAGGACGTGTCCTTTGTCATCATCCTGCCCCACCCTGAGTTACTTTAATTACAGCTTTGAGAGAGATCTTCCCCTTTATTCCCCCAAATCTTCTCCTTAATTAAAATCCTCGATCTGGGCCAGCGGGAAGCAGCTGTTGCCTCTTTGCAGCGTGCTCGGGTGCGTTGCAAGCTGCCAACCTGATTGTGGGCCACGCAGGGACAGGACAGGGACAGTGTGGGGACAGGGGGCACTGGCATTGTCCCTGTCCCACCTGGCATCCCGAGGTGATGCCGAGGGGAGCTGGCTGCTGGGACCAGCCTCGCCTTGCCTGTGGGAAGGCTGAAATCATCTGAGCTGTGAGTGGGGACCGAGCACTGCATCCCTCTGCATCCTTCCCACCACGGAGCCCTTCCAGTGGGGATTCAAATGGCCTGAGTGCAACGAGCCCAAACCCATTTTGGGTTTGCCCAGCTCCTGATCTGGAGAAGGGCTGGATGATGAAGGTGGAGCTGGGGCTGGGACTGTTCCTTGAGTTTTCCCCTGGGATCTGTGATGTGTTTGGCCTGGGTCAGCTACTTCTCATTCCTCCTCTCCTTCAGAGGAGGCCCTGGGAGCCCTGCAGGACCCGAATCCATCGCTGGCACCTCACAGGTCTCCTGGGACACCCCTGCCACCCCATGTCCCCATTGTCCAGAGCCTGGGGACATTCCCTGCCATGGTCTCTGCAGCCTTCCTCATATTTTCTCCCAGAATTAGCCCGGAGAGGTGACTTTCCCCCTCCCTCCCTGCCTGCCTGGGGTGGGCGTTTCTGCAGCAATCCATCATCAAAGCAACAGGGAAGCGTCAGGAACAATTAGTGAGCTGGTGGTGTCAACTTTATCACAGCTGATGTGTCTCTTCTTAATGAAACTTGTGGAAGAGAAAAGGAAAAAAAAAAAGGAAAAGGCTGCTGACAACAGATGTATTATTTCACCTCAGATTTACCGGTGCATGCATTTTTCATTCATGGAAGAGGCTGATATGCAGATTTATTCAGAGCAGAGCAGGTACAGCTCTCGGTGGATCAATTCCTGCAGCCGGCTTAGGAGAAAAGGGCTTGGATGAGCAAACAGCCGTGCAAGGCACCTCCCAAAGCCAGCCCCAAATTTTGTGCCCAAGATGGGCTTAAAAGGCCAATCATATTTATTTTTTTTCTTTCCTTTTCCCCCCCCCCCCCCCCAAATCCATGCACTTCAGCCCCAATTCTGTTCCTGTTTTTGGCCAGGGGAGACTTCCACTGACCTTTATGGCTTGTGTCTCCCATGTACTTCAGTTGGGATGGCCTGGGTTGACTTTGTTCTTCTTCCAGCTCTGCTTTGGTGGGGGCTTAGTGCTCGGTGCCCTCAGAGTGGCTTCACCCCTACCCTCTTTTGGAGAGGCTGAATTTATATTATGGTCAATAAATACATGTATTATTATATTGAGGTAGCTTCTTCAGGAGACCCTTCTTTGTTCTGGCTCCTCGGTCACCAAAGTCATCCCTTGAACCTCAACACCAGAGCCGGGTGTCTCTTACTGGTAACTCAAATTTGACCTCCAGACGTGTCTGAAGCTCTTCTCCTTCCATACACAGCACATCGTGATTTCTCTGAGATTTGGGGGGCTCTGCTCCCCTGGAGGAGAGCACCCTCTGGAAGCCAAGCAGAGTTTAATCTCCCTGCAGCGATGAAAGTGATTCCAAGAAAAGTATTTGAGGTGTTTTTCCCTCTCATTAGGAATGGAAGACAGGAGTCTTCTGTCTTCTGGGTACTATACAACCAGCATGAATTATTTAGGACCAAGCATCTCTGTGATAAATAATTTTTTTATGTGGGGAGATTAAATCTGAATTTTTTAAAAAATATAATAACAAAGGCAATTTCTCTCTCATAAGTCCTCATATTTCACAAAGCAAAGAGATCCCAGGCATCCATTCCTGTATTGATCAGCAAATAGGTCCTTGTATAGATTTAGTTCACCCAACCTTGTTTAATTTTGGATTCATTGATTCAATGCAAAGATCTAGATGAAAAGCAAGTGGGCTGTTTCCAGTGCTGGTGATGCTATTTTTAAATAAATCTAGTGCATGCTAAAATAAATATGCAAAACATTTTGTAAGGCCGCGTACGGGTGGGGAGACCAGATGTACTAAAATATTTAACAAACTTTTTCCTGATTTCTCGAAATGCATGTTTTATTTACTAAACATCAGTGGAATTTAATCTCACCCAATATTTGCTCTGAGGCTGTCCTGCTCCCATTGTCTGGGGTGAGCAGGAACGTGGGACCTTGGAGGAACCGTCTGCGCGGTGACATTGGTGGCACATTTAAATGCAAAGCTCATTAACCGTGTCTGGGATTTTTTGTTTGTTTCTCCCTTTTTTTAAGTTCACGTTCCTTGCAAGAGATGAAACATCCATCTACAATTCCCTTTCATCTCCAGGCATGTTTGGTTGGGTTTTTTTTGTTTTTTTTTTTTTCCCCTCTTCTGTTGCTCAGATGACAAAGTTTCTCATTTGGAATTTTATTTGATTTCAAAAGATGAGAAAGAATTAAAAGCGCCTTCAGGAGGCTGGGCTCACCTTACTCTATCCAGGATCCTTCAGAAGGAGGATGAGTGACTTGGCAAAGGCTCCTGCCCCCACAGGATAGAGTTCATCCCAGGGTCAGAGCTTCATCCTGTCTTTTCCTTCACCTGGGGTGACCATCCTGCAGATCCCAGCCTGCTTTCCTGGGGAACGGCGTCCCGCTCTGGGTGTACGTGCCTGCCTCCTTGAATCCCTCTGCCTTCAATCCAATCAAATTTAATTGAATTGCGGTTTTGATCACATCTGACGGTGGCAGAGATCTTGCTGATAATCAGATTCCCATGGGTGACACAGAAACGGGGCTGGTGGAGGAGGAAGGAGAGACAGGGGCTCGTGTGATGCCACTTGGTCCTTATGAGACACCAGGGCAGTGACACAGCAGCCAGGCTCTGTCCACTCTGGGGTCAGTTCACATTTTGGGGATGGGTGAATTAGCTGAATGTCTCAGTAGGGGCTGAACCCTGCAGGTTGTGTTGATTTTGGTTAAAAAAGGCAATTTGCTTGGCAAAGTCCTGAGGTGGCTCCACCTTGCTGCAGGTGGGAGCACATCCAGCATCCCCCAGCACTCCTGGTACCCGGCTTGGCCTCATCTCGACCTGCCTGGGGTCTGTGCAGGGACGTGGGCTCAGCTCTCTGCACATCTGCTATTGCTCACACACGCGTGTGGCGGCGGATGGCAGCAATTAATTACGGGAATTCATGTGTGATTTACACGAATTCAACTGGAAGTGCAGCCCCTGGGATGGGAGGATATTCCTTGTAGAGCCATGCTGCCCCTTGCTCCAGATGCCTTTCTGTCAGCAAGTGTTTCATGGGGCGTTCGTTGTGTGTGTGATTTTTGGGGGTAACGAAGCAGGCGAGGAAGAGCAAGCAGCGGCCTCTCCTCCTTCCCTTGGTCCTCGACAGGGGCTTGGGCATGGCAGAAAAGGCCTTGGATATCCTGAGACACCAGCAATTTCCCTCCAGGTTGGGATGAAAACAATATCCTCCACCTCGACCTCAGCTTCTCCCCTGAGAAGCTGGAGGGACACGTGTCCCCCATTCCAGTGCCAGTGCTGCTGACCCCGGGGCAGAGGGGGAAGAGGAGATGGGGGTCCACAACAAAATCGCTGTAGTGATGTCATGGGGTGTTGCCATTGCACGAGACCACGAGCCCTGCACTGAGTTTGCAGGTTCCCAGGACAGAGACTTGGTGGACCTGCTCTGCCTGAACTTGCCTTGACCTTCTGCAGCTCTGTTTCCCTGGGTTTAGATGTTAGAGCAGTTTTTCCCATCGAGCAGGTGGCCGTGGCTAATTTACCTCATTGCTGTTTGTATGGTACAGCCCTGCGGTTTAAGGCATCTAATCTCCTTGGATGCACTGATCAGAGAATCCCAGAATGGTTTGGGTTGGAAGGGACCATCAAGATCATTCAGTTCCAACCCCAGGACAACTTCCACTAGACCAGGTTGCTCCAAACTGCATCCAATCTGTCTTTGAACCCTTCCAGGGGTGGAGACAGAAGAGACCTATGACAGTGAGCTGCCAGAGGAGGATGGAGGGCTGTAGTTGTGAGTGAACGTGAGGAAAGAGAGACTCCTGCAAGGACCCTGCAGTGTGCTGACTCAATCCAGGAGAAAGCAACAAGCCAAGAGACTCAAATATCCTGGCCAGAAGGATGAGAGAACATTGCCAAGACAAGCAGGTGTCCAACAGAGCAACTCTGGGCCTGGAGGAGACGGGGGGAGTCTGGAAAGGAACGACGAGGAAAAGAAACTGAGGTGGAAGGTGACAGCTAGAAATAGAAGGGAGCAAGTGATGTTTGTATCAGAGGTATCCTGGGGAAGGCATGAAGGAATCCAGCCCTGAGATGCCCAGCTCCTCCTGTTTAAGCCTTTCCTCTCAAACCCAGCACAAACCATCTTAAAGGCTCGTCTGAGCTCGCCACGAGAGAGGACGGAGCTGGGCATGGCAGCTGGGCACTTCCGCTGGTCCACTGGCTTGGTTCACACCTCCACTGGTTTGGTTTGGATCAATAATGAGCTAATTAGTTGCTATGGAAATGTAATGTGGGAGAACTTTGGGGAGGAGAAATTATAGGTAATTTTTATTTGTTTGGGCCCTGTTCCTATAGCAACAGGAGAACTTGTCACTGACTACCAGTTGGTTTCCATGGAGTTGGCTGCTAGTTCTGGGTTATTAATGCCTCCAAGCATAAAACAACTTACCTAGTAGGGCTGGTGGATTGTCCTCCATCATCCATGGGAACTTTGCAGTTTGCCAAAGGCAGGGCCTGGCTCTTGCAGTGGAATGTGCACGCTCCCAAAAGTTGGGCTGGAGTGTTCGTCATCAACAGACATAGCGCTGGAAGGATCGATTATTCTACCTCTCTCGCAAAGACATCGTGGAATGAATAATCCATCACTTCATAGCCTGTTCTACTCGCAGCATTGCCTGATTTTTAATTGGATTTTCTCCGTCTTCGGCTTCCAGATGCTTGGCGTTGATCTGCCTTTCTCTGCTAAATTAAAAAGTCTTTTAGCACCTGGCAGTTTTGCTGTAAAGGGACTTACTGTAATTAAGTCCCTTCTCATCTCATCAGGACTGGTTCTCCTGAATGAAGCCGTTTGTTTTCCTTCAGCCCCTCACCTGACGCGTCCCCCGTTTTTGTGCTCCTCTGAACAAAAGGGATGTGGTGTCTGCTTTGCAGAGGGTTGGAGTTCTGTCGAGGGACCTCTCCAAACTCCTCCAGAAGCCGAGCCTTGGAACCAGACCAAACACTCCTGAGCGCTGAAGAGACTGGAATTGGGAGAGATTGGTTTTATGATAGGTTGTAATTTCCCTCCCACCAGCTAACTCCTCAGCTTTCCACGAGTGATAATTACCCAGTAGGAGCTAAAATGTCTCTCCCCACTCCCCTCTTATCAACCCATTCTCCACTTTGAAGGCATCGCCACTTCTTTCCAGAATGTCTTGGCCAATCTCCGCAGCCAAGCGAGCTCGGAGTGCCTGCGCATCCTCTGTTGGTTTGGAAGATGGTGCAACGTCCACCACCTCTCCCCGCGGAGAGCGATCTCGCTCCAGCTTTGAAGGCAAATAAGTTGATCAGCGTGTGGATAAACCTTTAATGATATTTGGCTGAGCGCACCACGCAGTCGGAAGGGAGGCACGAAGCAAAGGGCAGCTCCTCACAACCAGCCCTTCCTCGGATCTCTTGGCAAGCTCTGCTGCTGGCCCCCAGCTCCACATGCTGTGCTCGCAGCTGCTCTGTCCCCGTTGGTGAAGCACAGCCCAAATGTCTCAAAGCAAGGGTGCAGAGGGGGATGGAGGATGAGTCTGAGGATGAAGGCTGGCCGTGGAGACAGGAGGAAAGTCCTGAGCCACCCAGGTGAGGTCTGGCTGGCAAAGCCAGCAAAGCCAAACCTTCAAGATGGAAGAAAGGCTTCATCCAAGAGTTCTTGCATCTCCTTAGTGCCACTTTTACAGATAAATTATGTAAGAAATCCCTCTGTGAACTCTGTGTTTGTTTTTCCATATGTTTCTTTCCAACAGTTGTACCCACGGAGGGAGAGACTTGGGAAATTCTGTCTTTAGGCAGCTGGCAACGATGGCTTTAGCACAGCCTGGCTGTTGGACAGACAGTGTTAGCTGGGTGAAGGGGGCACATCCAGCACACCAGAAACCCAGCTCTGGGTTGGGAATCCAGGCTGGGGACCCAGGAGATGAGGGCAGCAGGTGCCCAGGAGGTGAAATGCTGGGAATGCACCGTGTTGTCCCTGCCTGGGGGCAGCTGCTGGGGTCTCTCTGCCCATATCAGTGTTGTGGCTATGAATAACAGGGATGTTCTGGGTGGTCACCTCTGGCCTGGCTGTGATCCGTGACTCACCAGCTTCCTGTCCACAGCAACGCTACGGATTGACTCATGGCTATGGGAGTGCTTCACCCTGAGCCCACAGCCCTTTGATTTCACCAGACACCCTTGAGTGTTCACAATCGAGAGATCTCCACTTCAGGGCTGTGGAAACTGGTGACATCCTGCAAAGCCACGCGGGAGACAATGCTTCATCCTGAGCTTCACCTGGTTCTCCTCCTCCCCTTCCCTCGTGTGGCTGGCAAGAAATGCTTCCTGGCTTGGTTTGAGCTGCAGCTCTCCCAGGCTGGGCTTTGCTTTACCTGTGCTGTTGCAGTCCCTTGAAAAATCCAGCATTTTCCCACTTAATGTCTCAGCCTTCCTGAGCCTGGAGCAGTCATGGCTCTGCACCAGAGCAGGCATGTGGTCTCATGGAGGTGTGGGAAGGCAGATGATGTGGGCCTTGCTTGGCCACCCAGAAGCCGTTTGAAGCAGCATCTGAAGAGGGGTCTGAGCATGGAAAGTACCCAACACCTGGGAGGGTGAGATGAGCCTTTGGAAAATGGCTTTGAGTCAAAGAATCACGGAATGTTCTGGGTTGGAAGGACCTTAATGATCATCTAGTCCCAACCCCCTCATCATGGGCAGGGACTTTGTGTCCCTGATGACAGTGGAGCTGTGCTGCTTTGCTCTGAGCATCTGTCACCATCATGGCACAGCAGGGGAAAGGATGGCGTGTGCCATGTCACAAGGTAAGGCTGGTGCCAGCTGAGAGAGCCGTCCCTTGGGGATGTGATGGCTCCTGGCATGTCCGTGCAGGTCTCCTCTCCTCCAGCCCATGCCCGTGCTCTGAGGGACGTGGTGGAGCCACCCTGGAGGGGTGTGATGGGAAAGGGTGGCGTGGCTGTGGTGAGCACTGGAGATCCCGCCCGGCTCTGCGGGGACTGTGGTGGGAGGAGGACGCAGTGTTTGTTTATATGACACACGAGCACATGCTTTTACTCTGAGTAACCTTCTCCTGCCAGAGAATGCAGCCTTCTACCATGCCCTGTGCTCCCAGGGAGGTCCTTGGCAGTCACGGAGCCCTGGGCGTCGTGTCCTGGAGCAGGGCAGCCACATCCACTTGTCCATGAGAGCTGGCAGCAAGAAGGTGGCCATGGGGGAGCTCTGTGCTGGGACAAGCCTGGGTGGCTACTCCTTGTCATCCAGCAGCTCTGCCATGACTGCAACAGGCAGGTTTGGGTTGTTCTCCACAAAGTAGGCAAGACCTGTTTGGGTACGATATTGTCCCAACCTCCTGCTCCCGGTTTCTGCAGTCCACAGTCCTTTGTGATGCCTTCAGCCAGCCCTGTTGGGAGGTTCTCTAGCGCTGAGGTGTCCAGATGGGCTTGTGGTGAAGTCTGGGGTCCTTCCCACCGCTTACCTCAGCCCCCTGACACCCCCAGGATTTGTCCACGCCCTAAAGGTCGAACAAACTTTAGAGCACCTGAATTAACCACAGAATGGTTTGGGTTGGAAGGGATCCCAAAGATCATCTCCTTCCCACCCCCTGCCATGGGCAGGGACATCTTCCAGTGTCCCAGGCTGCTCCAAGCCCCATCTAACCTGGCCTTGAACACATCTTCACAGCCCACCCATTTTTCAGCCTCGTTGCTGGTTTTAACCAGCCATAGCTTGGACTTGGAGCACGCTGTGAACCTGAAGATCTTGGTCCTGGAGCAGCTCAGGAATGGGTAGGGAGAAGTATTTCTCCAAAAGCCTCATGTGTGACCTCACGGCTTCAGCCTAGAGTACAACTGAGGAGCATGAAGGGGTAGTAACATCAGATACCAAAGCTACATTGGAGCAAGCCCAGGCTGGATTAGTCCTGGATGAAAAGCCCTTTTACCTTTAGGAATGGCCACAGCAGACCCCATCCCGCACACAGGACTTGCTGGCAGCCTCCTCTCCTCACCAGCTGTGGCCAAGAGGAGGTTGCATGTGCCAAGGGGTGGATCTCCTGCAGCCTCCCGTCCACTCCCTGCCCGCTGACGGCCTTGCCTCACTAGGAACATGTCTTTCCAGGTGAGCATGGCAAGGTGTTTCCTGTGGAGCCACTAACCAGTGGTTGAACAAGCGTTGCTGGCTTGAAGGCAGGTTCTCCTCCTTCCCCAGTCCTTTCCCTGCTCTGGATCCATCCATGGAGAAACGTCCTCTCTGAGCTGCCGATGTTCCCCGGCTCCTCAGCCTCACCCACGGGAGGAGTGAGGATGTGGTGGTCTCCTCTGGGCTCCAGCAGCAGAAGAGGGTGGTGAGGACTGGCTCCAAAGAGGTGAGATCTTCCCCACCAGTGCTTGGGAGGTGGGAGCAAGAGGAGGGCTCCAAGAGCCATCTCAGGACCTGACTGAGCGTGAGTCTGGAGGGATGGGATGGGATGGGCGAGTGCATGCAGCTCCAGCCTTGTTTCACCTCCCACTGAGGTCCAGAAGGCTCCTTGATTGCCAGGAAGGGTCATTTGGAGGTTCAAAGCAATGATCTACAGCAGTCCATGTCTGCTGGAAGTGTCCTAGAGGCTCAGGGGATGAACCAGCTGTCTCCCGTGGGACCTGGAGGAGTTAGGAGGAAATCTGGGTGTTTTTCTCCAGGCCTGGGCTCCTCATCTGCTCCCAGCGGCGAAGGGAAGAGTGGATGTGGTGGCCTGGGGGTTATGTCGGTGCTTAAAGGGACTCGGGGTGGTTTCCTGGTCTAGCTCAGGGTGCAGCAATGTGCTCCAGCCCCAAGCAGGGCTTTTCGTCCCGGCTGGGCAGCAAGGCCAGAGCAGATCTTTGTTTTTGGAGTAACTGTTTCTGCAGAGGGATTTCCTTGCTCTGTCCTGCCCTGTCTCACCACAGGGTTTTCCATGCCTGTTCCTGGGGGCTGTTTGCAGCACGCTGGGCTGTCTCTGGCAGGACTGCCTGGACTTCTGGACACTGACAGGGATTTTGTTCTCGGTGTATGGACAGGTCATTGCGTGTCTCCTGTAACCTGCAGGGCAGGTTGTCCTGGGGCCGGTGGCTCTCTGGGGATCCCACCCTCAGTGTCTGTGCCAGTGAGGTGCTCACAGTGCCCGAGGTTCAAGGGGTGCTGCCATGGGGATCTGGGTAGGACCCACAAGGCTGTGTTCCATCTCTAGGACACCGTGCTCCGTTCTGCCTTCTCCATCCTGTTTAAACTTTCATCACCCAATCAGCTTCTGCACCAGAGCAAACATCATCTGGTAATTAATCTGCACAGATGGGCTTTGTTTGAGCAAGCTGGTGTGCACCGGCCACAGAGGAGGGTGCAGCAGGGGGCTGGGGTGGGGGCACGATGCCACACCCTGCTCCAGGCTTTTCCCGTGTCCAAGAGATTCCTGGGAT
This sequence comes from Callaeas wilsoni, assembly GCA_013398955.1. Classification (NCBI taxonomy): domain Eukaryota; kingdom Metazoa; phylum Chordata; class Aves; order Passeriformes; family Callaeidae; genus Callaeas; species Callaeas wilsoni. The sequence continues at coordinate 114,244 of VWPU01004795.1, read as the reverse complement.
CGCCAGATCTTTTGACCAGTGCTTGGAGCTGCAGGCAGTCCAGGACATTTGGTTTTGTTGAGAGAGAGATGTGAGAAAATAGGTTTAGTGGTTGTGAAACCCTGATGGAGCCAGGGAAGGAGGAAGGCAGGAGGCTCCCACTCCTCTCTCAGGTGCTTCTTGCCTCCTCTTGAGCTGCTCCATGCCCTGTGATCAGAGCAGCCAGGTTTGAACATGGGAAATATTAAAATGCTGTCAAAGATCTCGCCCAGAAAACCTCAAAGTTAATGGGAATCTGCATCTCCCAAGGAAAAAACCTTTTGGAAGCCCTCAAGTGCTTCAATACCCTTGAATTATTTTTGCTCCCCTGGTAATTATTGCCTTAGTTTGTGCTGAATTGGCAAAGTGCTCCTGTTGCCCCAGAACCTCATTTTTCAGGTGACTCACTGTTAGCTGATGTTTTTTGCTGCAGTGGTGGCCACAGGGGCTCACAGCACCATGGCCACAGCCACGGGAAAAGGAGGCAACTTCCCAACCCCGTTAGTACCGGGTCCAATTCAGTGAGAACTCAGGGCCCTGCCCGCCCCTGCCCTATCCGAGGAGTGCGTTTTTGGGGACAAACTGGAAACACGGAGCTCTATCCTGAGCCCTTTTGTGACTGTGCCCAGACAGTCATTAGGGAGGGAGATGTCTCCCCCACCTACATCTGCTGGCTGCAGGTGACAGATGCCACGGAGCCGGGCAGCTCCATTTATTTATAAACCACAGCAGAGCAGAGCAGCACTTCCCAGCCTCAGAGACTTCCACCTACCTGGCAGCCAGATCCCAACCCGAGCTGCCCTCCTCCCTGGCCTCGATTCTGTTTCACTGCCGGCAGCTGGGGCTGCTCTCGTTTTTAATAGAGCATTTCTAGATTACAGCAAGTGACAGGAGAGTGATTTGTGATGGGTCAGGTTTCCTGCCCTTTCTCTTATAGCCCTGGCTTATAAAAATATGCTCCCGCTGGGATTGCTTCGGGTCCATCTTTGCTGGCCAGTTCAAATCCCTCTTTATTATTTGTGTTAGGAGGGCTTGGGAAAGTTTGATGCCTCCTGGTACCTGTGCCCAGCAATGCCCAGTCCTTGCCATGGCTCCAGGATGGGGAAGGCTGATTTCCATCTCTGTGGAGATGAAGGGAGCTGCCCTGGGACACTCGGGCAGGGAAGGATTCACCTCGACACCACTGGAAGTGAGGCCTCGGCCATCACACAGTCCAGTTTCACCAAGACTCATCTCACGTGCCCTGTGTGTGCTTTGCCTTTATTTAGAGGTCCTGATCTCACTGCCTTTATAAAAACCCCTGGCTCAGCAGGGCATCTGTTGGCTTTGGTGTGCAGGGTGAGGCTGGTTTTGGTGGGGATTGATGTCCCAGGGGGCCGGGAGCCTCGTGCTCTGATGGGCATGGGGCTGGGGGAGCCAGGAGCTCCTGCAGATCATGGAGACATGGAATGAGCAATTAACTGAGGCTGATGAAAGGCTCTGAGGCAAGAGTTCCATGCAGGAAGCAGCGTGGATCACACCCACTGTTCCCCACCACCCCGGTGTGCCCCACTCTGCCTCCCTACGGCTTCTCCCTGCTTTGGAAGAGCTCAAAGGGCCTCACAACTACCACTAAATGGGGAATCTTTTCTGAGGAATCAAGGCTGTCCCTGCTCCCCAGACAGGGAAGCAGAACGGGATGAGATGAAGCTGCTCACCCAAGCCCATGCAAAACCTCAGCAGCAGATCCGAGTCCCAGCCTCCAGCAAGGCTGCAAATCCTCCTGCTGATCTCTGCTTTGCTGAAGAGCATCAGGCGAGTTTTAGTGGTCCCGTTGAGATTACTGTCATTTTTCTCTCCTTAGTTCCTCTCCACCTTGGCAGAATCAATTTCTTTTATTTGCTTTAGGCTTTCACTGTGGCGACAAAGCTATGAGACGATCCCTTTCTTCTGCAGGACCCCTCTTAAAAATCCTAGGAAGCATCCTTAGCATGTACGAGTGGATGCAACTCTGTTTCCCAGTGCTGGAGGTGCCAGCTCTTCCCTTCGAGAGCACTTCAAGCACTTCCACTCCAGCTTGTGAGAGAGATACAGATCTTGCTGAGAGCAGAACATTTCCAGGACCTTCAGGAAGACAGAAGCAGAACAGAACAGGCAGAGGAGGCCACCAGCCCCCTGGGACACGCAAGGGAAGGAGGCGGCGTCTCGCAGGATGAGGGAGCTGGGCTGAGCCAGCGCTGCATCCATCCCTAACAGGTTGGATGTGCTGGTTGCTGGCTGCATCCCTGTGCCGTGCTGGGGCTGGGCTGCCGAGCTGGAAGGAGCCCAGGCAGAGAAAATTGGCTGGCAGAGGATCCGGCGAGCAGTAAAGAGCTTGTTGCTCAGGCAGGAAATTGCTGTGTCCCAGAGCCCCGGCCTCTGGTCCCCCTCTGTCTGGGGGTGGTGTGGGCAGAGCTGTGGTACCCAGCCCCACAGGACCTGCAGAACCACAGCTCAAAACCAACTGGGAATCGTGGAAATGCAAGGCCTGGCTGTTGCCACCTGCAAGGGGACTGTGCTGCAGCGTCCCAGCATGGCACAGCCCTGAGCTCAGCTCCTGATGCCTCTGCCCGGGCTCCCAGGGCAGGGAATCATCCTCTCTTGCCAGTGGCAGCACTTTGGGTGGCTGAGACACTTCTGCAACGGCAGTACCTGGCTTTGAGTCTGATTCTGACCTGGCAAAGCCTTGCTAATGCAGCTCCTGGATGGGAGCCAGCAAAGCCGGAGTGGAATTTCACCTTTCTGCACAGAGGGAGATGCTCAGACTTGGATATGTGCAGGCAACATCTCTCTCCTGCTCAGACATCGCTCCCGTTCCTCAAGCCAAGCGGCGGTGGGAGCTGCTCTCCCTGCAGGAGCCGTGGGGTGGGATTGGCTTGTAGCAGAAATACGGGCTCAGCCTCCCAAAATCACTCAGGGGTGCAAATCTTTGCATGCTGCAGACACGACATGGATGGATATGATGGGTTGTTGGCTGGGATGGAGGAAATACGTATCTAAGCCATGGCAGGGTGGGCAGGCAGAGGAAAATGTTCAGGGTCTCATTTGAGACCCAGAGCTGTGAGCAGCCTCCTCTCTCCCCTTGAGCTGTTCCCAGCCCTGTGAGCATCTGCTACCAAAGACAGGTAGGGAAAAACCTCCACTGCCTTTAGAGGATTTTACAGAGAAATGGGGAAACCGAGACAGGGAGATGTGCTGAAACTCATGCCAGGAATCAATCTGAAGTGCGTGGGCTGCCTTGGCTTACGTGTCCCTCTGTCTTATCCCTACTTCTCTGGACTAAGGGGGTCAGGGACAAGGTACAGTCCCATCTTCATGAAGAAAACAGAGAGCTCCATGTCCACAGCCTGGATATGCAGCAAAAACATTTGCAAGATGGAAAGGGTCTGGAGAGGCTGATTTCCAGGAGAGGCTTTTGGATGCTGAAAGACCCAGAAATGCCAAAAAATCTAGTGGCTGTAGCAAATCTAGAGATCCAGCAGGTTTGAAGATGCAAAGGTGGATGCTCTTCCAAAGGGAGGGAAGGGGATTTGGGGGGCAGGAAATCCCCCTGGCAGTTATGCCATCCCTCTAGGAAAGAGAGTGCCAGTCTGAAGGAAGCAGCCCCAAACTTACTTCCACCCCCCCGATTAAGCAGGAAGAGACAATAATAAAAGCACAGTGTCCCGACAAATATAATTAACAGGAAAAAAAAGGAGAGATTTTTCAAAGTTTGGGTCCTTGGCAATGATGTTTTATTCATGGCCCGGCAGGGAAGTGCTGGCGGTGCCATTAATTATGGGAGCTGCTGGGTGCTTTGCCTGCTCCAGCAAGCTGGGCTTGGCTTTATCATCCTGACACCTGGAACGGGGAATTGGGGCAACCTGGGCAGCCTGTGGGGCCACCACGCTCAGGGACATGAGCAATCATCCTCCCTGCAACCATCCTTGCTGCTGGATGTCCTCGGCCATCCAGAGGGTCCTGCCACCCCACGCTGTGCTTGGGGGATGAGCTTCACATTCCCAAAAGAGTGGAGGAGGAGGATTGAGGGTGGACAAGCAGCCCCAGGGATCATCATCCTCCCTACGGCTGAGAAGATCTTGGCAGTGCCACTGAAGCAGCACAAGTCATGGCTTGGTCAAAGACCCAAATCAAAAGAAATAATGATGATATAAAAAAGCACATTCAAAGCACACCTAAAGAGATGGCTGGAACCATCCCCAGGCTTGGTGCACCCCCAGGAGCAGCTCACAGCTCTGATTATTTCCTATTCTGGGAAATCTCCCCAGTAACTTTCCAGAGAGGTAATAAATAAAATATTTACTGTTCAGCAAACTAAAGCAGGTGCAAGAACAACACAGGCGGGAGAAAGGACCTGGGAAGGGACCCTGCGGGAGTCGACTGCAGCTTTCAGAGACGTGAAGGAGAGGGACCAGCACAAATGGGGCCAGTCTGGGAAAAAGGTGACCTTGCAGCAGGACATCCCCGAGCATGACGTTTATACCCCTGGAAGTGTTCAAGGACATCCCTGAGCATGACATTTATACCCCTGGAAGTGTTCAAGGACATCCCTGAGCATGACATTTATACCCCTGGAAGGGTTCAAGGCCAGGTTGGATGGGGCTTGGAGCAGCCTGGTCTAGTGGGAGGTGTCCCTGCCCCTGGCAGGGGTTGGAACGAGATGAGCGTTAAGGTCCCTCCAAACCCAAACCATCCTGGGATTCTGTGACAATATTGCCATGAGAGAAAATTCTCCAGAAATCTCTGAAATACAAAAGTGGTGAAACAAGGCTGGAAACTGGGACAACGACCTGAGGGTAGAAGAAGAGGGTGACCTGTAGCATCCTTAGATCCACTCCAGGGCTGTACCCAGGGTTGCTGGCGCACCTCGTTGGTGGCATCGCACAAAGAACAGGGTCTTTTGAGCCTGCAGCACCTGAAAAGGCAGGTGACAAAGCAGGAGAAGCTTTGAAAGGGCAGGAGCACCCTCAGGGAAGCAGATGCTGGATTAATGAGTGAAGCAACCTCTGGCTGCCTGGCAAGGAGGGACGATCCCTGGGAGTGTCGGGCGGCGGGTGGCTGGGGACCCACCGGGCTCCTGCTGTCACCTGTGATTCGGGGAGCTGATGACGGGGGCCAGTCCTGCCTGGCTCTCGTGGGAGGCTGCTGGGCCCAAGCGCTGCATTTACCCTTCTCTTTTAATCAAGGGAGTGCTCAGTTGTGCCCGGGCCCGGGCGGTGTCACGGGAGGGAGGATTGATGACCTGGCACACCCAACCCCGGCGACAGCCTGGGCTCAGATGGCCCCGCTCATCCGCGCGTCCGAATGCAAACTGCGTTTCATTTCTGAAGGAGATGCAGTAAGGGAAGGGGCTGTCTGAGCACTTCTGCCTGCATTCTCAGCCCCAAATCTCTCCTGGCCCTGCTACCCCATGGGCAGGGCTCCACCACCCCCAAATCTCTGCTGCTCCATGGAGGGATGAGCTCTGCTCCCAACCTTATGGGTTCTGGTTGGATTCAGTGGTTTTTTAGGAGCAAATAATGTGTCTGGGGGATTTCATCAGGGGCTCATATCCCCCAAAGTGCAGAGGGACCCAGAACCCCTGGGCTGTGTGATCAGGGAACCAGCATCCGCTACTTGGGGGGATGCAATTAGCTTAATTGGTGCGAATATTAGAGGGAAGATGGTGTACTCTTGCCCAGATGAACCTAATGAGAGGAGAGGCATCCTCCTCCCCAGCCTGCTGGTTATAAATAGGAGGAAACAAGCAGGGTGGGTTGGATGAGGGTTGCCTGGTGTGGGATCTGGCGGTGATGGGATGAGTTGTGCCTGTGCTCAGCCCCTCGGTGCCTACCCCCAGTTCCCGCAAGGGGGTCTTAGTGCAGCATCTTCAGGGGAGGTGGCGTGGGACAGTCTGTCACCGCAGCAGGGCTGGGCTGGCTCCCAGGCATGGCAGCTCCATCTGCTCCTGCAGAAAGCCCTCCTGTTCCGCCTCCACAGCCAGCCAAAGGTACCTCGTAACCCTTGCTCGGAGCTGGCTCCACGCAAAGCCATGTGCTCTATAAAAAGCCACGCTCCCTGGGAAGAACCCCCCCTCTATTAGGATTTTTTTAGAGACACCTGATGATGAGCAGATCTCCCCTACAGTCTGGAGTAGATGCTCTTGGAAAGCAGATCTGGGAAGAAAGGATTTGTGAAGAGAAAAGGACTTGTTCATGGGGAGCAGAGGGGCAGAGACCTGCTCCTCATGGACTGAGCTGTTCAGGGTTAATCATCAGCAGCAGTTGCCTTATCCCTGAGCCCTTCGTCTTGCTCTGAACGTGTCAGTCCCTGAAACTTTAATGCCTTTACACTGATGCTTTAATTATTAAGCGTGGAGGTAATGGAGAAGCCAAGCTGGAAGAGGTGGCTGCTGTGCAGGGGTGCAATTCTGCATCCCAGGCATGCAGGCAGCTGCAGCGTGGATCTGAGCATCCCAGGGCTGCTGTACTGAGCAACCCAGATCAGACAGTGCTCTGGCTTCGTTCTTAGTGCTTCTTGGAATTTCCCACGTTATATTCCTGCCCTGCAGGGACCACAGAGGGTCTCGGTATCTCTTACTCTCTGCCCATGGTGTGTTTGTCTGGTTAAGTTTGCCAGAGGGGATGGATGTTCTCGAGGGACTGACAGAGGAGATGTTTGTGATCCCTCTGAATGAATTTCTATGCCTTGGTTGTCTGTGATTTGGGAGAGAATTGTGAGCTGTGTGGCTGCTTCCGAGGTCCTTTCCCAAAGGGAACTGTGTCAGATTGAAGTGGAGGGGAATGAGCTCGTCTGCAGCCATGATCAGAGCCTGATGGTGCTGGGGAAGAGCCTCCCTCTAGCTACAAAACTGCACCGTGCTTGCCAAAAAATGTAAAGCTCTTGTGCTAACAGGGTAATTAATTAATTACAGCTCATTAGAAGAATTACAATCCCATTAGTTCCTTTGGATCATGGTGGGGGGGAGCTGATCCTCAGAGGATGAGAGTGAGGACACTCCAGGCCGCTGAACAGCTCTTTGCACTGGGGACACTGGGGGTGCTCTGAGGCTGATTGTGGGGATGGGGTCCTGCTCACACAGCCCCTTTTGGCAACCCCCAAATGATGCCCTCTGCTTCCAGGGAAGCAGACATTGAAATCGCTCCTGCCTTCCCAAAACAGAAAGGACAGCGCTGCTGTGTTCCAGTCTGCTCCCAGGAGCTTGTGCTGGGTGCCAAACTCTGCTCCGTCCTGCCGTGCTCTGCCTATATCCCCGTTTAGAGATGCCTCGTGAGACTCTGAATGAGGGGGGATGGATCAGGATAAGTGTCTGATCCCATGTGGGACAGGTCATGGGGTCCTGGCACTGCAGCTCTCTGCTCTCTCTGGGAGCAAATCCTCCTCCCTGCCCTCCTTCTCCCCTTGAAATCCCATTAACGCTTCCTTTATTCTTTGCTTCATGTTGCTGTCACTTGCCGGTCGCTCGGTCCTTTGATCCCTTGAATTTATTATTTTTATTTCACAGAATCTTTTATTATATTTTTTTTTTTTAAAAAAGGAGCAAAAGGCTCTATCATCGAGGCTGGGTGAGCGGGGACCTCTCTGATTAAATACAGCCAGGAGACGTGCTGCTCACCGCGTGCCAGCCCTGGGGTGTAGTGCTTGTCCTCCCAGAACTTGGGCTGTTTCCCTCCTCCTCCTCCTCCTCCCTGCTGGGACATGGAGGAGTTCTAGGGCCTGCCACGAGTCCAGATAAATTGCTCCAGACCTTAAGCCCTGACTGGAACAAACACCAAGTTTCCTCAATTTCCGTTCCCCGAGCCTGATGCTCAGAATCTGGGCGTTTCTGTAATGCAGTAACACACCTCATGAATAAAGATTAAGTTGATTAAAAAGGAAAACCCAGAGCAAAGCTGAATAAAAGTGATTTGCAGAGATTAGATGCTCTGGCACATCAGGAGTTCCCTAAAGGGCTGAGCTAACATGTTCAAACATAAGAGCTTTAAGCCCTCTTCCCTGTTTTGTAACTAATGGCTTTGGATTGGGAAGACTGACTCTCCCACTCGGTAATTGTCCCCGTGGGACAGACTGAAGTTTCATGCACTGCTCCAGAGGCCAGCATCCCCTGTAACCTGTTCCCTGCTTTCCATGGGATGTGCTTTGGGCAGTAGTTGCACAAACAACTCTCCAGTGGCCAGATGTGGGGTGAATGGAACAAAGAAGAGGGATGAGCCTTGTACCCCAGCAGCCACAGCTTCTTCCACGCTCCTGGGTCCCAAAACTGGGGATAACTCTCCTGTGTGACTGAGACTAAGGAGGAGAAATAGTGAAAATCAAAGTTTTCTTCTTATTTGTGAAAGCAAGACTGAATATGAAGTGTGTCCATGTGATGCCCTGGCAGACAGTGTCGTGTCCCAAGTATCTGGAGCAGCCAAGGAAAAATACCCAACTCCTTTTGCTGTGCATCAAATCCAGTGGGCTGCTGGTGCCACAACCTGAGCTTTCCCTCTGCCACATAAAAACAAAGGTATATCCTGTCTGAAAATTGGGGAAAATGGGGGAAAAATGCCCCACAGTATTTTCTTTCTCCAGGGAATCTCCTTCCCTGGATAGCCCTGGGCCCCAAAGCTTTGGACCTGCCCCTTGCATGCCTGGGGTGATGCTCTGGTGCACGCTGGGAAAGGGGCACTGCGTGTTGTTTAACGGGACAGCAGGGAAAGGAATGTGCATACGTAATCTGGAAAATCTTTTGTCCGGGATTTGCAGGGGTAGATATAAGGGCAGAATCCAACTCACTCCATTTGAATGATGCTCTGTCTTCATCAGAATTTCCGATTTGTGCTGCAGCAACCTCGCTGCTCTGGGCCAGGGCCATGTCTTGCTAAGCCCTGTGTGAGTGAGCGAGACCATTCCTGTACCTGAGAGATTATAACGTAATTGGCCTTTTAATTCTGACCTGAAAATGTGATGTTTTCCACATCACATATCCCACTCCCCCTTTCCCACTTCCTCTGCTCTCTGGAGAAGCTGTCACCGAGCTAATGCTGGTTGTGCCTAACTGGGAAACCAACCCCAAGGTGGGCTCTGTGTGTGTCCCAACACGTCAGGAAGCCCACCCTGAGGTGGGCACGCTTGGAGTGGAGCATCCTTAGGAGGTAACTCCAGAGCAGGATGCCAGCAGCAGTGAGGGGTAGAAAATGGAGCTAACTTAAAGATTTCCATGACAGATTTCTGAACTGGATTATGCAGTGTGGTAGCTGGTGATGGCAGGGTCTGCACTGGGCGATTCAGGGTCCTCTTCCTTGTCCCTGCGTGACCCAGGAGCTGTGATTCCTGCTGTAGTGGGGTTTTTTGTGTGTGTGAGTCAAATTCCATCATGGGTAATTACACTCCGTCTCTTCAAATTCCTTGGGGAGCACGGAGGCGATTCCTGGTCCTGTGCCTGCCGAAGGAGTCTCAGGTGTCAGCGAGCCGCAGCCTGGAGGTGGCTGCATTGCAGGCGCTGAGATGCTCGCGGGCGCTCGCGCCGCCGGGGCTGCTTCATTCTCTGATTTCTCATCAAAATAAAATGCCCGTCTTGCTCCGAGTTTCCGAACAGCGATGGGAGGGGGGAGGTTTGAAGGGTGTGTTCACGTGCTGCCTGTGCAGTTGGGACAGTTGTGCTCCGGTGCTGCAGGATGCTGTCTCGGGAAGAGCTTTGAATCCAACTAGAAATGCAGCTGGTGGAGCAGCAACTCCCCCCTGCTCCTCTCCCTTCTCCCTGCAGTCACAGCCATTCATCCCGAGCAGTTGCATCCAGCGCTGTGTTTCAGCAGGAATTGCTTCCCCATCAATCCAGCTGCTATTTCTTTCCCCCCCGAGGCTTCCAAAGGCAGTAAGTCTGCAGCAATGTGCAAACATTGAAGTGCTGCGCGTGGGGGATTAGTGACTCGGCAATTAAAATATTTGACCTACATCTTGCTGAGTACCAGCAAGGTCAGATGGAGCCGTGCTTCTTCCCAAAACTTCTTCCCGAAGGAATTTTATTTTTGCAGTTACTTCTGTTGGAACAGGCTGCTGCTGCATCTAAAGGGAAGGGCTCAGGGTCTGGATCTGTGGGGCTGTGCGAGGACTGGACCCCTCAGCAGGGATTTTGGGGGTGCTTGGAGTTTCTGAGGGTGGGTTGGAGGTCATCTTTGCAGCACAAACACCCCTGAATATTTACAGGACTCTTCCCACAAACACGGTGGAGAACAAGCATCTCCTTTTGTTCCTGGGATTGTACGTGCTGAGAATCCTCGTCCAAACAAATGAGTGGGTTTTTCTTCCAGCAAACACCACAGATCTCTCTCTCTCTTTTTTTTTTTTAAATTTTTTTTCTCTTCTCCTTTTCATGTGTTGTTCACTCTGTTCTGCAAACAATGTTCTTTTTAAGCCAGTGCAGAAAACTCCGTGTGTGTCCAGAGCGCGATGTGACGGCAGAAGCCGGCGATGTCCGCTTGGCAGGGAGATTAAGCGGAAGCCTTTTATAAAGCTCCTCTCATCCCAAAGCATGGGGAGGGGGAATAAAAACAAAGCCCCCCCAGTAGTGCTGGATTTGGATGGTTTGCTCACAGCTGGGGCCACAGGGACAGTAGTCAGAGGGTTCCTGGACACCCCCAGCCTGAGGTCTGGCACAAACCCTCCGTGGATTCGAATGGCAATGAGTGGCTGTAACAGGGCTGGAGGAACACTGTGAATTTGCTCCTTCGGACTGTGGGCTGTTGATTGTTTCTCCAAAATCCACTTGTACAGCTGGCATCCCCCAATAACCTGGGGAAGATGTTTTGGGCTGTAGTTTGAGCTATAACAGAGATGCCTGGCTGTGACTGGGTCCAGCAGCTCTGCCTGTTATTCCCACCCTTGGAAAAGTGTCTGCTCTGAGGCTGCCTGCTCCAGGGAGGGCTGCTAAGGCACCACCTGGCTGCCAATCTAAGGGAGTTTGGAGTTCCTACGTCCTGGAGCTGAGCAGAGGGGGCTGTTGGCCTGTGCTAAATAAGCACAGAGGTGATCGCAGCCCCTTGGCTGTGATCACAGGGAAGGGCTGTGCAAAATCTGTGTGGCTGGTCTGGGAGCTGCTGCTGGCTCCAGCACTGTGAAATGCCAGTGCTCCTTCCCCTACCTGCTAAGCAGGTGCTCCAGGATGCTGTCTCAGAGCAGCAGAAGCCCAGGCCATTGTTGGTCCCAACTGATGCCCAAAACAGAGCCCAAGAACTGAGCAGATCCTCACCTCCCGATGAAACCCTGATCCTGAGGTTTTACCTGTAGGACCCAAGAGCATGAACTTTTACCAAGAGACTCAAGTAAACAGGTTTTTTCTAACAGGAACAATGCCGGATTTTGGCAGAAGAACAGTTAGAAAATGGAAACCAACAGGTTTGCAGAAACGCCCATGGTCTGTCATCCTATATGGAAGCCACTCACCCATCTTTTCCATGCTGAGGGGTTCCTGAACTCTTCGTCTGTTTTCAGTGGGGAGATGCTCCTCAAAAGGTGTGAGGTTGGGGTGAGAAATTCCCAATTGCTGCTGGAGACTCCCCTTAGTGAAGGTCATTGATGCTGTTTGCAGTTATTCTGCCTGCCCTGGTCCTGCCTGGCTTCCCTTGCCTCCCCAGGATCACTCCAGGTGGGATTTGATAGCTCGTCTTTATTGAGTCGTGCTGTCCTTGGAGTCTGATAGCAAGAATTTCTTGCAGAGCCGTAAATGTCTTCAGGGCTACCAGTCTGTGAGCCAGCAGGGAGCGGGGAATTGCTGAGTTTGGGTAAACTTGTCATTAGAGAGAAAATAGTTCTTCAGGTTCTTCCCTGAGCAATGCACAACTTAAAATAAACCCTCAAAACAACAGCAGCAAAAGAGAAAAAACTAACCTCTTCAACAACATACATCTCAGCACGGCTCAAAAGAAAAAGAACATCTTTTTTCATTCAACAAATTTTCCTGCAACCTCTCCCTGATTTTCTTTGGGAAATGAACTTCTAGCTAAACCTATTCAATCTCACAAAGCATTTCAATTTTGACAAGAGTGCATATTCTGGGGGAACGTGGTTTCATCAGAGTTTCTCCAGCCAACTCTAATCCCAAATGCCTCGCTGTGACTAAACCTCATTTCTATGTTAAGTACTTGAGCTTGCCTGTAAGGACCAGGTAAAAACTCAATCAGTCGAGTAGCCTCCCTGCAGCTGCCTTGTTAAACAGTGGGCTTTTAAAACTTGTCTCCTTTTTATCTTAATGGAGAAGAAGTGGAAGATCCCCTGGGGAGAGGCACAGTTTGATCCCTGATAAACCAACCCAGAAATTTACACTGGAACCTCGCTGACATCCAGGGAGATGTGGGGGCTTGGGGATCCTGGTTGCTTGGGACTGGGCTCTGGGAAGATTTTGCTGCTTTATCTTTTATCATCCAGCATCCAGAGTGGAGGGGAAGAGAGGAAGAAAAAAGGGATTCTTAAGAAGCATCTTTGTTGGGAAGCACAAAGTGCTGGCATGGTGGGCAGGGCTCTCCTGCTGGCTGCAGTCCTTAGGGAAGGACAGAGATAACTTCTGCCCTGCCATGGGCATTTACAGCTGGTCTCAGCCAAATTGCCATCCCAGTGGCGCTGGATTTGAGGCTTGGGCTGCTCTAGCAGCAAGAGGAGTTTCCTGTCCTCCCAGAGACCTGGATCACACCTTCCCTGGGTATTCCACCTCAACCATGCGATGCTCCTTGCTTTGGCATCCCCATGCGAGGTGCACGTGCCACCTGTGCGTGGCAGAGGGGTGAGGTCCCTTCTGAACAGGAGGGCTTTAGGAAGCTCCACAGCAGCTCCATGTGGGAATCACCCCTTCCTGGTCTCTGTGAGCTGCTGCACTGGAGCATCCCGGAGCAGCAGGTATCACCTGGTGGGATCTGTTGTGCTACCCCCGCATCCCAAATGGAATTCTCTGGCTCACCCCAGAGGGATGAGCACCCCAGCAAAAGGGAAAGAGCATTTTCTCACCCCTTCTGGAGCTCCCTGCCCTCGGCTCTGCTGGGTGCTGTGTCCCTGCGGCCGAGCCGTGGCTCTGATCCGGAGCGTGCCGGCAGCTGCGTGTGCTCGGCGCTGGCACTGCAGAGCCTGGCACCCATCCCAAACTTGTGCAGAGCTCGGGAATTACATGTGATTGCACAAAATGGGAGAGAGAAACAACTGGGAAGAGCACGCTGCTTTACCTTGGCTTTCTGAAATATGAAGTTTTCAGGAAGAGTCAGAATGCTCTGTTTGGAGATTAAATTTTTTTTGTTTGTTTTTTTCAATGGTGCTTTGCCTTTTCTGCTTTGGAAAATGTCTTTTAAATGTTCTAGAGGACAACAGTGATTTACAAATGAGCGCAACAACCTGGTGGGGAGTTGGTTCCTTTTGGATTGAACAAACTGCTTTGAGCCTTATGGAAAAAAAGTCTTCATAATTTAGTCTTTCACTTAAAAATAATTTGTTTCCATCTGAATGTATGGTTTTATTTTGCTCCACAACCCAAAGAATAGCTCAGCCTTTCATCTACTTGGCCCTGGGCACTACTGAACCTCTGTTTTCTAAGACCCCACTCTCCAAAAACCCATCATAGGCAGGTGATCCCAAAATGCAGCTCTGTTTCAGACCGGCCTCTTGGCTTCCCTGGCACAGTCCTTGTGTCTGGTGCAGGTCTTGCCCGTGGCTTTGAGCAGAGGGTGAAAACTGGGGGGTGTTGTGACACTTTTGACTGTTTCTTCATTCTATAAATTTCAAGCGCTTGGCTCTGGCGCCTGCAGCTGCCCGGTGTCACTTAGAGCTGCGTGCTTGGGGACAGGACTTGAGCAATCCTTAAGGTTTTACCTTTATTGCCATACCCAGAACTGAGGGCTGCCACAGGCAGCTGCTGCTCGGACCCATTTGCCCTTTCCCAAACCCTGAGAGCTGCCAGCAATGGGCAAAGAGGCCTTGCCAAGAGCAGGAGAGCACAAATATTTGTGCCTGCGTTCCCCTCTGCCAGCTGCAGCGACAGACACCCAAATTCTCTGTCTGCCTCTATTCTCCTCTCCAGCCCGGGGCCGGGGCAGCCTGGAGCTCCAGTGCTGATGGAGAAGCTGCTGGTGCTCTTTCTGCAGGGATGAGTTTAACCTTGCTCCGTGCCCAGGACCGCCCCGGGTGGTGCAGTAACGCTGGGGCTGCTTTATTTAGCAGCGGGGGCGGGTGCGAAATGCCTCTTGTGAAAGACGGGGCGGGTTTTCTGTGGCTGCAGTGTTTGAGTGACCTGTCAAAGAGGAGCAGAAGGCTGGGGCGGGTCGTGTGCTGTCTGCTCCCTCGGCCTCCTGCTGTCTGTGCCTCCGAGCATCCTCTAGCTGATGGCTGAACCCACTGAACCCGCGTGTGACCCGGTTTGGCACAGAAGGGGACGTCCCATGGATGGGCAAGTCCCCCAAGGCTGGTGCTGACAGCTAAAGGCAACAGTGAGGCTCGAGGCCACTTATTTGGGATTTTCTTTGGCCAAAACCACTGTGGGTAAATCCTTTGAAGATGTGAGCCCAGAGAGAGGGAGGAAATCGTATCTGCTGGCACAGCCCTCACCATAGTTTTCACCTCACCGAGCAGTGTGGAGCGACTGAAGATGCTTCTGTGCTGAAGATGCTCACAGATTATCCATCCTCTGCATCCTGCTAATGCCCCAGCACAGCTGGTTTTACCCCCAGATGTGTCCATCCGTGGGCTCTCTCCAGCCTCCCAACTCCAGCGGTCTCCAGAAGGCTGCTCAGGACAAAGATGAATGTCTCTTGCTCTCTCAATGGCAGTGCTGAGAAATTTGGGGGCTAACCTGCCACAGGGGGGACTGGGATGAGAAATTTCCCACGTGGTGCGAGCTGAGCACCGGCAGAGTCTCCTGGCTTGGTGTGATGTCACTGAAGGGACTTATGGTCCAGCCAGCTGTGGCTGGTGGAAGCACTGAACTTGTAGGGAGGGCTCTTGGGCTCTTCCTGGCTCTGTACTCAGCTACCAGGTGCTGAAGGACAAATAGTTTGAGGGCAGAAGTGACTTGTCATTTTGACCCCTTCTTCTGTCTTTTCTTGCCACTGGGGATGGGCGATTCTTCTCCGTACACCAGGGTTTTTCCTGCAGCCTCCTCTGGCAAAGCTGTGAGACGGGTCACCAAGGGGGTCTGACAGGTCCATGCTGGGGAAAGCCCCTTCCGGCCCCTCGGGCTTCCTCTTGTGCCTCTGTCCGGGAGGGAATCGCTGTGTGACACGGCTGAACTGGATCCGGCCCCAGGCCAGAGGTGCTTACATAAGATATTTACTGTGTGCCCCAAGACCGCCTTGGGAAGAAGCCAACGTGCTGATTAGGTGACGTCTGCCCGGGACCGGGTGGATTTGGCCTCGGAGCATCTGCTGCCTGCGCTGGTGGTCTCAGAGGCACTGCCCTCAGGTCGTTTATGTAAGAAGCCAGTTGGGCTCTTTGTCTGCAGCCAGACCTCTGGGTCGTGTGAGGTGCCTGTCTGACCCCGGGGTGTCCAGCCTGCCTGGGCTCTGCTGCGAGCAGCCATCGGTCAGCTCATCACCGCTGCTTTTGCCTCCTCCCTTCCTAAAATAATTCACCCTTTGGATGAGAGGAAAGGGACCTGAGCATTGGTTGTGGAGTGAGGAGAGCTGAAAGGGCTCCATGGTTTCTTCTGGGTGCTATGAGCTCCTAGGGGAGCTGCCCTGCGCTGTTCCTTTTGGAGCATCCCATGGTAAAAAGCCAAAGCTAAGCTCATCCCAA
This sequence comes from Callaeas wilsoni, assembly GCA_013398955.1. Lineage (NCBI taxonomy): Eukaryota > Metazoa > Chordata > Aves > Passeriformes > Callaeidae > Callaeas > Callaeas wilsoni. Next base: position 98,464 of record VWPU01004795.1, on the reverse strand, counting down.
CTGGCCCGGGCCATGGAGCTGGCCCTGGGATTGTGCACAAAGTCTAGGAATGCCCATCTGCTGCCCCAAATCCTCCCCCCAAACACTGCAGGCCATGACAGCAGCAGATAAGCTTCTTTCCCCCTGCTCTATCACGTTTTTTCCAGCCAGGATCCCAGAGTGACGGAGTCTCTGGCCTGGTCTTGGAGTGATGGTATGCTGAGGGTGCATGGTTTTCTGAAACTGGCTCTACTTTTCCTCTTCAGTTGTGGGTAAGGAGCAGGCTCTCATCTGTGGCCGTGATGAAATGCACTGCCAAGGTCTTCTCAAGCATTTGTCCATGGGCTGGACCTCTCCGTGTGCAGCAGAGCAGGGTCAGCACCTTTCAGCTCCTAAAAAGTGTATCGTGACCAGGTGGGAAATCCTCTGGGATTGCATAGGGGCATGTTTTATGGAGGGTATGGCTGTTTGGACCAGCACTGCTCACGGTGGAGCAAGGTTGAGCCATCCTGAGGCGAGCTGTGTGCACGTGAAGGAGGAGAGAAGCGGAGGAAGAGTCAGAGGAGGATGCTGGGGAGCGACATTCCCTCGGGACCCTGCTGAAACAAGATCTAATGGGTGAAATTAAGCTGAAGAGAATGGGAAAATTTCCTAAGATATGTTAGGGCCTCCCAAGGGACACGGTGCTACCCCAGCAGCACGGTCCCCAGGGCAAACACAGGGAAGCAAAGGGTGGCAGCGGAGCTGGCAATGGGATCTGTGTCCCTGCCATGGGGCAGTGCTTGGGTTTGCAGTGGGTCTGAGCCTGTGGGGTGCCACCAGTGCTGGGATGCGACGGGGGATGCTGCCAGTGTCCGTGTTGTGGCTGGGGCTGGAATCCAGCTGGAAGCTGGATGGAGCAATCCTTTATTAGCAAAATCTGCAGAGTTTCACTGGCTACAAGTGGCATTTCATTTTGTCAACTGGCAGAAATACAAATGTCTTTTATTTTTTTCTCCTGTGCTAGCCATTCTGGGGAGAAATGGCTCACCTGCTCCATGGCTTTTCATGGAACAGATTATTGCTCCTGGCTGATGGCTCCTCAGGCCCAATCCTGCCTTTGCTTTTCTTTCCTGGGTGAGTGGATACAAAGGTGCTGAGCTGAGAAAGAGCAAGACCTGCTGGGCATGGTGCAACCAACCCATGGAAAGCCCCTCCACATCCCTGCATGGCAGTGGCCAATTCTTGCTCCCATCAGCAGTTCCTGGTCCCCAGGACCTTGCTCATGGTGCCAAAAAAGCACCACAATCACTGACCTCAGCTGCTGTGCTCCGCCTGCCAGCAGTCAGGCTCCTTCCCTGCCTTCCCTCCCTCCCTCTCAGTCTCGCTGAAGCACAGACAGAAACCAGAGGTGCACAGGGATGTGCATTCCTCTATTTCTAGATAAATCCATGGCAGTGCCACAGTTCTCTGCTCCTCACGCCCTGGGGTCAGCCTCCCTGAGCTATTTCGGTTGTGCTCCCTCTGTGCCGGCACAGCCCTCGAGATGCTCTGGACATGGAGGGTAGATCTGAGCATCCCTCTCTCCATCATCCAATTGCTCCTGGACATCCTTGACTCCTCTCCCAGGCTGAGATCCCCTGGTAACCCCCCATCCTCACCACACAAATATCTTTTCTTCTGCACTGGGCTATCACCCCAGCTTTCTCCCTTGCTAAGTGACCACACAACCTCCGTGAGCGCCCCAGGGACGAGAGCGGTGCCCACAAACCCATGCCATCCTCCCATCCGTCTGCCGCATCCCCTGGCCCGTTGTCTTCCCAAATCCCACCAGGACTTGGCCCTCTGCATCCCTTCGCCGGCCAAGAGCGCGGCCTGGCAGAGCGGGCATCCCGCGCCGGCGGCGCTGCCAGCGCCCGGAGCAGATGGCGGCAGCCGATCGGACCCTTCCCCACGGCCGGTTTTCGGCCGGGAGCTCGGTGGGCTGGGTGGGCAGGCGAGGTGGGAGCCAGCTCGGCCGGAGCGTCAGGGCGAGGCGTGTCCGTGGCAAAGCTCACGGCTATTTTTAACCTGGATGGATGAGAGCTTATTTCCTGAGCTGGCTCGTGCGGCGCGGCGGCACGTGTGGCTCCCACTGCCTGTGCCCGCTGGATGGGGGGACATGTTTTGGGTCATCAGATGGCAACCCTGAGCTTGCAAATGGCCTTTTCTAGGAGCAGGAGTGGGAAGGGAGTGGGGTGCTGGGAGAGAGGAGCTGGTATTCCATAGGGATGTCCTGCAATGGTGTCATGGTCTAGTGTGGCTTGAGTTTTGGGTGTCCTGCTGGGCTCTGGGGCGGGTGCTGCATTCATCAGCCTTGGGGCTTTCTCAGCTTGTATTTCCAAGTCCCAGTTATCACACTGGGACCTACAATGGGGCTCCAAGCCTATTCCTCCCAGCACCCCACCTTCCTCCTGCTGCAAAACCCATTGGAGCAAACGGGCGAGATGCCCATGGGATCAAATCCCTGCCCTGCAGGATTTATGAACAACCCTGCACCTTTTGGGGTTCAGCAAACCCAGTTTGCTTGAAATCCCAGCCTCTCCAGCTGCTAGGTTTTTGGAAGGGCTGGAGGATGGTGGGCTGTGTCCCCATGGTGTGCGGGACGGGGTGGTGGCACCCGATCCGAGCGGCCCCGTGCCGTCGGGAGGATGGGTGACTTAGCATGTTTCCCAATCCCCGCTCCCCCGCGCCTCCCCCTCGGCCTCTTCCTCTGGGAGCCCTGACACTAATGCAGCAGGAGTGGGGAATTTATGGACGGCAGCCCTCCAATCGGGCCATCCGTCTTGATTAAATTAGCCCTAATGGCTCGGAGCTGACTCGCTCGTGGCCCTGCGCAGCCGTGCAGCGGGCGCTCGGAAGGGGCTCGATCCCGCCAGGTGCACCCCTTGTTCCACCCCCTCGTCCTCCTTCCCTCGCTTGGACAATTCCTAAAAGAGTGGCCACACATGGCCTGGGGCGGGGGGAGGTTGGATCTTGGCTGGAGCTGTTCCCTGGCTGGGAGCCCACAGGACATGGGGGTCCCCAGGGCTGCGGTCCTGCACCGACAGAAGGGGACAACGAGCTCCTCCATGCTTCTGCCCAGCCCTGATGGGAAAACACGGGGAACTTCTCCTCAAAAGCAGAGGGAATCTGGGGCTTACCGGGATGGAAGTCCCAGGCTATCCATTTGCACTTCCTGTAGCAAGCTGGGGAGAAAGGGATAAGGCACCAGCATGGCCAGGTGATGGGAACACCAGCCCGGCCAGTTGTGGCTGCCCAGCTCCACCCAGCCCTCCCAGGTGGCCCCAGTCTTGGACTGGGGACCCTGAAGCTGCTCCCCTCACCCCAGTGGGTGCCCCTGGTCCATGGCCAGTCTCCCACCCCAGCCCTGCAGCCAATCTTTGAGTACATTGATGGTGTCTGTTTTTGAGGGGAGTGTAAGGACCTTTGGTGTGGCACCTCTGGCTGGGCATAGGGGCAGGGAGGGGTTTGGGAAGCTTTCCATGAGCATGGTGGGATAACAGGAGAGGAGGCATGAGGGAGGAGCAAGCTGGCGTGTGGGGGGCTGTCTGACAGGCAGAAAGGAGCAGTGTTTGGGGCTCAGGTTGTCCCTGGGTGGTCATGCACAAGATCACCATGACCAGTGTGTGAGCTGGTGTCCCCTCTGATCTGCAAACCCCAAATCCCTGCTCTTAACTGAGTATCCATCAGGGCTGGGGCAAGGCCCTGTGGTGCTTTTCATCCTGGGATTTCAGCGTTGGTTAAAATTCAGTGTTTCTGAGGTTTGTGGAATGGGGTGAGAGGGGACAAGCCGATGTGGAGAGGGGAGCGGAGGCAGCCTTGGGAGCATTGCCCTGAGGTGCTCTGGTGTCTGGGGTGTTTAGGAGCAGTGAGGGAACCATGCTCCATCTCGGGAGAGGATGGGAGCTGGGCACCGGGAGAGTCTCTGCTCCAGGATGCTGTCGAAGGGAAGAGGGAGGAGCTGCTGGTCCCAAACTTGTGGTGGGAGACAAGGAAGAGTGAGGAAGAGGCTGCCAAAGGGCAGGTGGGGAGGCAGCCTCTTCATGTGCTGTTTTCTGGGGGGCTTTATGGTTTCTCTGTGACCTGCCAGCTCGTGACAGCCACACCGAGCAGCGCCGAGCATCGCTGGCGAGGCTGGAGGTCTCCTGGCTGTGATTTTTTTTTTTTTGAACAAAGCCTGTGAATCCCCAAAAAAGGAGCAGGCAGCAGCCCTGGGATCTCGCGGGTGACCGAGTGTGGAGGAAGTGTAGCAAAAATTACAGACGGTGGCTGGTTTGCATCTCCCTCTGGCTGGGAGCCAGCCGAGGTTGTGAGCCCACTGCAGCATCCCTGTGCCTCCCGCTCCCCTCCGCGGGGGAAAGAGGCTGCTGGAGCAAGGTTTCACTTTGACCCTCTCCAAAAAGGCCTCGCTATTATAAGGACAATGTGACCTGGAGACACCCAAAGCCTCCCAAATGGCTTAAAATAATGCTCACCACCAAAGAAACAAACTTGGACTCCAGTCAACCTTTCAAAAAAAAAAAAAAAAAACCAAAAAAAACCCAAAAACCCCGCCTGCAATAAAAAGAAGTGGCTCCAATTCGCAGCCCTCCCTCTGCCCCCGTCTCCTCTCCACACACGCAGCCCCCTGCCCCTTAAACCAGCCCAAAGTGAAGCCTTCGGGGACGCTGTCCCCACCATCGATTTTTCATGGAAGGTGCCCAGGAAGGACGGTGATGGGCTGCGGGGCCACTACCCCCCGGCCGCAGCCGCCGGCACGGGGGAGCTGAGATGGATCCATCGGGAAAGGGCTGTTGCTTCCCTGTGGTTGTCGGAGCCGGGGCCGGGCTAGAAAAAGCAAGCGGAAGCCATCAAGGTAGAGGAGAGGAAGCGAGGAAGAAGAAGGAGAAGAAGGGCCGAAGGGCTGGGGCGAAGCAGCCATTAGGAAAGTGCTGATGCAGAGGTTCCCTCGTGTCTACGGGCAGAGTTGGAGGAGTTGCTGTTCGCGGACAAAGGCAGCAGGAGGGAGTGGAGCTTTGTAGAAGCCGGAGCCTGTCTCACTGGGTGTCTGTGTTTCATTCCCTGTCAAAAGCCTGGGAGCTGGGGGGAAAAAAGCAGGGAAGCGGCGAGCTGCAGCGCTCGCTCAGGATCAGATAGCAAGAAAACCAATAGCGGCGAGAAAAAANAAAAAAAAAAAAAAAAAAAAAAAGAAAACCAACCCACATCAACCAACCAACCCACCCACCCTCCACGCTGAGGCTGGAACAGGCAGGTCCCTGCCAACTCCACAGCACGCAGCAAGCAGGGAAGAAGGGAAGAAGTCCACCCTCCCCGGGCAGGAGCGGAGTTGAGCCCGAAGGATATTTGATGACACTTTGGCAACGATGGGTCCCCCAGCATCTTCCAGAGCCCATTTGAGGGTGAAGGCTCTGAAAGCGCAGAGGGAGTTTGAAGCTAAATTCACCTGAGTCTGGATCTCTTGGTCGCTGGGATTTATCTATTTTTCTTTTTTTTCTCCACGAGGAAGCCAAACCAAGAAAAAAAGCGTGCTTGTTTTTTTTTTATTATTTTAATCTCCCTCTTTTTTTTTTTTTTTTCAAATTTTTTTTTCTTTTCTCTTGGAAGAAGATATATTTTTTTTCCCCTGTGGTTGGAATGGAGGGGTTGGGTCTGTGCCTAAGAAGCAGCAGCCGAACGTCGGTCCTGGGAGAAACCCGAGTGGATGTGGGGTCCCCTGCCAGCTAACTCTCCAGGAGCTGCAGCCCCACGGCCTGAGGGGCTGGATGCAGTGAGAGGTAAGTGCCGGCTCCGGTGCCTGCCGACGACGGCTCCTCCGCTCCTCCAGCTCCGTCTTAATCCCAAGTCAGAGGCAAAAACAGCAGTCTCATAGTGAGTCAATCACTTCCACCTATTGCAGCCCTAATGGAGAAATAAGACGGGGAAGTTTCGCAGCGGTGGCTCCACGGGGGAAGTTCCCCCTCACCCCTGTGCCCCAAATGCCAGGCTGGGGGGGATGTTTTGCCAAGCGGCATCACCGTGCCAGTGCCATGGGCCCCCTCCCTGCCCAGCCAGCACCGAGGGTTTGCTGCTGCTTTTTGGGTCCCTCTCCGAGCTCCTGCTCCCCTCCCCTCGCTTCCCCCGGCCAGCTCGCTTCCTTCACCCAAAACTTTTGCACACCGGTTGTTTTGGGCAATGCCCGCGCGGGGTTATGCCCCTCGATGCCCACGCATGGATATTCCCACGCTGCTGAGGCACACACCCGCCTGACCCCTCTTATCCCCAACTCCCCGGGCCCCGCCGGCGGGGACACGCTTGGGGTGAGCCCGGGAGCTGCGGGGCTGGGGGGGCTCCAAAGGCAAACTGCAAAGCGCAGGGAAAAAGCCGAGCGAGCCCGACCACGGCGGCAGCGGCAGCAGCAGCAGCAGCATAATTGCATCACTGTAATAGTATCGGCGCTGAGCACGAGCCAGGCGAGTAAAATTGTCCAGAAAATGAGCTGTACTAAAGTGCCTCCAGTTAGCAGCACCTGCACGCCTTCACTGGGTGCTCGAGGCCGTTTGTATTTTTAGAAGTCTCTCTTAATTATAGAGCAAAGAGTGCGAGAGGGAAAATGGTGTGTATTTAGCAGCATTCCCGGACGATTTTGCAGTGAATATGAGCACAAAATCACCAAATAGGGTTTTTTTCTCCCCCCTCCCCTTGCACTTGTGATTTTGAACCACCTGTTTTGCTGTGGTGTCAGCAAACGAGGGCTGGGTTTTTTTCTTTCCTGTTCTTAGAAAGCGTGGCGTGACTTTGCCCATGAAAAGGACGGGAAGCGGTCCCGCTGCCTTCCGTCTGCACCCCAAATCAACCCCAGTTTCTGAGACCTTCCCACTCCCATCCCAGGGGTGACACTGGTGGGGACAGGGGACTCGCATGTCGATGTCAGGTCTTCTGCAAGAAGCAAAGAGCTGGGGATGTTTTACAGGTCGCTGTGAAAAAAAATCCACAACAAACCCTGCAACAACTCATTTTGCTTCCATAAACCTTCTTCCCCTCATCCCCTTCTCCACAAAACTTTCCAGGGCCTTTTGTTTGGAACAGCAGGTGAAATTCCCTTTGTGTGAGCACAAAGCAATGAAGCCACCAGAAAATAATGAAAGCAAGACTAAAAAAAAAAATTAAATAATAAAAACAAATCCTTGCCTGCTCTTTTCAGGCCTGGAATAACAGCGAGCATTCCCATCCTTGCCAGATAAGCTTAATAAAGCTCCAGCTTTGCTGGGGAAGGCACCGTAAAGGCCACTTTACTTCTTGCCTCTGATCCAAAACACACTTTGAAATCCTGTGTTGCTTCTGCTGCTCTTTACCCAAAAGAGTTGCTTTACCAGTGAAGCCAAAGCAGTTTTTTCCTTAGCCCTGGAATGACCCGGGGGGGTTATGGCAAGTCCCTTGGGACCAGCTGGGGTGGGATTTTGGTGCCGCCCCGGCTGTGGTGCCGTGGTGCTCCGTGGTTTTCCGTGGTGCTCCCAGTGGGGCTCTCCCCTTTCCCCGCTGGCTGGGGCGGCTTCGCCGGCAGCGCGGCAGAAACCGTTCCTGCTGCGGATAAACTTCAGAGGAGCTGTCACAGGAGCTGCACCTCGAGCTTAAACCCGGCATTTCCACCCAATTCCTGTCAGCTTTTAGGGGCTTTCAGGGCGTGAATGTACTTGAGAGGCACGGGAGCCTCACCCAACCTCCGTGCAGGGGGAAGGAGGCCGGGCTGGCAGTTTTGGGGGTGCTGTCTCTAGAAGGAGTGGGAGCGCTGTCCCCGTGAGGGGTTGCTGGAGGGACGGATCCGTCCTGCTCTCCTGTCACCGCTCGGGTGTGTGGCACACGGAGGGGGCACCTTATGTAAGCAGCGATGGCAGCGCCGTGCCCTGGCCGTGCCACCCTGCTCTGCCACTGCCGGGCCCTGCGTGGCCTCGGCCACCTCACTTGGTCCCCATTCCGAGGGTCCCCTCTGCGTGCGGGTGCTGTTGTATCACTGTGGGAAGGAGCACAGTCCCCCCTGTCAGGGCAAACGGCTCCAAGCCCAGGGGTTTGCCCGTGGTTTTTGCAGAGTTCATGGTTGCGCCCTTCCCAGCGCTGGCTCCGGCATCCCCAGCCCTGAGGAGGCGGCATCGGGCTCAAGCCCCTTTCTAGGCTCTTTTGCACCTCTTGGATAAAGTCCAGCCCGGTTTGGGTTTGGCAGTGCAGGGCAAGGGCTGCCTCGCATGGCTGAGGAGGGAGAAATTGTCCCCCGAGTGTGGGGACTGGCTGGCAAAGGACCCGTGTCCCTGTCCCAGATCATGAGCCTGTCCCTCCATCCCCCTGCGGGCCCCAGCGCACACCCAGCCGCCTGCCCTGAACCTGGCGTGACCGAAATGGAGGAAAGGAGAGAAAAAAATGAACATGAAGGGTCTTGGGAAGCTCCTGTGCCCTGTGCCCTGTGCCCCAGGGAACAGAGCACGGTGGGTGTCTTGTCACTCCAGTTCCACTCCAGCTTCTGAGTTGGGGTGGAAGGGAGAAAGGTGGGAGTGTGGTGGCAGGTGGCAGGGGGGTCCCAAGGCTGCTCTCCACAGCTCTGGGTGACTGTGGGCTTGTCACCTCACAGGGATTTGCCTCTCTTTCACCATTCCCGGCTCGTTCCTAGCTTGTTCCCTAGTTCCAGCTTGGTCCTCCAGTCCCAGCAGGATCCCGGTTCCCAGCTCACTCCCTCATTCCCAGCTTGCAGCGAGGCAGGACTGCCGGTGGGCGACAGATTTCTTGCAAAGCTCTTTCAGATTCCCCCGTTGGACTTTTGAAGCATCTGGTATCACTATCTCAGCGTCATTATGAATTAATTAACATTAATTTCCTGCTCTGGTATCTCCCATTGCTGGGAGCTTTAGCCTGGGCTTTTTTCCCCCGCGACATCCCCAAAGAGAAATGGCCAGATCCAGACCATGCCTGGCAGAAAGCCAGAGAGAAGTCACGTAACTGAGGGGCCGTGGGCTCCCCATCCGTGTCCCCATCCCGCACCGAGGCAGGGGATACTGCCAGGATCCCGATGGTCTGTTAGCCAGGACAAGGCTGATCCTGGGGGACCCCCGGTGCTGCCAGCACCGCCTGCCCACTCCCTGTGCCCCTGGCACGGGGGATGGGTGTTTTGGGGATGGGTGATCTGGGTGATGCCGCCTGTGCCATCCCTCACCTCCGCTTCCCCACAGAGATGCAGGGCAGGTGATGTCGGGGTGTCCCACAGGGGAAGGATCTTCCCTTCAGCTCTGGGAAACCCTGATCGTGGCTCCCCAGCTTGTGCTGGAGGCACCAGGGATGCTCTTCTCTGAGATGCTGTTCCAGGGATGCTGATCCCAAGGAGGCTGATCGCAGGGATGCTGTCGCAGGGATGCTGGCCCCAGGAAGGCTGTCCTCAGGGATGCTGAGCCCCAGATTTGTGAGGATGGGGATATAGGTGTAGCAGGCTGGCATCAGGGCTGGATCCTTTGCTCTGGCCGTGTACATCCTGCTCCATGAGTCACCCCGAGGGATGCACTGCCCAGGAGTCACAACCTGACCGCCTGGCTCCTTCCCTGAGCTCTCACCTGCACGAGTGAGAGAAGTCCAGAAGGACTCAGTGGGATGTGGGTGCAGCACTCTCTGCCTCCCAGCCCTATCCCACCCCACCTCTTGCCCCATTCCCTGCTCCACAGCGGCACAACCCTCCTGTCCCCCCACCGCCACCCCCGTGCCACCACCGTGCGCCCCATGGCAGTGCCACAGCAACCCAAGGGCCACCCCAGCCCCCCCTGCAGCCCTCGCAGTGTGGGCTGAGCTGGTGGGGTTTTCCCCCAAACTCCACGAGCCCCGCGGCTGGGGCGGGGTGGGGGTGGCAGCCCCGGGGGGGCCGGGGGATAACCCCGGTGTCCTACATCCCCAGAGCTGGCTCGGGCTTATGTAACGGCCGTGCTGCAGTGTCTGCTCTGCTCAGCGCCAGTGCCACCGGCAGAGCTGCAGCGCGGAGCCCATCTCCCTGGATATTTGCTTTTTGGGGACAGAGGGCAGGGAGGGGGACACTTGTGGGCTAGTTGAGCTTCAGGGAGTGGCCAGGACCTGGAGAGGGTGGTTGGCAGGGCTGGCTGGGCATGAGGTTGGGGCGTCTGCCCCCAGCCCCTTCTGTCAGTGACCTTGGGGGCCAAAATTCCCCCTGGGTGGCAGCACCCTGTGGAAGGAGGGGTTGGGGATGGGGAGAGCAGAGAGGGCCCTGCCCTGGTCCTAAGGCAGAGGTCAGGTTGGAGACCCTGCTGCACCCGCTGCCAACCACGGTCCTGTCGGTACCCCCTTGGACAGCACTGAGCAGGTGGGGAAACTGAGGCAGGAGGCTGTGGCATCCTGTGGGGAGCAGGTACTGGGGACCCTCTGGATGGGGAGGGGATGGGAAATTACCAGCTCCTCGGAGAACTCTGGGTTGGAGATGCCCCAGCTCAGCCCAAGCTCTGCCCCCAGAGCTGGTGTCCCCTCTTGGCGCTGGCACACGGGCACGGGGCCTGCTGGCACTCGGGGCAGCCTGACAGGGAGGTGCAGCTCTGGAGTGTGTGTGACATGACATGGGGCACGGGGGGACATCAGGCTGGCTGCAGCACCCTTCATGTCCCCAGCTTGAGTTCCCAGGAAGCCACAGGGTGCCGGAGCAGGGAGCTGTGGGGAGAGACCTCACTGCCAGGTTGTGCCGAGGCCATGGTCTGGCGGGGGACCAGTGTGTCACCAGTGTGTCACCAGTGTGCCTGACCGCTGCCAAGTGCCAGGGTGCACCTGGGGTCTGACCCAGCCCTGGCAGCCCGAGGGCTGTGGGTGGGCTCAGGGTGGTGATCGCAGCCCTAGGGCTCAGGGTGGTACTTGCAGGAGGTCCCTCTCCACTGAAATGTCATCACAGTCCCACTCCGGCACAGCTCTGCTCCGGCTCAGCTCGCTGGAAGCAGGAGGAGGGTTTGTGTCCCCATGGTCACCCAGTGTTGTGGGGACCTGCTGGGTCCCTGGCCCATCCTGCTTGTGCAGAGTCATCCAGTGCCACTGGCAGCTGGGCTGTGCCTCCCTGGTGCCTCGTGGCCAGTGCTGAGGCAGGGGCAATGCCAGCACCTGTGAGTGCCACCTGCTCGCAGGAGTGCCTGGCAGGGCAGCATGGATGTCGCTGCAGGGCTGTGGGAAAAGCCAGTGTGACCCCAGCGTGAAATGTGTGGTGTCATCCATCAGTGAGAGCCAGGGTGCCCCCAGGGACCGAGTCAGTGAGACCACCCCTTTCTCTCCCCCTTTGGCCTTCATTCCCAGGCTCAGCTGGCATTTCTCCCAGAGCTTGGTGGGATGGAGCCCAGCCACCCCCAGCGTTCTGCTGAGTCCACTGCCCTCCTGGGCATCCTGAGGAGCCGCGGCGCGCGCCGTGCTCGGCACAGGGACCCCGCACCCTGAAGCCGGGGGGAACCAAGGACGCCAGTGAGCTCATCCCTCCTGCCCGGGCTGGGAAAATCATTGCATTGTGCTCCCTGCAAGAGGCTCAAAGGCCTTTGGTTCCCTTTTAGGACACGGCTGGAAAAGAGCCACCAAAACAAATGCCAGGAAAAATAAGCCTTCGGTAGTGGCTACTTTCTTCGTGGGTTTGGAGGGATCTGAATGTGGATCCCCCACCTTGGGGAGCCCTTTGGGGAACCCCTAGTGCTTGGGCTGTAGGGATAAAACTCACCCCAACACAGGGCCTTAATTTCTGCCAAATTTGGACCTGTTGGATGATTCAAATGTTCGGGAAAAGTCTCTGGATGGTGCTGCCCTTTGTCTCTGCAGCAGCGCAGGGGAAACCTGACACAATCCACTGGAGGGCTGGGGCACCTGGCATGGTGGGATCCTGCTCCCCAGCCAGGGTGGGATCTGGGAGTGAGGTTCCTAGCTGGGCTGAGAACACCCTCCAACTCGTTACACACACGGGCCAGCTAATCTCCATCTGACAGCGAGTCATCCTTCCCACCGTGCTGAAGGCTGGAATGACAGTGTGGTTAAAGGGGCTGATGAATTAAGTGCATCTTATAAATACATCAGATATTGAAATTCCCGTGTAATTACAGTGCAATGGATTATGTGTGGTGCTGAAGGGGAAGCAATTCAGCGGAGCAAAGGAATTACAGTGAGAGAGGAGAGGCAGTGAAGCGTAATTGCACCCAGCTCTGCTCTGCTGGGGGGGTAGAGCAGGGGCTGCTTTGGAGCTGCAGTGGGAGCGAGGCCGAGCGGCCCCGGAGCTCTGCTGGCATCCACAGCTTGTCTGGGACACTGCAGGGATTGGGGAAAGCGAGCTTGACCTGCAGAGTTCTGTGGAAGGCAGTGAGAGAGGCCTTTGCTCTGCTCCATCCCTTGCTCTCCCAGGGAGGAAGGCACCCTGCTCCCAGTTTCGCTCTGGCCACACGGATCCGCAAGCTTTGGCCATTGCTTGCTCCAGCATCCCGCTGCTCCCAGTGCCAGCAGTGCTTGAGCAGATCTAAGACAAGAGAACCTGATTTCCTTTCCTTTCCTTTCCTTTCCTTTCCCTCCTCTCTCCTCCCCTCCCCTCCCTTTATTCTTCCCTTCCCTTTTTAATTTCCTCCCCATTGCCCTCTTCCCCTCTTCTTTCCTCTTTGCTTTCTTCTTTTCTTTCTTTTCTTTTTTTGTCTCCTCACTCTCCTGTCTCTTTTTCCCTTTTCTTCTGTTTTTTTTCTTCTTTTCCTTTTCTCTCTCCTTTTGCCCTTTTCCCTCATTCTTCTCTTTCCCCTCCCTTTCATGCTCTGTGTTCCCAGCCTCCCAGGCAGCTGCAGGTGTGTGAGGTCCAGGCAGAGGCTGGGTCCAGGTGTCCAGGTGACCAAACAGGCAACCCCATCATTCACATCCTTGCCCCTCCGTGTTGTCCAGCATTGGTGGCACAGGGGGAATTTTTTGGTCCTTTCAGCCCCCCTGCCCCAGTGAGGGGGTGCCACCTGCAAGGGGCCTTGTGGTCAGAGTGTCCCCAGCATGATTTGGCTGCGGAGCTGCCGGAGCAAAGGCTCTGCCTTAATGAGCTGGTGCTGATTTGCTCGTTAATGATGTGGAGCGGCGCCATCGCCAGACAATTAAGGAGTGTTGTCCCAGGCTCTAATAAGGGCACGGAGGAAGCCGGCTGTGGGGTGCTGTGGGATGCCACGTGTGCAGGCACGGAGCGGGGCTGCGCCGGGGCACCCACCTGGGAGCACCAGTGACCCATCCCACCACCACCCACAGCGCTGCCTCCTCCTCCTCCTCCTCCTCGTCTTCACCCTCCCCAAAAGGGCCAAGAGTCACGCAGGACATTGTCCCCATTGTGTCCCCACACTTGTTGAGGACGCGGGGCCGTGTGATGCCTGCCTTCGCTTGTGCACTGGCATTTGTTTGCTAATTAGCACAATCTGGCAACCCACACCGTTCTCCCAGTCATTAATTATTATTAATTATTTGTTATGCAAATAGGGTTGAGCAGCACAGCGCTGAAGGCAGCACAAACACCAACAGTCCCGGGCCCAGGCGTTTATGTAACGGCGGGCGAGGGGCCCTGCCGGAGGCCCTGGAGCCATCCAGGCTCCGTGTGCTGGCCCCTGCCTAGGGTCCCCTGGGAGCTGGGGACATGTCGATGGCACCAACGGCAATCACTGCTGCAGGGTTGGTGCTGGAGAGGACTGCAGGAGAGATGGATGTGGGGTGTAATGGGGAAAACGCTGCTTTTCGAGGTCCTGAGGGATGAAGGTGATGGGGTGACCCAAGGGTGGAGGACGGTGTGTTGGGTGGCTGAGGAAGGTGCTGCTGGCAGCAGAGGTGGGAGAGGCGATCGCTGTGTTTTGTGGGTGCTGAGGATGTCCTGTCCCACCCTTTTCCCTGTGGTCCATCCCTAGGAATGGTGCCTGGGGAGAAGTCGGGATGTTTCACCAAAGCTGTTTCAGTAAGTGGCAGTTTGTCACACTGTCTCCATCCCCCCAGCTGGATGGTGGATGGGGCTGGGACCCACCCGTGCATCCCCCCCAGTCCACTGCCTGGGGTGTTATTTTGGTGCTCCCCACCCTCCCCTTCCCCTCCATCTGGGGCTCTCTGCTCCATCCATGGCTCCCTTCCCTTTGTGTGCCTCTGATCTCACCATCGACCCCAAATGCAGCCACCCATCACATCCCCGTGCCACAGAGCAGTAGCACCAGTGGCACCGTGCCACAGGGACTCAGGCTGGCAGCAGCAGGGCCCTACCCAAGCCCTGCTTGAGCAACGGGAAAGGGAACTAAGAAAAAAATGGAAATTAAAGAGAGGAAAGAATTAATAAGGATCCTGCCTCAACCACAATGGCTTTGTTACAGGAGAGCTGATACCACACACTGGCTAAAGCTGCTCCTCAGAGGGTTTTGGGAAGCAGAGACGTTTTGGCCATGCCCAGGTGCAGATCCGGTGTGCAGTGAGTGTGGTCTTGGTCCCTGCCCAGCCACTGATATTCCCTGGTGTCCTGACGTTGTCCCCAGCCAAGCACTGCACCATGAGGCAGCCGTTGGCATAAAGCAGAACCCTGGCAGAGTGGAGATTTGCGAGAAGAAATGTGTTCTCACAAGGCAGTGCCCGTCCTGCTGGGTGCTGCTGTGGAGCCATGCCCTGGGACAGGGACCCCCTGGGAGCTGGAGGGCTGCTGGCTCCTGCTGCGCAGGGAATCACCCTTTAGTCTGTGTATAGCTCACCCTGACCACACCGAGCACAGAACAACCGGTGTGTTTCTAACAGTCCCCTCTTCCATACACCGAGCTCCATGTGGATCATCTGTATGTCCGTGTGGACCACCTGTATATCCCTCTCCAGCCCTGGTGTTATTTGCTTTTTGCACTTCCTAGATCCCCCAGTCACGTCCCCTTAAGGCTCCTTCCTGTATTTCCTCCATCCCGGGGTACTTGCCCTTTAGGGGAACATTTCTTTCGAGGTATTCCCAGCAGGGATGGGAGAGAAGCAGCACTTTGCACAAGCTGTGCTCAGAGCTGCAGCGATGTCCCGACGAAGCTCTCCCATTATTCCTGTGCCTGATGTCCATGGGGAGCTCAGCCTCTTTTCTTCCTTCTCCGCTGCAGGAATCAGCTCTGGCTGCTGCCAGGGTTATCTCCATGCTCCAGCTTGCAGCACGCTCTGCTGGTTCCCCGTCCCTCCGAGGGCTGGGGCTCGACCCCGGCCGGGCAGCACGTGCTCCTGCAGCGCAGCACCAGGGCTTTATTCTCCCATCGCCAGTAATAAGCTGGGAGATAAAATCAGGAGAAAAAACTGGGGACTTGTGGAAGTTCCCTGCCTGCTGCCTGGGCACTCGTGCGTGCTCTCTGCCCCATCCTGATCCCAAGCCTGAGCCGGGGGCTGCAGGGAGGGCTGAAGCCAGATGCCTGTTTCTAATAAAGCTCGGCTCCCGCCGTGAGCCGCGCTCAGCCTCGCCCGCTCCAGATGATAACGGCGGGGAAGCCGCCGCCGGACGGACCTCGTGGTACACGTGAAAAGCGGCTGAAGGTGAAAGGATCTTGCATCTGTGCGCCGGCCCTGATTTTTGGCAGAAGGAGGCTCTAAGGAGCATCTTGCCCCAGCCCTGTCCCCCGTGGGGGGCTCAGGGGGCTGCGGGGGGCCGGAGGCGCAGGCGGAGGCCGGGGCGCTGCGTAGAGCGCAGCAGGAAGGAAGCGCTCGGCGAGGACACAGCCAGCACTGCGTGCACGTCCTTACATGTGTGCTATTTTCAGCTTGACGGGGAGCAGGCCAAGTTCTCCAACAGATTGAGTTGGGAGCTGAAATCCTCCTCTCCTCCTCCCCGCTGCCCAGCACCCACTGCCTGCAGGCACGGCGAGTCCGAGTGTGCCGCGGGCACCTCGCTCTGCCCCGCGCAGTCCGTGTTTCCATCAGGAGCTGAACGCACTCCGCTCTCTCTCCCAGTGGAGCCGCTGCCCCACCTCCTAGCAAGGCCACAGGATCTGACCCTGCTCAGGGCCAGCGGCTCCAGCTTCTCCCTTCTCCACTTTGGGCTGATCCAGACACCGCCGCCAGCATCCTCACAAACCCAACCCGATCCCATCATGGATCTTCAGCATTCCCTGCCTTTGGGTTCACTCACGCACACTCCCACCTGCTCTCTTCTCGCTTTTTTCCCAAGCAGAAAACATCCCTCCTTCTCTCCTTCCTCCTCTTCCCAAATTCCCTCTCCCTCACCTCCATCACTGTGACCCCTCCAGAAGTGCAGCTGCTTTTGCAGACGTGTCCTCGCCCTGCTTGAAATGCAGGAAAGAAACCCATGTGCAACTTAGTGTCTCCTGGGCACTCTGTAATCATTTTGTCAGCCAAAAACCACTTTTGTCAAACCCCCACGGACAAACTGGGAAGGGATGGATTGAGGAGAGGAGCCTGACGCCATTCCCTGCTTTTTTCCCCCTTTTCCCATTCAGGGTTTTGCTTTATGGGTGGGACAAGCCTTGGGTTTTTCTCTCCTCTTCCTCTCCGTGTGTTTCAGCAACTGTCCAGAGAGAGCAAAAGGAATAAGGGAAATGTTGCAGGAGAGCAGCAAGGCTGGAGAAAATGTATTGCCAGAGGCTGGGTCTGCTCAACAAAGTGCAGTTACGCAATGGGAGGAGAAAGCTGTTCAGCTGGAGAGGAGTTTCCAACCAGGACTAATGGAGCCCCAGGCTTGGTCACCTGGGATGGCCTCAAAGTGTCCCTGGCCCCTTTCAGGTGCTAGGGGGCATTAAATGGCTTCTTCTGTCCAGCACACGAGCTGCTCCAAGGGGTCTTACAGTGGGAGGTCAATGGCATTGGTTTGCTCCATCCTGAAAGCAACAAACTGAGTGACAACGGCTGCCTGGCGCAATCCAGGGAGCCCAAAACTTTCTCCAGGGCCAAGTCCCTAAGGGAGACAGGGTTGTCCTCAATGTCAGCTCTTCCGCCGTGGCTTCAGGAGAGGTGTCCCTTTCTCAGCCCCTTCAGCTTCTCTGATGAGTGTCTGGGGTCACAGCAGCAGCTGACAACAGCCCTTTCCTCCAGGAAAAGGGTGGAGGCAGTTGGAGTCGGCATTTCATATGGCCTTGAGGACAGATGGGCTTCCCAGGGACAGGCAGACGGTGTGGGGGGGACAGGCTCTCCTCCAAGTATGGGGACCTCTGATCTGGGCTCTGCAGCCTGGGAATGTGGCTCTCCTCTCTCCCTGCTTTTCTTTCGGCTGCCACTTGCCCGAGCACCGGGGTGAGCCGCCTTTGCCAGCCTGCGTCACATGAGCACCACAGGGAGTTTGCACAGAGCCGGTCCCTTCTCCCTAACCTTTCCACTAATGAGGAAGCAAATTCCTGGGATGGCTGCAGCGCTGGAAGGTCGGAGCCATCACAGCCTGACAGCCCCATGGCTCTGCCCATGGCCCCATCCTCCTTTCCCACATCCTTAGCGGTTTGGGGTGTAAAGAGGAGCTGGGATTGAGATGTTCCAAGGAAATCTTGTGTCCAGGATGGTACCATTGACTGGAAAAATGATGCGCCACAAAGCAAAGCACTCGTCGAGCCCTGCCTAACGAACAGGCGGTCGTTAACGCTGCGTGAAGTGTTTGCAGGTCTACAACACAGAAAAAAAATCCCCAAAACCCACTTCCAAATGCTGCTCATCTAATTAGGGTACCAGGAAAGGCTCATCCATCCTTATGTGTCCGGCGTGTCCTCAAACACGCACGTGAAATCCGGGCCATCAAACACTCGGAGCTGGCGTCGCAGCGAGACGCTCCTGTCCGGAGACAGGTCTTTAAATCATCCCCGAGCTCTGGGAAAACTGCAGACAGCTCGAGAGCGGAAAATGAAAAGGCAAAACGTTGCTCCTGGAGCTCTTGCCCTGAATTATTTGCTCAGCTTTAATAATAAGTTACACACAAACCAAACTGAAGCTGCTCAGATGGTTTTATGGGGAAAAGCAGTCCAGTGGATGGTGCGGAGCAGCGCCTGGTCCCTGGCTCCTCTATCACCTTTGGGAACTGATGCGCTCTGGGAATACGGACTAGGAAAAGGGGAAAAAAAAATCCCTCTTCAATGGGCTTTTGTGTAGTATCCAGGTGTGGGAGCTGGGATTGAAGCTTTTCGTTGATTATCCTGGAGCTGGAGGGGACAGCAGTGGTGGGGATGAAGTTGCTCTGTCTCCGCTGGTCCTGTCGCTTCCATGGGTGAATAACTGGCAGGCACCAGCAGGGAATACTGAGCTCTTTCCCTGCCTTATTCTAGGCTAGTTTGACTAAATCTGGCTTGTTTAGGATGAATCACTCCAGCACTGCTGGTTGTGACCTGCTGGCCACTGTGCTTGCTGAGCTTCTGCAATTCCTCTTTTATTGGTGAAAATGAGAAGTCACTTTTTCTGCCCTTTTCTCTGGGATCACAGATTGCAAATAATGATTGCCTTAAACACAGGCTATTTCCCAGCTTGCTGGGGATGGAATTGCTGGGTGTTCAGTGCTTGTGGCACCAGGAGCCAGGCCAGCTCTGTGTTAACGTGGTCCAACAGGCGTCTTAATTTAACTCTCCATAATTTAACTCTCACCTTTCTCAGCTTTATCTTTTCTAATGGAGCAGAGTGGATGAGGTCTTGCCACGAGCCATGTGTTGCATCCTGCACACAGGGCTCTGGGTTGGTTTCCATGTGTTTCTCGTGGAAAGGTGATATCTGGGCTGGATCCTGCTCTGTTGAGCTGCAATGGATCCCATTTTCTCTTGTGCCTGGTTCTATGGGATCACATGGAGCACAAGGAGCTATTCACACTGAGTGCCTGTAGCAGAAGACATCTCCCTGGATTTATTGGTTTCTGTTTGCTGCTTTTTCTCCTGCTTCCTTTCCATGGGATTATTTATAGCCAGGCCAACTCTGCTCCCGCCCTCCTCTCCCTCTGATGTCCCCAGGTGTTGCCTTGAGGAGGCAGGTAGCTTGTTCCCAGTGAAGGATGCTGTCAAGGCTTAGCCCAAGGGCACAGGTATAAAACTTCCTGCAGGAACAATTTGCTGCAGGAATTATGCTGAACCAGCCAAACTGGGTGGTTTCAGGGGATCAACCAGGACTGCGCTGAGATGATCTCACCCGCTTGCTTCCAGCCTGATCCCATTGCTTGTGTAACTCAAACATGTTCTGTAAGGAAAATCTAACCTGATGATACTTCTCCCCCTTGACTGAGCCAGCACCTGATTTTGGTGTTTCTGGAGATAGCAAAATATAAATTTTTCCCCACAGCTTCTTCTCTTTGTGACTCGTGTAAGAGCCCTGAGGATTCTGCTGATGCGAAGTCACATCCCTGAGACAGCAGCAGGTCTGGGCACATGGTTAAAGGACATGTAGATGAGGCACCTGGGGACACAGATTAGTGGTGGCCGTGGCAGTGCTGGGTTAACAGTTGGACTGGGTGATCTCAGAGACCTTTTCCAACCCTAACGATTCTGTGTGGTGCAGGAAGGCAGGGAGGTCTCCAGGAGCCCATAGAGTGGCTCCACATCCGCCTGGCTGCTGCCAGGACCCAGCAACCTTCCCCCCAAATTGAAAATGGGCTTTTGGGGTAAAAACCTCCAACAAAACACATGAAAAATAAAATAAATCAGTGGCTCTGATGCCATCTGTGTCTGCAGCGTGGCACAGTGGGGACAAGCTGTGCCCAGATCACCGAGCACCTATGCCAGGGAGCTGAAAGAGGTGGCACAAGCTTTCCTCCTCCTCCCTTTCTCCCCCTGGGAGAGGAATGTCCTGTTTCTCTTGGGAACAACACATCTCCTTGGCATCTCTCTCTTTAAAAGCTTTGATTTCTTTTCCAACTGTGGCTCTCTAGCCTCAACAGCATGTCTTGGATAATTTTTCTCCCACCGGTCCCCCTCCTGTTGATCCCAGGGGGAAGGCTGGTTGGAAACATCTCCAGCAGCCCTGGCCGGAGGCAATGGAGGGCTGGGGGCAGCAAGTTGCCAGTTCATTTGTTTTCCTCGATGGGGTTTCAAAAAAACTGATGGGCTGATGAGTTTGGAGTCTCAGGGGGGCAATTTCCCTGGCAGCATCCAAGTTGTGTCACCTCTCTGCTTGGCTCTGTGACGACAGTGTTGATTTGAATTCTTCCAACTTAAGACTGATTTAAATGATGGTGAAGTTGGGGGGTGGCGTGTGGGAGTAGAGCACTGAGCGCTATTCTTTTTCAGTTGTCATATGCCTCCATAAAGACTTCTGCCTTGGGGATTTGCATAGATCCGTGGTCCAGATTGTGCTGCAAAACCCACCGGTGGTCCTCAAAGCTATGGCAACGCTTCTGTGCTGGCTCCTGAGGCAGATGAAGCTGGGAAGTTTAGGTGTGTTTACAATTCTTATGCCATGATTGTTCCTTTTTGGGTTTGGGGGATGCAGACGGGGCTTGGGGTGCAGCTGGGAGACCCCACTCTCCTTCTGACCCACAGCGTTCCCCCTCTTCTGCAGCCCCATCCCCTGGGGAATGTCCGGCTGCATCTTTATTCTAATTCTATTCTATTCTATTCTATTCTATTCTATTCTATTCTATTCTCTTCTATTCTATTCTATTCTCCTCAGCATGTTCTGCTTAGCTGAGTGCTCCCAACCTCGCACTCCAAACCACTCTAATTTGATGGCAAGATGGTGAGGTCAGGAAAAAACCCCAACATTCTCAATGTTTTTGTGAAAAATAGGTGTTTGGGTAATGACCTCATGGGGAGGGAGGCTGCAGAGTGAGCCAGTCTCCTACCAGTGAAACCGCAGGAGGCGAACGAGTGGGATTGTGCAAATGTCCCAGCCACAGGGAAAGCTTAATTCGGTGGTTGTAATAGCTGAGGACACGCACATCTGTAGGGAAGCAGGCTCCCTTCCTCGCGCTGCTCCCAGAAGGGCTTGTTTGTTTAATTTTATCTCGCCGAGAAAATTATAAAAGGAAAAAAAAAAAAAAAAAAAAAAAAAAAGACAACCACCACTCTGTGGTTTTACTCAGCTGCAGCACAAAACCACCCCAGCGGAGCCTGGAGAGCGCCGGGAGCGAAGCCCTCGCCTGAGCCCAGGTATTTCCGTGGGGAAGAGGGGCAGCGAGGGGCAGTGTGACGGCGGCAGCCCCCGCGCTCTGCCAGGACCCCGCTGCCTGCTGGCACAGGGCCAGGCAGGATGGAGCCGGCTGTAGGAATCGTCAGAGCTGGAGAAATCCGGACATCGCACTCGCCACTCTGCTCTCCCACTTCCACCCCGTGCTGATAAAGCCCACTGCCCAGGGCAGCGGTGTCCTGGAGAGAGGGAGATATTTGCCCTTTGAGAGGCTGGAGGAGGATGGGGGTCTCTGGGGCCCCCAGCACAGCAGCCTGGCTTGCCCAGGTACCACCAATGCACCTTCTGGCCGAGCAGAGTGGGCAAGGTTGGATTTTGGGGCAGAAAGTTGAGACATTTGCGGTGGTTGGTGCTTTGCAAGATGCCATGTAAACCCCGCCACAGAGATGGCTGGTGCGGCTGGATAACGTGGGAGCGCCTGTGCTCTGGTTTCAGCTCATTTTCCTCGCTGTCATTAGTTTAAATTTCCGAGGGAGCCTGGGCTTGGCATCAGACGCTGACATCCTTTAATTTAACAAATGTAAAAACGGGACCGTTTCCAAGCGGAGTGATTAGAAGCGTCCCGCTCCGTCCCGCAGCCGCGGTGCCGGGCGCTGGCCGGGCCGTCGCCCCGCGCTGTCACCGCCACCCCTCTCCCCCCGCCGGCGGGGCTGCGGCTGAGACCTCCCACACTCGTCACACGGGTGTGACATCCCATCATCACCATCCCTGCCCGCTGCTCAGCGCTGTCGGGAGCTGCCGATGGGCCCGGCTGGCAAGGAGCAACAGGGGGGCTGGATGCAGGAGCGCAGCTCGCCGAGGGGAGGGACGGGGCCGTGCTCCCCGTGCCACCCCCGCAGCACCCACTGAGACCCCGTCACCCCTTCGCCCTGCCATGGCCCTTCTCCGCCTCCGGGTTTGCGTAGGATGGCGCGTGTCCCCCCTAAGCTGCTTAATGAGGGTTAAGAAGCTAACGGGCTTATTTCCAACAATGATTTCCACAGCTCTGCAGGTGTCCCCGGAAGCGGAGTGGCCCCGCTCCCACCCGGGAGCGTCCTGCTGGTATTCCCACCAGCCAGCCTGTGCTGCCATGAGCTCGTCAGTGCTCAGCCAGCTGCCTGAGTCAAATCAGTGGCTCTCTTCAGGGCGTTTTAACACTCTGCTACAAAGATCCAGGCTGTGGTTTGGGTAGGGAAGTGGAGTAGGGAGGTGGCATCCCTATGGATACATCCCCCACCGCCCTGGTCCCTCTCGCTCTGCCTTCAGAGCATCTCTGCAGCATCCCTGGGCGGTCGCCTGGAGACGGCCGCCGCGGGTTGCCACAGCGACGGAGCCTTCCCTCAGCATCCCTCCAACTCCGCAGCCTTGGCCGAAGTTGGGCGAGAGAAAAATATCCCAGGCAAGGGACCCCCGTCCTTCCCCGGCGTGGCAAGCGCAGGGCTGGGGAAACTGAGGCAGAGCTGCTGGAGTTGGAGACAGCCGTGAGGTGGTGGAAAAGGGTTTGGAAGTTGCCTGTGGGGTGTCATGGGGTAAAGAGTGGTGGGAATGGGGCTGGTGGAGGGCAGGGGGTACCTGCAGTCTCTAGGGGTGGGGGTCAGCACTTTGGGGGGCAAGTGCTGGTGCAGCAGCACTTCTGCATAGGTCCTCCGAGCAGCAGCCATCGATAGTCACCATGGCAATGTTGGCTGTGCTCAGGTTGTCATCTGTTGTGACATCCAGCACGCGCTGGGACAGGCTGCAGGGGTGTGCGCACCCTGGAGGGGATCAGCCACCCAGAACCCAGACAAAAACTTGGGGTGCCCTAAACAGGATGGGGGGACTGGCCACAAAACCATCAGGGTCCCTCAAGAATGGGGTTCCACAGGGTGACACGGTGGCACAGGCTGGTGCCTGGCCCTGGGGACCCGCTGTGGTGAGGGAGAGGAGGGTGAAGCCCTTTGGGGTGACCGTGGCAGTGGTGCCCCCCACCAGCCCCACCATGGAGGGCTCCCCCCATCCCAAGCCTATAATTGCAGACGATGTCCGTGGAGGGCGAGGAGAGGTTACGTAACTTCGGCGTTTGGAAAATTCTTTCTGCTCCCTTATCGGCTTTATAAATATCTCGACCTGGGGCCAGGCCAGGCAGAGGGGAAGGCGATGACAAGGGCTGCTGCCAGTCCCCATTCTCGGGCCCCTCCAGCCACTGTGCCTCAGTTTCCTCATCTCTAGGACAAAAGCATCCCAGTTTCATCCCGCTGCTGTGCTGAGGGGAGGGCTCCTTGCTGCCTGTGGGAGCAGCAAGTGGTTTTGCCCTCCAACAGAAGAAGATGGTGATTTTTCTTCCTCTCCTGGAATAGGCTTGAGGGTGGTTTTGGGTCACAGACCTCGTTAAATGGCAATACCAAACAACCAAAGTCTTGCCTGCAGCACTTACAGCCTTGCCCTAATCTGGTATCACGTCTCCCAGGTTTGAATTTGTTGCGTCCTTCTGGCTGGTCTTTCATGTCCTAAAAGTCCCTGGGTGGAGGCCATGCAGTGCCTTAGCCGCTGTGTTTTCCCAGCAGGATGCTGGGGGTGGGTGCCTGCCCTGTTCCCCCTGCTCCACGCAGCACCATCGCAGCCCTCCTGGCCCCCTGCCACCGGCACAGCCAAGCCAGGGGACAGGGGGATGCTGGTGCATGGCTGATCGCCGCTGCAGGAGGTGCAGGGTTTGAGGGGGGGCTGCAGCAGGTCCCCTGCTCACGTGCACTCTCATTTACGCCACTTGCAGAGTTCTGTGCCCGCGGGGATGTCGGAGGGCGGCCGGGGCCGTGTCGATAGGAGCTCGCACGGCGCACACAGCCAAGGGCGGCCGGGCCGGCGTTGTGTAACTCTCCGTGAGGCTCTTCACCAGGGGCATGTCACCGTGTCCCAGCGCCACCAGACTTGTCATCCTCCCCAGTGCCACCAGACTTGTCCTCTGCCCCAGCCATGGGGTCCTTTGGCTCTGCGCCGTCCCATTGCTATCACGGCCACCCAGCCATGCCAGGATGCTGTGTGATGTCTATTTTTACCGCTGAAGGGGTGCTGGTGGGCAGGACCAGGACCCCAGGGGTTCTGCAGGCGGTTGTGGGTGGCAGCAGTATGACACCACTTTTACCTCCCCAAATCTTCCCTTGACAGCATTTTGGGTTTGCCTGCTGGTGCCCTTCTCCTCGTCAGCCCATGTGTGCACACAGAAATGCCCGGGCTCGCCAATCCCGGGCTTTGCACTCGCCTTGTTCGTTGTAGGGTTGCCCAAGGACACATGTGGGGGATGTTATTTTAGGGCTGGCCAAAAAAAAATAGGGATCCCTTCATTGCTGTTGCGATCCTGCAGTGTGTGCCTGAGCGAGCCACCCACCAGTGACCTGCTCTGTGCAAAGGAGCAGAGGGGGAACACAGGCAGATGGGCACCAAACCTTGATGGTTTAAAAATGACCTTCTAAATGCCTTAAATTCCCAGATCTCTGCTGCAGAGTCTGTGTCTGCTGAGCCCCTAAACAACAGAACCTGAAGTTGGGGCACAGAAATAATGAGTCATTTTAGGGACCTCGGTGTCTGTCTGTCGGGTTCCTTCGCAGCCACCTCAATTTGAAGAGGGCTTTCCAAGAAAGGTGGGTGGCCTGGGAGGGACAATGGGTGCCTTGGGTGGTGGCAATGGGAGCCCTGGGATGTGGCAGTGCGGTGTCCCACAGGAACTCACCTCCAGGCTGTCGGCTACCAACCTCAGTGGATGCTGACGTCGGGCAGAGATTTGACTTCTTGCTGCCAGGGCCAGGCTGAGAGGGCACCCATGGCTGGTCCCCGTGGGCAGGGAATGAGGGAGGATTAATTGAGTCTCTGATCTCTGACGGCAAGAGGGGACGGGAGCAGTGACCCCCCCAGCGTTATGCAACGCCTGTGCTAAATCTTCATGCAGGAGATAAAGACGGTCCCCAAAATACCCTGCCCTGCCTTTGCTGCCCTTCAGCTACTTGGGTTTGGGGTCATGCCTGAAGATTGGGGCTGTCCATCTCTCCGCTGACAGCAAGGAAGGGTTGAAAGGGCAGAAACATGGGGACAGAGACCTATCACCCCTGGGAAGGAGATTTCCTCCAAATAGGCTCCGCTTGAGGAATGGGAGCTTTTTTAGAAGACACTGAAACTCATGAAATGGTGCGGGCAGAGCCATGAGCTGGAGGAAAACTAATAGCTGCAAAAACAGTGCAAGGCCTTTTGTCATGAAGATGCTGGACAGCATCACGAGTGTGCCAGGGGAGTTGGACATCCCCAAGAGAAAAGGAGGGGGATTTTTCTTCCTTTCCTGAGAAGACGGAGTTTGTGTCATGGCCATCATTAAATAGCAAGAACAAAGTGGTCTTGCCTTGGAACACTGCCTGCCTGGCACCACTGTCTGATCCACCAGTTTGGAATGTGTCTCATCCTTCTGGCTGGTCCTTCGCCTTCCAAAAATCTCTGAAATCCCCTCCAAGCTGCTTCTATTCCAATGCCCCTGAGACCACTAAGGCATCTTGGGCTCCCCACCACCGTCACACCGCGATTCCCCTCCCTGCCCCTTGGAAATGCCGCTGAAGGTGCAGATCCCCCTCGCTGGCGGTGGCTCCCCAGGGCCGCGGCCGAGGTGCCAGCTGCTGTACATGTAGGGAAGAAGCGAGGCTGTAATCTGAGCTCGGGAGCAATTAGGCAGGACATCGGCAAAGTCCCCGCCGCCCGCCCGCTGCCTCGGCCGCCGGCACCGGGCTCAGCATCTGCGGCTCTCGCTGCGATCGCGGGGTAAGTAGAGCCAGGAGGGCGGCTCTCCCCGAGCTTGGCATGTCCTTCCTCCCCGTTTCCTTCCTCCTGGGGTTAACGGCCACGTTTAGGGCTCTGCTGACACCTTAACCCACGGCAGTGCCAAAGAGCACTGGAAACACAGCACTTCAGGGGTGGAAATGGCAACTTTACCCTGGCACGGCCATGGAGCCAGGAAAACTGCCTGGGATAGCGGGACACAGGCTGGATTTCTCACTGAGAGCTGAGCAACTGATAATGTTTTGATGGAGCAGGAGTGATAGCGGGTTTAAGGTCCGAAAAAGAGTGGAGGGTGCTGATGAGCAGTTGATGGCTCAGCCTTGCTTACATCCCAGCTCTCCTGACTGGAAGGGATGTGTGTATCCTGAGCTGGTTCTCATGGTCATCCTGCTCCTTTCCGTGCAGATTCCCAGCTGGAATGCCACCGCGGGGAGATGCCATCGCTCTCCCCACAGCTCCTGGCTCCGGCTGGCAGCTCCATCGCTCCCAACCTGCCGTGTGTTGTGCCTTCAGGATAAACATTTCCTGGGCGCGGGCTCTGCCCACACACACGATTTCCCTGGAGCAGGAGACACGGCTCCTGGAGTGGGGGGGTTTGTGTTAGGTGAGAGGAAGTGAAAACCTGCCTCGGGAGTAATGGGATTAGGGGAAGAGGCCTCGACTGGAACCGGGCAAGCGGGAGGTACAGAATTAGTCTTGCTGCGAGGTGAATGAGGATGAATGGATCCAGATCCGTCATCTCCTGCCTCTGACCCTGAGGTGTGAGAGGGCTCTCGAAATCATCCATGCCTGCGATATCCCAGGGATGCTTCCAATCACTGGTGTTACCTTTGGGATAGGAAGCCCTCAGCATTGCGGCCCTCAACTCGTTTCCGTCTGGTTGGTGATAAAATCTACTTGGAGACATTTGCCCTTTCTGCCTCGCTTTTCCCTTTCTTCCCACGGTGGTTTTTAGCAGCTGGATGCTCCCCCCTTGGTCAGGGCCAGGGCTGGGGCAGGGGTGTTGCCTATCCCCTGAGCCTCTTGGCATGTGCTGGATGGGAACCTGCCATTCCCAACGGAAATCTGTGTCCCTGCAGAGGCCCCAGCTACGGCAGGCAGGAGCGTGGCCGGCTGATTCCAGCTCTGCCATCATCTGCCTCAGGCCCATCGCTGCGGAGGGTTTGGGGCTGGAGCTGGAGCCCAGCACGTATCCGGATTTGGGAACATGCAGGAGGGACCAGGGCCATGTGGTGGAGACGCCCCAAGGTCACCAACCCATCCAAGAGCACCCTCTGGCACACACGATCCAGGGATGGGTTTTTTTGGGAGGGAGGTGCCCACCACAGCCTGAGCAGGGAATGGGACTTTCCTAGGGACTTGCACAACCCGCCAGCACCCTGGGCACAGCTGGGCTAGTTGATATTTCAGTTCTAAGCCCTGAACACCTCCCAGCCATGAGTCCCACCTCAGGGGCTCCTCTTCACCCTCCAAAACCCCCACTGATTCATCATCAGCCATCTCCATCACCAGTGTTCCAATCCCATCAGCTCCTGAGGCTCCTGGGACATTGTTACTGTGGCAGGACACAGGGAGAGGGGACAGGGCATTGCTGCTGCAGAACCTTAATTTGTGGGTCCCTGGGGTTGCTGGGAGCAGATCTCTGATGTCCTGCGGGTCAAATCCTGCCGGGTACGGGGTCTGGAGCATCAGCAGGCTGGGAAACTTCCCCTCCCCCTCACTAAATCCCTTCCCCGGCGCAGGACAGTAGGTTACGGGACTCGACCAGAGGTTGGATTTAAGGAGATTACAATTTCTCCCCCAGGATAATCTAGAAATTCAATTAAAACTCTCTGTCTCCTGCCCGGGCTGCAGCAGGGCCCCGGGGCACCCTGTGCCCTGCAGCCATGGCCGGGGAGCGCTGGGGTCCCCCCGGGCACACACCAGGTAAGGGCTGACCCCTCCTCCGGGATCCGGCTGGAGCCCCCCCTGCCTGGGGAGTAGCTTGGACTCTGCCCCTTCCCAGGGCGATTTCCTGGGATAGTAACACCCATCCTCTGAGCCGGGGCAGCTGGGGGGGCTGTGGGGGTCTGTAGGGGGCTGTGGGGAGGGGTAAGGGGGTACCCCAGAGGTTTGGGTAGGTGTCATGTGGACAGGGCAGTCTGGCTGCACCTCCTGGGGTTTTGGGGCACCCTTTGGCAGCCCCTGGTGCAGGTGGTCCCTGCCAAGGCCTCCACTCCCCCTTGCCCTGATCCTTCCCCCCAGCCATGTCCTGCTGTCCTGGTGTATGGATGTGAGTGGATGGGAAAACAGCCTGTGTTTTCCAGGAGAGTGAGATGGGGCTTCAAGACCTGGGGGGTGGCAGGGCTGGCTGTGGGTTGGGGTGCCAGTGGGTGCTGCAGCGTTCCCAGATCCCTCTGACACTGTCCTGCAGTCAGGCAGGGGCACAGCACCTGGGAGCAGTGGGAGGCAGCGGGGATGGATGTACAGCCCGAGTCCCGTCACTGCAGGGTGTGGGTGCTGGAACAGGGGTGGGTGCTGGAGCTGGAACAGACATGGAGGCAGCTGGACTGGGATGCTCAGTCCTCACATCACACCAGGGAGTTTGGGGCCATATGAGTGCTCAGTGCAGCCTCTGAAAGGCGCTTTCCCAGGATCTCCCTGATCCAGGCCACATTTAGCAGGAGTTTTAGGGTGCTCAAGCACAAGCCCGTCACCCTGCAGAGGCCACCTGGCCCCAGTGGTGACGAATGCTGCACGTGGCCCTTTTCTCTCCTCCCGTACCCGTGGCGTCCACACGTGGCTCAGGGGGACAGGGATGAGCCAGCATGTCTCCAGGCACCCTGTCACCTCTGGTCTTGCCACCGAGGGCCTTCCTTGTCCCACGTGCCTCAGTTTCCCTTCTGTATGTGCCACCAAGGCTTGCAGACAGCAACTTCTCAGTTGCTTGTTGGCAATAGGGGAGTATGCGGGGGTCCTGGGGAAGGGTGTGTGCCCGTGGCTGTTTTCTTCCCATGTCCCTGCCAAAACAGAGCAGTTATTTCTCATTGGGGATGCACTGTGGTGGGAGCCTTTTCCCTGTCCTCCCTGGAAGTGGAGGGGAAACAGGGTACCATTTATTCACATTTATTTTTTATATGTCCTGACCTGGCCTGCCTTGTGCTGACCCTTAATTTATTGGCAGTGCTCAAAGACAGGGCGTTGTAGGAGGGAGTTATTCAGGCATTGCTGCTGCCTCGGCATGGCTCGGGGAGCCCCCAGCCCCCGCTGCCTCCCCTCGGTTTGTGGGTGCCCGGTGCTGGGTGGCTTTGTCGGGACGGGATGAGCAGGGGAGATCTGGGCTGCCTCGGCTGTGCCGCACACAGAGCTCCCTCCTCGCCGCTGACATTGCTGTCCTGCTGCCGGGGCATGAAGGGCATCGCCGCGGGAGATAGCAGCGTTATCTCCCGGCGCAGGGCAGCGTTATCTCCGGCGCAGGGCAGGCAGCAGCAGCGAGTGTGACCCGCTCACGCCGTCCCCTCCCGGCCGGTCACCTCTCCTTCCCCTGCACGGGGGACCTGCAAACTCATCATCCCCAAACTCAGCTCCTCCGAGTCCCCACCGGGACGCTTCCACCTGAGCAGAGCCCGGTTGTCTGCACACTTCCAGGAGAAAATCCACCCTGGGAGAGTGCAAGAGGAGGGTGGCAGCCGAAACGCGTCCCCTCCAGAGGTGCAGGGAAAGGTGTGATGATAAATCTCATTGACACATTCAGCCGGCTCTAACTAATGACTTCCCCGGCACTCAACACATTTTCCCAGCGTGCTGGCTGTTCCGAATATTGTTGTAACATTTAACATCCCTTTTAAGAAAAAATGAAATAAATAAAATTAACTGCGCGGTTGGCAGATTGCTGGAGACGCTTGGATTCTCCGCGGGGAACCGCTCCGCGGTGGGAGCTGGGTTGCTGCAGCTTCATGGCAGGAGTTTTTGCCTCTCTTCTCAGCTCATTAGCTGGGGCAGTCCACGGCGTCGCTGCCTTCGGAGCCGCGGGGAGCCGGGGCCGCTTATTCCCGAAATTCATATTATGAGCCTGTTTTGTTTCCTGCGTGTTAACACTGTTAGCTCTGCACAGGACGCGTGGCCCGAACGGCAGGGGACGGTCCCGGTCCTGCCCCACACCCAGCATGGGTTCGTCTGCACTGGAGCTGGGCTGGGAATGGGATTAACGGGCAGTGATCGTCAGGGGAAGTTTTGGTTTTGTTCCTGTGAGGGAAAATTGTGATAGGCAGGTTTGTGAAAGTCCTGGGAAGCAGGCAGGAAGGGGGATGTACCTCCAGTAACACCTCTGGCAGCCCCCTGGGGCAGTTCTGGCTGTGCGGAGATGCCAGGGGGGTGCTGGAGGATGCGCTCCTGAGCCAAGGAGATGTAGGGTGACCACGGGGATGTTGTCCCCAGCTGGTCCCCTGTCAGAGCCCGTCCAGCCACGGGTTTCCATGTGTTTGCATGAGCCCTGTCCCAGCCTGAGCCTCCCGCAGCGGCAGCGTGGGGCTCCAGCCTTCAAATTTAAACCAAACCAGAAATTCAGCTTGCAGTGAACTCGAGAAAGTGTATTTCCAAACAAAACCGTGCTAAATAAAGGACGAGCCGCAGGCGGCCGCCTGCTCCGGCACATCCACTTTGCTGCCTTTATTTAGCTGCCGTCTCCCCAGGCTGCCGCTGCCGGCCTGGGACGGGGGGGTTTGTCCCTCCAGGAGCTTCGGGAAGGACTCAGTCCGGGAATGTGGGGTCCCAGACGGGAAACGGGCTGTGTCACAAGAACTTCCCTGCACCCAAAACAGAGTCGGCTCCTTGGGTCTGTCCTGGCATCATCCTGCAGCAGAGGGGTCCCTGAAACTCTTTGTGACATGAGGGGAAAGAGAAAAGGAGGAAGGAAGGAAGGAAGGAAGGAAGGAAGGAAGGAAGGAAGGAAGGAAGGAAGGAAGGAAGGAAGGAAGGAAGGAACAGAGAAAAGTAGAATGGAGGGAAGGAAGGAGGGATGGGGGAAGGAGGGCAGGCAGGGGGGAGCAGTGGTGGTGACGAGGAGCCTGAGGGTCCCTGGAAACACCACCCCAGGTGAGGGCAGTGCTGCTGCCTCCGCAGTCACCCGGGCATGGCTCCTCTTCCAGCACAGTTAATCCAGACCCCAGCTAATCCTCTCACAGGTCACTGGGGGCTCATTGCATTTTGTTCACTTCTCAAATGCATCTAGAATTAATTAAAAAAACCCGACTCTAAATTCCTCCTGTGGCAACAGCATTCGGTGTATTGCCCTGGGGTGAGCCAGAGTGATAGAGGAGCAGCCTTTTCTGGCCCAAAATGCTCAGGTCTCATTTAAAAAACAAGAGGAGAAACATTAATGGATGGACAGGAGGAAGACTCAGGGTGGGGGACCTGGTTGGTGTTGGGCAGCCGGCCTGACTGATCAGCTCTGCAAGGCCACTTTGGTCCTGTTTGACTTCCAAGGACTATAAGATTGTAAATATTTACTGTGAATATTAACTATTGTGCCTATTTTACTCTCCCCTGTGGCTTTAAGGAGGGAGAGGATCTTGTTCCATGTGTCAGCAATCCCTTGGTCTGCTGAGATGCCAACAAACAACTGTGGCTCTCAAAAAATCAACTTCGGGGATAAAAAATGGTTGTGCCTGGATTGCAGCAGGGGGAAACGTGTTGTTCGGTGTAAGGTGGTGGCACACATGGGTCTGTGTCCAGCATCTGGGAGGTTCGGGCAGGCTTTAGTGCTCCTGCTTGTGGTGCAGTGCTTCTGGGGAGTTTCTTGATTCTCAGGCTGGATTTGGGGAGCATTTCAGTAAACGGCAGTCCAGGGTATCACTGCGAGCTGGGATGATGCAGCCTCAGGCAGGTTGTGCCTGGCAATGCTCCCTGGTGCTGGCTGGCCCTGGACACTGTGTAATGGAAAGGGTGTGTTTGTCCCAGCGTGTCCCCGGGCACTGGAGCTGATTGCAGGAATCGACCGCATCGATCGGGCCAGCGGATCCGGCACAGCACGTCCAGTGCCGCGGCTTCGCTGCGCTCCAGGCATGAGCTGGGGTGTCACGGGGGGCTCTGCACCCGCTCCCCCACCACGCTGTTGCCCTGTGCGGGTCTCACTGCCAGCAAAGGGGTTCCAGCCTCAGTGGCACGTCCCATGTCACTAAATAATAGGGTGACCTGTGGCAGGGGGTGGTGTGTGGAGAGTTGCTGTGGTGCCATCTCTTTGAGGTGCTTGGGATGTGCCACACGGCTTCTCCACGATCCTGTCCACTCCCTGATGCAGCCCCATGAGGGGCTGGGGGGTCCAGCAGCCTGGCAGGGTGTCACTGGGTTCCCCCACCACGTGCTCACCTCCACCAGGAAGCCCACCAGGCTTGGGCCATGTCTCCCATGTCCACGTCACTTCTCTCCCAAGCAAAGTTGAGTGTAGGTCCTTGACCCTGCAGCTGAGCCTTCCAGAAGGGACCAAAACAGCTCCCCATTCCCCAGTGGCACTTGTTCTTTCATGAGACTTGGCCAGCTAAACCCATCTGTGACCGTCGATGGCTCTATGTCCCAATGGATACGTTGGGAAAGTTGCTCCTCAGGACATGTGCCCTGAGCAAGTACCTTCCTGGGCCTTCTCCAACCAGATGCACATTGGCTGTGTCCTCTTCCATCCCCGGGCAGGGGGACAGAGGTTAAATCCACATCTCCCTGTGCTTTCCCTTGAGCCCAGAAGAGCTGGTGCTCCGAGGTCGACGCTGGGCTGGGCGTCGATCCATCTGGCACGGGCAACGTGAACTGATGGAGCTGCTTCCAGGAGTACCTTTATTGATATCTGTATCCCAAGGAGAACAGCTTGGCCTCTCTGCTTTCCTCTCCAGTGGCAGAGCTCATGGGAAAATGAAGTGGAGAAACTCCAGATTTTTCATCTGCTGGAGTTGTTAAGTGTCCCACAAATGCAGTAAGATTTGTTCACTCACTTTGTATCATGAAAGAACAAACTCTAACCCTTTCTCCCTTCCCTCTGTATGTTTTTTGGGAGCAGCCCAGACAAGGAATGGAGAATTAGAGCAGTGTAGGAGGTTTTCATTCAGCATGCAGCCCAGCAGAACCATCGGCCACGCAGCCCCTCGGGTCCCTGTGCCGTGAGAGGTAATGGCCCTGTCTTTGTTTTCTCATTGCAGAGCCTCTCACGGGATCCGCGTGGTGACGTGGCAGCCAAGACGTGGAAGTTTGGGACTTCTCTTCCACCGCAGCAGAATTTGGGGGGTGGGCAGGGGTGGGTCAGGGGTACATTGGGAGTCGCAAGACCCTTCACCTTCACTGTGGGCTTGGCTCAGGGATGACTACGGGCAGAGTCAACCCTTACAGCATCGTGTCCTCCGAGGAAGACGGGCTGAGGTTGACCACCATGCCAGGTATCAACGGCTTTGGCAATGGGAAAATCCACACCAGGAGGAAATGCAGGAACAGGTTTGTAAAGAAGAACGGTCAGTGCAATGTGGAGTTCACCAACATGGATGACAAGCCACAGAGGTACATTGCAGACATGTTCACCACGTGCGTTGACATTCGCTGGAGGTATATGCTCTTGCTCTTTTCCCTAGCATTTCTGGTGTCCTGGTTATTGTTTGGGCTGATTTTCTGGCTAATTGCACTCATTCATGGAGACCTAGAAAATCCAGGTGGAGACGATACTTTCAAGCCTTGCGTTCTGCAGGTCAATGGCTTTGTGGCTGCTTTTCTGTTCTCCATCGAGACCCAAACGACGATTGGGTACGGCTTCCGCTGCGTGACCGAGGAGTGTCCGCTCGCCGTCTTCATGGTGGTGGTTCAGTCCATCGTGGGCTGTATAATCGACTCTTTCATGATTGGTGCAATAATGGCAAAAATGGCCAGGCCCAAAAAACGGGCCCAGACATTACTTTTCAGCCATAACGCAGTAGTGGCAATGAGAGATGGAAAACTCTGCCTGATGTGGAGAGTTGGGAACCTACGGAAAAGCCACATAGTAGAAGCCCACGTACGAGCTCAGCTAATTAAACCCAGGATCACAGAGGAAGGGGAGTACATCCCACTCGACCAAATAGACATTGACGTGGGGTTTGATAAAGGCTTGGACCGTATTTTCTTGGTGTCTCCCATCACCATTCTCCATGAGATCAACGAAGACAGCCCCTTGTTTGGGATCAGCCGCCAGGACTTGGAGACAGATGACTTTGAGATCGTCGTCATCCTGGAGGGCATGGTAGAGGCCACAGCCATGACGACGCAAGCTCGGAGCTCCTACCTGGCCAGTGAGATCCTGTGGGGCCACCGCTTTGAGCCCGTCTTGTTCGAGGAGAAAAACCAGTACAAAGTAGACTATTCCCACTTCCACAAAACCTACGAGGTCCCGTCCACCCCCCGTTGCAGCGCCAAGGACTTGGTGGAGAACAAATTCCTGCTGCCCAGCACCAACTCCTTCTGCTACGAGAACGAGCTGGCCTTCATGAGCCGCGATGAGGAAGAGGAAGACGATGACAGCCGGGGTCTGGAGGACCTCAGCCCGGACAACAGGCACGAGTTTGACAGGCTTCAAGCCACAATAGCATTGGATCAGCGGTCGTACAGGAGGGAGTCGGAAATATGACTCTTGGTCCTTCCGTTGACTTTTCCAAGGGTATTTTTTTTCCTCCTCTAATCTCTTCCCCTACAACCCGCTCAAATTATGCAGAACAATGCAAGTGCCATAGGAATGCTTGAGAAATTAGTATCGTTCATAGTTTTCAGTTTCATCGCAATAACCACTGAGCGGTCTGCAGGAGGGGACGGTGGCAGGCCACGGCGCGTCCCCCGCGCCCGGCGCCCACGGCAGGGCCCACGGCTCTGGGGGACGGATGGACGGATGGATGGATGGATGGACAGAAGGAAGGATGAGGAGAGGAGGGTCCGTGGGGCGTGGGCAGGCGCTCGCCCCGTGCGGCCCTGCGGGGCTTTGCTCTCCCTGCGGGGAAAACGCCAGCGTTTTCCTGGAGCTGAGCACTGCGAGATCCAAAAAGAGGAAATATCAGGAAACAAATCTTACTCTCTCTCTCTTTCTTTTGTTTTGTTTTTTCTTTTATTTTTTAACTGAGCAGCAACAGCAAAACAATTGCTCCTTCGGCAGGTGGTCTGGTTCAGTTGCACAAGAACAACACTTGAAATAACATGCAACATTAACATACTTCTTTTTAATTTGGGAAAAAAATGGGGGAGGGAGGTGAGAGGGTTTTTAATTTTTTCACCGCACCATTTGGGAGACTGTTTACCAAAACAATAATAATAATTATTATTATAACAATAATAATAATAATAATAATAATATTAAATCTGAAAGAAGTCATTCAGTATTTTTTAAAAATGAACAAGGGAATGAAGAAGCCACCGGGGTCCTTTGCGGGGGTGGCTTGTTGGGTAGATGCAAGAGCTAGAAGTCAAGATTGCATCCAATTTTGGGGTGGTTTTTTACCGCTGGCATGGCTTCATAGGCAGAAAACAGATGTAAGTGACCGGAGGTCTGTGGCAGTGAAAGAAGGTAGTGGAATTATTGACAAAGGAGTTAATAAGGATAAGCAGGACTGTGAGAGCAAAAAGCATTGTAAACGTGGTAATTAGCCAATTTCTGGAAATGTTTGGGTTTCAGAGTGGAAATAGGGTCTGGAGCATCAGCTGCTGAAGTGTTGGGTCTCCCCCAACATCTCTGATGGGGAATTCATAAGGTTCACCATAACTGGGACAAAACAGTGAAAAGCACAAAAATGAGAGTGGAGAGCTCTCCAAATTGGGTATTTCCCCACTTTTCTGACCAATTCGGTATTTTTCTTCCTCGAAGAATATTTTCAAACGTGGAAATCAATGTGAAAGTCATCTTGTTGGGCTGCACTTCTAGTACTGGAGCTGCGTCTGTGCCAGGCTGGGCTTTATGAATTCCCAACCCACCAGAGAGTCCTGCTTCAGAGGCAGATGTTTTCCCCAGAACAACAGATGCCAGTTGAGAAAATCACCCCATCCTTGTGCTTCAGCCCATCCCTGTGTCCCAGCCTCAAGGTGGATTGTGCCTTAGAGATGTGAACTCATCCCGTGTCCCAGCCCTTCTCCACAGCCTCCATCCTGCATCCCCCCCTCCAGGTGACACCCCTTGTGCTCTGCAGCACCCACATCCCATCATCCACCGCCTTCCAGGCTGGCCTTGGTGACAACCTGGTTTAGTTTTAGCTCCAGCACAAGGCAAAGCATCCCGTGCTTGGGAAGCCTCCGCTCCTGCCCTGCTCCCCACCGAGGGAAGGAGGCAGGAAGGTGCAGGTTTGTGGGTCCCTTCATGCGGCCGTGCTGCTCGTTGGTGCTCTGGGGGCCAAAATCTGGCTCCCTGCTCCCTGTGGCCATGGGAAAGGCTTTGTACCCATGGGCATCCCACATTTGACCCTGGACATGGAGCCCTTGACAGCGGGGTCCCCGCAGCATTTCGGCTGTGATGGGCTCCCGGTGCTTTTCCCCCCACAGCCCACACCAGAGAAGCCACGTCCTGGGGTCAGGACTTGCTGTGGCGTGTCCAAACACGGGTGGCAGAAGCAGGATTAGTCCTGTGTCCCCATCCCCATCTTCTTCTTGCCAAGGGCTCTGGGGAGCAGCTGCCCTGAGTGTCCCACTGCCCCGTGCCACCGAGCACCGTGCTGGGGACGGGACACCATCCCTGCACAGTTCCTTCCCACCAGTGTCCATCACCATCACCCCACACTGCCCACCAAGGGGCTGCTCTGGTTTTGGCTTCCACTAAAAACCACTGGGAGAAAACCTTCTCCAGGGGCAGCACTGGGAGGCAGCTTTTTCAGCACTGAGTGCCCCAAATGCATTGTCCCCAAAAGTGAGGACATGCAGGGACGTGCCATTGAGCTCCAGCCATGACATTTATGTTTCTAAGGCAGCGAAGGTGGATGCCATCCCATCACCAATCCCTTTGCTCCTGGGGGGATGCTTTTATTCCTTGCTTTTTGCACCACAGCATCTGGGGGGTGGGAAGGATGGAGGGGGGGCAGAGAGATTTTGTGTGAGCACTACTTATTTATTTTTTTAAAACAAATGCTTTTAAGTGGTTTTAGGTTCTTTTGAATAAATAATAATTATAAAAAAAAAATAAAAGGTGCACATCTTGCTGCTGTAGAGTTCTCAGAGGGTTAACTTCTTTATAAATATATATATATATATATCACAGTAAATATTTGTATAAAAACGAAAGAGAAATAGAGATGTCTTTAAGTAAATTATTGCTTTTAAAGAAACTTCTATGATTGTACAGTGTTACCTGGGAGAATAGAATAATATATACAGATGTATTTTTAAACTGCTGTGTAGGAGGATGTGAACTGGGACAGGGAGCGCCTGTGGCTGGCATGGTGAGGGGATTTCAGACCTTCCCTGGCCCCTCTTCACGCACCCCCTGCCCCAAACCCTGCTAGTGAGGGTCTAGCTCTGGTGAGATGTCCTATATCTACTGTATAGTCCTTGTCCTGACCATGGACCACGCCGGTACATAGTGTATAAATATTATTTTTGCCTACCTGTGAGTGCTCGGAGCTACTGGTCATTTTTCCCACCACCAGGGAGCATCGGGAAGGCTGCCCAGCCATAGCTCAAATCCCATAAATTGTCAAATAAAGGGATAAAAAAGAAAAAAAGGAAAAAAAAAAGTGGAAAAAGCCCAAGTTCAGTACTTGCTTTTCCTTAGGAGGCTGGGAAGGCACAGGGATGCCCTGGGGGTGTGGGTTTGAGTGGAGTGGAATCCCTGTGAGAAGGGGCTTGGAGACGAGCAAGGTGAAATGTCCCCGTCCCTCCAACCCCCCCCAAAAAAAAACCAACCAGCCGCCGGCCATTTCCTCGAGCAAGCCAGCTCCATCCCTGGAGTTTGCTCGGCGTTACACTTGATCCTTGGAGGATGGCAGGAGTCCGAGGAAGGAGAGAGCCGCTAATCCTCTTGGCCAGCATTCCGTAGGGGTTGCCCCGGGCCAGGGCTCGGGGCCGCCTCCGGCAGCAGCAGCCTCCCCAGCTGGGGGTCGGGGGCTGGACCTGCTGCTGTTCCCACTTGGCTTCGCCCTAAAAACCACCCCAGTGACAGCAGAAAGCAGCCGCATCCCTGCGCCCCAAATGCACCTCCGGGAAGAGCATCCTGTGCCCTGGCAGACGGGGGGGTCCCCACTCGGCCGGGGGCCATGGGGACGAGCCTTAGATTCTCATCACCGAATTTAGTGCACTTTGTCTTTTAGGGCTGGGACAATCACTTAGCGCTCAACCTTCCGCGATTCGGTGCCTGCTTGACCTTCAAACCTTTTGTAGGAGATGATTTCAGAGCCACCTTTTCTATCTTTAATAAGGCAGAACAAATACGTTTATTTTTAAACCCTCCTGCTCTTCCCTTTCCTCTCGTGCTGACAACCAAAAGAGTCCCCTGTGTGTGTCCCCACCACCCCCCAGTTTCTTGCCCACCGAAATGAGTGTGTGGCAGCTGTGTCCGGCACTCCGGCCGTGTCCTGCTCTCACATCCCCCGTTCAGGAATGCTGCCCTGAGGGGTTGGCACGGGGCAGGATCCAGATGGGGCACGGAGCAGGGACAGGACGTGCGACAGTGCCCGACCCGATGCCACCCATGCCCTCGCCCACCAGCTGTGCGCATCTGTCCTGCTGCCCACTCCCAGGGCACCAGCTCCCCTCCATCTCCCCCCCAAACACACCCCAGTGCTCCCCCAGGCTTGGCCCCGCGTGGGTTTGGGGACCGAAAGCCGGCACCAGTTCACACGGGCAGGTTGGCAACTGGGAGCACTGGTTTCCCAGGGGTAAAACGCTGAGTCTGTTCGCTGGGGCAGTGGTGGTAGAGAAGCTGAGGGATGCAATGAAGTATCTGTACCTTTTCCACCTCCGGTGTTTCTCTGTCTCATTGCACATATATTTGAGATATATGTGACAATGTATATATATATTTGTAAAATGTATTTCAGATGACAAAACTGGCCAATTTTATGTTATTTTAAATATATTATATATATTATATATAAGAGTCTCCAAAAGATATAAATAGACTAGAGAAAATAATATAAATATGTAATAAATGTATTTTGATCTATTTAAAATATCTCGCGTCATGCTGTATATTTTAAAGATCATAGCGAAGTGTCTGCCTGTAGCCAACTTCCAACGTGTTTCCAAGTCTGTCAGTTGTCACACACACAGGATATGTGGAGCAAACTTTGAGCAAGACTGGGGCCAGCAGGACAAACAGAGATTATTTTTAAGAGCCTTTTAGCAAATATCCATCCTGCTGCCTCTGGACAGGAGCAGAAAACACACACCTGAATTTTTCTTGGAAGGATATTTTTCCTCCCTGCTGCAGGAATGCTCAGAATCACGGGGGGGGGGCTCTGCAGAGTCCCCCCAAACACAGCCCCTCCCTGGGTACCGCTCGCTCCAGTGCCCTGCCCTGATGGGCTCTGCCCACGGCACCGGAGCGCAGCGGCTCAGCCGTGCAGGGAGCCCGGAGATGGGAAAATGTGTCTGGAGCCCAGGCAGAACGAGCCCAGTCATCCAGGACCGACCCAACAAATCTTCCCAGAGCGACCTCGGTCCCCTTGGGCCCTAGGAGGATCTGTTTCCTACGGGCATCGCCTCCTGTGGGGACCTCAGGGGACATCGCGCCATGTCCAAGTGACAGTTTAAATGTCTTTAATGGTATGTCACGGCTGAAGGAAAGCGGAGACTGTGTGTGAGATGCTATTTACAGAGAGGTTAATGGCACGCAGAGCCCCCGGATTTGCCATGCTGGATTTTCCTCCTGGCTTTCACACCTGGCTGCCACAGGGAGCAGGGCTCGTGTACTGAGATAACCTGGGGAGATCATCCATCATCATTCCTCAGGCTGGGTACGGGGCTGAATCCAGCTCAGGCGACTGGTGGCTGATAATTTCCACCCACCGCTAATTGTCTTTTGGGTCCCATCAGCTCCATCCCTTTTGCCATAAGGAAGTTTTTTACTCATTAAAAAAAAGAAGCCCTGCCAGCCACTCACTCTAATCACCACAGAGAGGGCTGGGGCTAAGCAAGATTTAAGAGCAAAGCCCATTTAATTTAGCAAAGGAGGAGACTGAGAGGTGACTTGATTACAGCATTTGTCATGGGGAGGATACACTGGTACAAAGAGGTAACTTAATCTAGCAGGGAAAGGCATAATAACCACCTCTTCCTGGAAGCTGAAGCCAGACAAATCTATCTTGGAAATAAGGAGCGATCTTTTAATAATGATTAGCTATTAGAACAAGCCACCAATCTCTGTCTCTTAATGCCTTTAAATCTGGACCAGATGCTTTTCTGGAAGCTTTTCTCTTGCTGAGGAGAGGAGCGGGGGTTCTTGGGGACGGTAATGGCCTGTTACAGGCAGGCAGGAGAGGAGATGGGAAAAACTCTACTCCAAAACATGGGCTGGATCTCGGGAAGGAAAATGCCAGGGAGGAGGCGGGGGATGCTCTGGCAGGGCCCTGCCAGCATCTCTCCTGGGGACACGCACGGCCCGTGCAGCAGCTTCCCACGGCTCCCGTGCCTCCGCCCGCAGGGTTTGCTTTGCCATGCGGCAGTGACTCCTCACACAGCCGTTTGCACTACAAACCCCAGTGCTTCATTTGTGGAAGCATTTAATGATTCAGGAGCCGGCAGCTCCCTGGGGATGGTTCCCACTGCCTCCAGAATTCCTCCCTCAGTGGCTGCTTGTACAGAAATCCCCAGGGAGCCGAGCTGATGCTGGCACCACGGGAGAGGTGCTGCCGGGGTGTTTGGTCCTTGCTTTATTTCCAATCCCACCATCTTCATCTCCGAGAGCTGAACTAAGGGGTGGGAGCAGCAGGGATGGGAAGGCAGCAGGTGGCTTTGAGGCGGATGACCTTGCTGACACCTCACA
This sequence comes from Callaeas wilsoni, assembly GCA_013398955.1. Classification (NCBI taxonomy): domain Eukaryota; kingdom Metazoa; phylum Chordata; class Aves; order Passeriformes; family Callaeidae; genus Callaeas; species Callaeas wilsoni. The sequence continues at coordinate 57,708 of VWPU01004795.1, read as the reverse complement.
GGCCTGGCTGGGAAGTTTTCAGCAGGGATGGGCACCACTGTAATGAGGTTGGGGCTGTTTCTTAGCTGGCAGCCTGTGCTTCTAATAGTCAAGGTGTCTTTAAGGGCTAAAACCCTCTCTGAACTCAGCATTGCACCAGCCCTCACTGACTGCCCTCTTGCCTCTTTCCCATTGGATTTAGGGGATCAGAGCATCTCTCTGTGCCCTTGCAGAGGTTTTTGGCCTCCCCAAAAGCAGGGTGTCTTTTCATCAGCTTGGATGGGTTTGGCTCAAACCCACTGAAATCTGGCTGGGCCAGTCTGTCATCAAGAGGCAGAGTGGGCAGAGGGCCTGGGAACTCTGGATTCCCACCAGGACCTCGTCTCAGAGGGATGAAGGCAAGGAACTTTGCCCTGGCCCCACTGGAGGTGCTGCTTCTCCATCCAGCCTGGATTCATCCTCTCTCCAGGCTGCTCCAAGAACCTCAGACCCTACAAACCCCTCCCAATTTGGTCCCTTGCCCACCCGAGTTGCCCCAGTGCCATTCCAGGTGGCCAGGAGCAGCTTGGGTACCTCAGGACGATACCCAAGGATGCTCCGGGTACTGCAGGGCGATACCCAGGGATGCTGGGTTGTCTCTGGGGGTAACCATAGTAACGGAGCAGCATCTCTGCTCTCCTGCTGGCAATTTGCTTTTTCATCCTACATTAAGGTGGACCCTCTCCAGCTCCTTTCTCCCCCTCCATAAAAGCAACACCAAGAGGTCTCCCAGAGGGGCCAGCTCTTTCACCCCATCCCATACCAGGTTTCATCCTACTGAAAACCAGGATACTGCCAGGGAACCATCCTCCAGCATCCTGCAGGGCATCCAGGAAGGCAGCGGCTGGAGTTTCTCCTTAACACAGATTTATAATTGTGAGTGGGACAAAATTAGGGGTTTCCTTACACTTGTTGTTAACAGGTCACTGTCAAGGTTAAAAACCTCAAATACTTTAATTTTTTTTTAATTGTAAAATGCCTCTATTAGCAATAACACTCTGGCTTATTAATATGGATTGATTTTTTTCAGCGCAGAATGTAATTATCACCCGTTAAGTACTTTGTTCACCTTTCACATTTCTCCTCGCTCAGGGAAGGCAAACACATGAGTCAGCGTCCCTTTTTCTGTCACTTTTAGGCAGTTTTTTTGTGACAAGCCATTGTGAATCAGCACAACACTGCAAAGTTCAGGTCACAAACGCTCCTGAACTGCTGCTCACAGGGAAAAACGATGATTTTTAAGAAGGAGGTTAAGGACATCTCCCGTCCTGACCCTGGGCTTTGGGGAGAAACCCCAAACGAATAAATTTGGAATCAAACTGGGCTTGGTGGTGCTGATTTAAGGGGAGAAGTGAGAAGGATTTCCCGTGGGATATCAGGATGCAGAGGGAAGAGATGTGTGCAAGCTGACAGATCAGCACCCTTTCCCCAGCCAGTCGACACTCCCTCTCCTCTTCCCCTGCAGCTGGCACATTTATTTTGGAAATACCTCATTAGTATGTCATTAAGCCTTCCCCTCTTTGCCTGACGACCCCAAGCATCACTCCCATCCCCCAGGCTCTGTTCGTCGCTGTCCCCTTCCAGGCTCCCTGTCGTGGGGTCTGGCTGGGGGCGCTGGCAGCTCAGGGGTGGCACCGGCGGGGGGATGGCCCCAAAAGCCCGTTATCCGTGGGTCGGCATCCCCGCCTCGGGGGCTTGCTGTCCGTTTGGGTTCGTGGCTGACTCAGCCCCAGATGGTTCTGCGAGCGCTTATATAACGCGTGTTTTGGCGGGGGCCGGGACGCGGAGCGCGGCGAGGAGGTGGGCGCGGGGGCGAGGGAGGGAACAGAGCTAAAGATAAGCCTGGCAGCTCTGACAGTGCTTTGCCAGGCCCCGCGGGAGCCGGCAGGGGAAAGGCTGCTGGGGATCGGGCACCGAGCTCGCGGCCGCCGCGCGGTCCCGTCGCCGTCCCCGATGTCACCTCCCCGGGACCCGCCGCGCCCCACAGCCCGTCCTTTCCTGGTTCGCCTCCCTCTGCCTCTCCCAAACAGACCCAAAATCACCCCTGCTGTTTTACAACAGTTTTTTCCCCCTGGTGTTTCATGATCTGGGTGCAGCAGGGAAGTGTTTTGGTTGCAGGACTGAACCAAGCCGTGTAAAGATTTCTCAGACCCTTCATCCCCATCCTTCCTTCCCTCTCTCTCCTCTGCTTCTCTGGTGACTGCTGACCAGCACTGGAGCTCACAGTGGGAGCAGAAAACTGATGATATTTCTCTAGAAAGGATGTTTTGGGTGACGTTTGACCTCTGTAGAAGTCTTCCTCTTTTTCTCCGTTTACAATTTCAGTTGTACACACAAAGATGACCCTTGTTTTACGGGAATTTTATTTTAATGCTCTGGAGATTTGCTAAATAAAAACCATTCTAATACACAGGATGTTATGGGTGTGATGGCTGTTCTCAGGTGGGGCAGCTGCGGGGTTTAGGGCTGGTAATTCATTACCTGAGACCCTGCTGCATGTCCCTCAGCAAAGGGTCAACCATGAGCCCCCAGAGATGGCTTTTATTTGTCTGGACCTGCCCTCAGAGGAGCTTTGCCCAGCCCTAACAGAGCTGAACATGGATTTCATTCCCAAACCCCTACTGGCTACAGGGCAACCCCAGAGGCTGCTTGGGGGTCCTGGAGCAAGACAGATCCCTTAGCCCTGGAGGGATTCCTGGGTGGCTGAGGTTCCTTGCTGCAGGAGGGATGGAGAAGGCCCCTGGCCACGTCCTGGTGAGCAGGACATCATCTCCTGAGCTCTCCACACAACAGCTCCACACTGACACCGCGTGTGGGGGTGACAGCAGGAACAGGCTCTGTCGGGAGAAGGAGCACTGAGGGCTGGTACCAGCCCTCAGATGGTGGCAGGAAGTCCACAGCTCCTGATCATTAGGAGAAAAACGAAATAAATCCCTCTGCGCAAGACAATATTGCGGGGAGAAGCTCAGCCTGAGCTCCTGCCGGTGGTGGATTTGCAGAGCCGCCCACGCAGGACGGGAGCAGAGAGGGGCATTGTCCCCCCAAGGTCAGGGGGACAAGGCTGCGGTGACAGCGGTGACACCTGGCATGTGGAGGGCTTGTGGTGGCCGTGGTGGTGGTGGTGGCAAGGTTGGTGGCTGCCAGCCCGGGTGGTGGGGGTCTGGGTGCCCCCTGACACGCAGGCCTCTGACAGCCCCCTCGCAGGGCAGGTCTCCATCCCACGGCCCCCGGAGCAGAGAGGACTGGATTTATGGGAGAGGGAATCTGGGGATTACGCCGCCAGAGTCTGACCAGCCAAAAATTGTTAAAAATCAGAATATCCGTAGCTCAAATCCAGCTTAAAAGTCAAACCAATCATCCAAACCATCTGCCTCGCCATTGAAGATAATACTACTTTTATTGTTTCCATAAGCTGCTAAGCAGCTTTTCAGCAAGAAAAACCCTCTCTGCTGGGACATTTGTGGCCGTGGGACAGCACGGTGGCTGCCCCGTGGCAGCCAGGTCCCGCTGGGATGGGGAAGCAGGGCAGGATGTGGTGACCTGGGGGATGAAGCACAGGGAATGGTGCTGGGGGTTAAATTCTCTGTGCCGTGGTGCAGATAACCACTGGCAGCCACCTGCTGCCATCTCCCTGGAAATCCACCAGCAGAGGAGGGGTGGCACTGCCAGCTCTCCTCCAAGACATCCCAAAATTTTCTGGAGGCTCTGGCAGCTGAGGGTGATGTGTGACAGCCTGTAACGGGAGCTGCTCGTGCTGCTGCCCACCTGACCTTCTCCCAGGGGTATTATTAGCCTGTCCGGAGCAGCCAGCCCCAGCCACGAGCTTTCCATCTGCAAGTACTCCCTGGCTCCAGGCCAGAGAGAGGAGCTGGGCATGACCCTCCCCGTTTCCTTAGGGAGATTTGGGTTGGAAGGGACCTTAAAGATCATCTCATTCCAACCCCCCTGCCATGGGCAGGGACACCTTCCACTAGACCAGCCCTATCCTTGGACACTTCCAGGGATGGGGCAGCCACAGCTCCTCTGGATAACATGTGCCAAGGCCTCACAGTCAAGAATTTCTTCCCAATATCCCAACTAACCCTCCTGTTAGTTTGAAGCCATTCCCCCTTGTCCTGTCACTCCAGGCCCATGCCCAAATTCCCTCTCCAGCTCTCTTGTAGGCCACCACACTGAAGGCTTCCAGCCACTCTCCAAAGTCTGCTCACCACCACCTGGAAGATGTCCATGCCCAGCAGAGAGATCAGAGTGTCCTGCCTCTCCTAGACCCTCCCTGTTCCATCCCCTCGAAGTGGCTGCCGTGCAGTTCATCCTCTCCCAGACCACCATCCCTCTCCCAAGACCTCACTCTAGCAGCCTCTAAGGGGATATGAGCTCTATTCCCACGCACAGCTTCTCCGGGTAACAAAAGCATCACCTATCCTGCCCTTATCTGACATCCTGACAGGCAGACACCCCCTTCCCCCGTGGATTTCCAAACGGGGCATGTATAAGTATGAAAAGGGCAGGTGGGATGGAGCTGGGAGCAGCCTGGTCTAGTGGAAGGTGTCCCTGCCCGTGGCAGGGCATTGGAACATTCACTGGTGTCTGTGAGCCTGTATTGATGCAGTGAGAGCACAAGAACTCGTTAATGAAATCATCCTGGAGTTGCTGACATTGTACATTCGTGCTGGTGACTGGATGCTCCTCCTGCCTTCACTCAGGGTGAGTTTGCTTGGACAGATTATTATCCCATGGGAAGACATACCTGAAACAAAACTTACTTCCTGATGTGGAAATAGGGAAGGAGAAAGAGCTGATAGATCAGCAACCAACAGGCCAACAGGAAACTGCACTACTACAGATCATCCAGCTTTTATTTTGTCTGAATTTAAGTGCCTGGCAGCGAGTTGGCCCTTCCTGTGCCCTGGGAGAGGCAGAGCGTTGCCAGCTCACCAGAGCGTCCTGGGATTTGCTACCTCCGTTGCAGAGCCCCAGCTCCCAGCGCCGTGTGCTTACTGGAGCCACCACTGCCACCTGGAAAGGGACTTTGCAGCTGGCACAGAGCATTTCACGCCAGCTCAACAACAGCTCAGGGACCAGGACACCCTCAGCTGCCTCATGTCTCCAGCAAGGTGGGCTCTGATTTTGTTCTTCCTCTGGAGGACTTTCTTGGATATTTGGCTCCTCTGCAGCACCTGACCATGGCAGGGAACGTACCAGGCTCCAGGGATGGCTCCATCCTTCCCCACCTCCCAGCCTCTGCCCCGGGCTCGCCTGGGGGACCTGACTTGCAGCTGCCAAGCCACATCACTGATTTTTAATTAGGGAGAGCTGCAATTAGTGGAACACAGCAGAGTGAGAGGAGAAGCCCTGGCCTGTTAATTGTGGCTGCGAGGTCCTTGACACTTTCCCTAATCAGCCCAGAAAGACACATTGCCCTGACTGTGACAGTCCAGAGAGTGGGGGATACATCAGACCTCGCTACAAATCCCAGCTGGATTTAGCTCCTGTTGGCTAAATGTCTGCAGAATATCACCCAGCAGAGCAGTCTGGAAGTCTTCCCCTCAGGAAAATGGATAGGTGATACCCACAGCTTTACTCCTGTGTGTGTGTGTGTCCTTTGTCCACAGAGCAAGGTAAGGGTTGTGCTGGGAGTGCAGAAGAGGGCGGTGCTTTGTGCCTGCATCCCTTCCACCGGGTGTTTCCAGTCCTGTGGATGAGCACAGGCTCTTTGATCTCAGCATCAGAGAAGTCCAGACACAGGGATCCAGGGAGACACAGCTGGGAGGCACCGACAGGGTCAGACCCTTGGAAGCTGAGTTAGGCTCAATGCCTCCATTGCCAGAGGGGTCCATAGATTTCCACATGCTCCCACATCATCCATCCTTATCCTCCTGCTGCAAGAGGGATTTGTTGCTCCGAGCTGCAGAGAGCAGGTCCTGGACTGACAGTGCTGTGCCTGGGCTGCAGATCCCACCAGTGCCATTTCCGAGATGCTGGCAAACATCCCCTCGAGAGGAAAGAAGCTCAGCCAAGCCTGAAACGACCTGCTGGGGCAGGGTAGGCTCCTTCCACTCTTGCATCATGTGCTGGCGTTTAAATAAAAGGGGATTCTTTGCAGGATGGCCTGACCCATGGAGGGGGATGTTCGCAGTGTGTGGCTCCCAGACCACAGCTGGAACACCCCTGGGATCAGGGAGAGCCCCAGCCTCTGGCACAGAGCACTTGGCTCCCTTTGAGGTCAGGCTGGACCGTTGAGTTGAGTCACAGCAGGGCTCTGGGCCACCCGTGTGATGTTGCCACACATACCTGCATCCCCAGCTGGGGCACAGCACCTTGGTTCCTCCTCTTTATCCCACACCTGAGAAATTAATGCCCTGTTGCTGTGTTCCCACAGTGCCACTCTCTGAACAGACCCCGTTCCTCTGCACCCCGTGTCCCCAGACCCCGGTGCAGCTCTGCTCCCTCTCCAGCGCAGAAGCCTGTGAGCTCCCTCCAATCACAGCTGCTCCCATACGCTTCCCAGACTTTGATTGACTCCAGGCTCCTCTCTTTTCTCAGCCCCTTGGGAAATAAAACTCTCCAGTGCTGCAGACTGTTTTCAGGTGATGGAGAAAGCAGGGGCTGAACCCTCTGGCAGTGCCACACTCACCTCTGCCGAGGCTGGGGATGGAGCTGGGATGGATTCTTGTCGGGAAGGCGTTCCTGTGTGGCAAGGACGTTGGCAGATTTGACTACCTTGCCAAATTAGTCAACTCAAAGGTTGTCACAGCCACATTGGCCAGGCTGACACTTCTTCTGGGACAGCATGGGAGGACCAGGAATTAACTGGGGTCTCTGTACTGCTCAAACACAACCCGGTATGGAAATCCTATGGAAAAAGAGGCAGGCTCAGAGACGGAAACATTGCACTGGTTCTTGGGAAGCTGGGCTTCCCTGGCTCCACCGCAGTCCCTCCTGTGTCTCCTTGGTCACCTCCTGTGTGCCCATGACTCAGTTCTCTCAGAAGCTGGTTTCCAGCTCCTAATCCCAGTACCAGAGCACAGTCATTGGTTTTGATTCTCCAGACTGGACTGCAAAGCTCTAAGCCAGATCAAGTGGGAGCATCAGTGTTTCCCACACCGAGGGAGCATCCCCTCTCCCATTGGGGTCCCGAGGCAGGCTCACCCAAGAGAAAGGATCCCGTAAGGAGGGGCAGCCACCCTGCCTGCCCAGCCCCGCTCCCTCATCCCTGCCTGCTCCCTGCTCCCACGGACGCGTGCACACACGGTGGCAGGACAGGCGATGCCAAGCGCTCCTCGGGCACTGTCACCTGATCTCTGCCACCCCCGCTCCAAGCCCGGACAAAAATAAACCCGGGAGCGCTGCAGTGGAGCCGCCCTGGCACGGCCGGCCCGGGGCTGAGCCCATTGTTCCCGTGATAATGCTGGTTCCAGTGAGTGATCCCAGAGAAATGCAGATATTCCCCTCGCGCCTCTCCAGCCTCCTGCTGCAGAGAAACCATGGCTCAGGAGCAGGTGGAAGAGCAAAGGACATGCTTGTTTCCCCACCATGTGAATTTTCACGTTGATAAAAATTTCCTTCCTTGTGGGGCGAGGCTAAAGTTTCCACAGGAAATTCCACAGGAATTATTTTTTTCCTTGAAAGTTTTAATTTGTTTAAGAAGAAGGGCAACCTGTCCCCCCCTCACCTTATATCCTGAAAATGTAAAGCCGGAAGCTCCAGCTTCCCTGGTCCTGGCAGGGCCCAGCACTCCTGCTGGGCAGCAGCCTTTTGCTATGTAAAATTGGCATCTCCTTACAGCTTCCATGGTGCTTCCAAGCACGTGCAGAAATACCTGTGGAAGGGTGTGCTGAGGCCAGCCAAACTCATTTCAGTCGTGACCTAAGCAGGTGCTTGGTTGGAAAGGTACCAAGCTGGGGCAGTGGCTTTGGCAGGACAGCGCTGGAGCTGTGTGGGGACAGAGGGGACACCACAGTCAGCAATTTGGGGTCTTCTTCAGCACTTAACCAAGACACACCTGAGACAAACCAGGCCTGCAGAGGGACTCAGCTTTTCTGTGGTATGTCCTGGGCTTTCACACCCATTTGTGTGGCTGGAAAGTTGCCCTTACACCCCTGGTTTGTCCTGTGGTGCAGAAATACCAGACTCTGCCCCAGAGGATCTTTACTTCAAGCCAGCCCAGCCCCGAGCCTGGCCAAGCTCAGGACGTGCCCCAGCTCTGCCCAAGCAGCCCCAGGAAGGCTTTGCCAGAGGAGGCCCTCGCCAGCAGAACCAAAATATGGGCACCAGCTGCATCTCCTCGTGCTCCAGGTGTCCAAGTGGCTTCCAGGGCCCCTGCCCTGAGCAGGAGACATCAAAGTCTCTCCCAGGCACGCTCCTTCCAAGGAGCCCAGCGTGCTGTCAGCCTGGCAAGGCCATCAAACGGGAGGAAAAGGCAGATCTGAGCAGAAAACAAAGAGAGGAGGCAACAGCAATATGGTCCTGGAGAAAGCAGGAGCACAACCCTTGGCTTCCATTCCCTGCTGCTTCCCCTTGCTTCCCAGAGTGCCTCCAGCTCCGAGTGGCTCAGCTTTGCACAGAGCTGCTCTCCTGGTGTTCTCTGGGCTACAGCCCCATCCGCGGCAGCTTGAACTCTGGAGCATCCACCAAAGAGGCTCCTGCCCCTCCCAGCAATGTGCCAGGGAAATCATGAGACTCTGGGGTCACCAGCAGCTCTCTGGGGACAGACTCTGCCTGCCTGCATCACGCTGGATTTCGTCCCTGTCCCCAAAGCCTGTCTCCTCTCACCCCCTCTCCCCAGACCTTACCTGGTTCTTCCGAAGGCGTCATGACTTCACTGTCTATTTTTATCCAGCCCACTGCTAAGTAAAAGCAGAGTTGACACTGGGTTTTGGAACAAAAAAAAAAAAAAAAGGAAAAAAAAAAGGAAAAAAAAAGAAAACAAGGCATTTTTCTTATTGTGTGGGAAAAGATCCATGGGTTGGGTTTTCTTTTTCTTCCCCCTTAACTTGGAGATCTCCCAAAGCAAACAAGTGCTGTTAACTGGAAAATAGGATGATTCACCAGTCCCCTGGGCAGATGGTACCCGGGCCCTCTATTCTCCAACTCCTGGCAAGGGAAAATGCCCCCTGTAAAACTTAAAATAAACAGATGATCCTGTATCCATCACGGGATCTGCTCTGCAAAGCTGATGTGTCTTCAGTGGCCTCCTGCGTGTGCCCAGACCACTCGGGTCATCCCCGTCGGTGTCCGGCCCCAGAGGGGCAGTTTGGGGCGTGCAGGATCAGATCAGGAGCACGGGAGGTTTCCAGAAGTTGCAGCCTGCTTGTGGGTGCTGGAAGCTGAGCAATGTGCTGGGTTACAGCCCCAAACGAAGGGATGGAGCAGCCCCGAGCCGCCCCAGGAGCTGGAGCAGAGCCGCTGCTCTGTGACAAGGTGTCTGTCCCTCCATGGAGCATCTGCCACGCGATGCCCTTGCTCTGGGGTGCTGAGGAGATGCTGACACATGGAAAAGCTGGCCAGGAGATCCCTGTGGGTGAACAAACAGTGGGGCCAGAGCAATGAAGCAACACTATCTTCCCTGCAGCCTCTGACATGTGCCACGGAGGGACCGTTCTCTTCACGATGTGACTCAGGTCCCATATGGATAGTGCAGGAATCTGCTGTCCTTTCCAGAGACAGCAAAGGCCTGTTTTTAAATGCCCCCAGCTCCTCCCTTCTGCAGGCAATGGAACCTCTCATCCTTATTACATTCCCCTTCCAGATTCCAAAATCCTGACCCCACCAGCGGCAGGGCTGTCCCTGCCAGGAGGCCTCATCTCAGGGATGCAGCCAAGTGAGGGGCTCTTGAGGTATTTTGGAACACCACGACCCCTGAAGCACATCCCACATGGAAAGTGCTCATCACCAGCGTCCTTTCAAGGCAGGAGCTGTGACGGTGGTGCTGGAAAAGACTGGGGTGAAAAGAGGACCTTGAGAGGGTCTTGGGGTGAGCCAGGAGCGAATTGTTCCCTGTTGAGATGAGGGTTCCTGGACCTCAGCTGCAGGTTTGTGTTCAGGGTCTGCCTTTCCCTGCCTGGGACATTGTAACAGCAGAGGAGCCCCAAGCACAGGCTGAGAGGCCGAATTCCCAGCACTTTAAAATTCCCCCTTGGAAGCTTTTTGGCTGCTGGAGGCCCGGGTTATTTCTGGATGCACTCGGCAGGAGTGTTTTTCTCTTGCTTTGTAGCAGGGATGAACAAAGAGCTCAGCTCTCTGCCTGCACAGAGGCAGCCCCGCCGCCCTGGCATCACCCCCAGGAGCCGTGTGCCCTCCTCTCCCTGCTCTCCAGGCCAGGGATGAGCTCCTGAGGGCGAGGATCAACTCATGAACTGCTTCCTGTATGAGCCAGAGACACAGGAAAGTCTCTTCCTTCCTCTCACCTTTAAATCAGGCCTTTTAAGCCCAAATGGCCAGCAACCCCCACTCCTCACAAGGGGTCTCCCCTGCTCCCTGGACTTCCTCCCGCATCCCTGCTAGAAGCAGGTCAGAGACTTTTGGGTTGCACAAATGCCTCAGCTCCTAAGAGGGCTCTTGGGACAGAAAAACAAGGTTTCTTACACAAGCCAGAGATGCTAAGCCTCAAAATAAGTGACAGCCAATTGCGGTGTCACCGCATTGCCCACATTGCCACAGCTGCTCTGGACACTTTTATCAGCTTTGCCCTCCTCCTGTTGCTTTTGTGTTTTATTCCGAGGCACCCACTCACCTCTCATGCCTTGGGGTGGGCAGCAGCCTCTGCCTGGAACCCACTCCTCCACCTCTGCCTGACTATGAGGCTGTGACAGCCCCCAGGTCACCTCTGGGCATGTCTGCAGAGGGATTAACAGGAGGAATCCCATTTTTTTTAAAATGCCAAATATATCGAATAAGTTGTGCTGTTACAGATTTAGAAAGGAAATACAGCCAGCACCCAGGAGTTCTGGTTTGGCAGCAAAGTGGGCACTCTGCAGGCAGGAGGTGTTTGGGTTTGGAAGGTGAGGAATGGTTTTAAGGCTATGGTTGCTCCTCTGAATTAGCCCCCTGCTCCCAGGGGCGGGGCTGGGAAGGGCTGGCTCTACAGAAGGCTCTGATTTTGCACAGAGCTATTCAAGAGAGCCAGGCTTGCCCTGGAAGGGTAAAATTCACCCAGTTCATGCAGCAGACTGGTCCCATTCCCCTCCCCATCACCCAGCCTTGTGGTGTCCAGCTGCAGCAGCAGGAAGAAGGGGTTGTAGCCCCTGCTCTGACCACCCACCAGCTGCCCTGCCTGCTCCTCCGGCCAGCTGAACAAGCACCCAGCACTGGGGGATCGTGGGCTTAGTGGTCCTGGGGGGAGAGGGGGTGAGGGAAGTGGGAAAGGCACTGGGTGAGGGAGATAGGGGCTGGAGATGAAGAGGTGACCTTAACCCTGGCACCTGGAGTGGGGCAGGTGGCTGGGATGAGGTGGGTGGTCTCTGGTCCTCACCAGAGAGGTCCCTTCTAAGCCTCCATGTGTGGGGAGCTGGCAAAAGTACAAACATCCCAGAGCTGGGATTTGGGACTGTCAGGATTCACTTTGGCCACAGATTTTCCTGGCCTGGCAGCAGCTCAGAGAAAAGTGATCTGGCACCTGGGATCCCAAACTGCCCCAACTCCACTCACGCTCAGCCCCAGGGACTCCTCTCTTGGACCCAGGCCCCAGCTGAGCCACTGGGAGACACCGGTTAAGATCTTTCCAGAAGGCAGCTGGAGGGTCCTCTTGGTCCCATCCCAGCCGGTGGATGGTGGCAGCTCCTGGGGACAGGGAGCCGGTGCGATGTGGCTGCTGGGGTGGGAAGGCTGTGCCTCCTGTGCAGAGGGGTCAGCATGGCACCAGGCAGCCCCAGGCACCCTCATGTCACTGCAACCACCCCATGGGAGCTGCTCCTTCAGCCTTTCCTCTCACAGACCTTGCTCAGAGGGAAGGGGAATGGGGGAGTGGAAAGAACCACCCATTTTAGACCATAATGCCAGTGCAGACACACCTGGAGGAGACCATTTCTGCCACAGGCTTCTCACAGACGAGGACCTTTTTCCTGTAACAGCCCTGAAAGCCTAAACTGGGAACCAGCACCAAGCCCCACGAGGTGCCAGGGGACATGGGCACTGTCCTCGTGCCCCTACTCCACCACACCTGCTGCCCCTGCCATCAGCTCCTGCTCTCCATGGAAATTTGCCCTTTTTCCCCCGATGACAAACCCTGCCCAGCGCTGGGTCTGACTCCGCTCCCCCGCAGCGCTGCAGCCTCCCAGCATCAATCCATCTGCCGGCCTTGGTGTCGCAAGTGCATCATGGAAAATGCTATCGATCCACAAAGGTGGTGACTTAATTTGAGGGCTCTAATGAGGCAGTGATTTAACCTTATTACACAAAGGTAAGTGGAGCTGCTGGGTGCCCTGTGCCGGAGGGGACCTGGTGGTGTTGCCCAGCTCCTCTTGTGGGAAGGTGCCTCCAAGGACATGTTGGTGTTAGGGAAGGGCTGGGCTTGTGTCCGGAACTGAGTCAACATCTCGTTGTGCTGGAGTGTCCAGGCTCCTGATCCTGCCCAAAGTCACAGGGGAGTTCAGATCCCAGATGAGCTCTGAGCTGCATCTCTCAGCATCGCTGTCTTTAGTGCTTCCCTCCATCTCCTGGCTCCTTCCTTCCCATCTCCTGGCTCCTTCCTTCCTTCCCATCTCCTGGCTCCTTCCTCCCCTCCCACCTCTTGGAAGCCTCTTAGTGCTGAGTTAAAGTACTGTTTCAAAACATCATGTCCTGGCTTCACAAAAGGGTAGAAAACTCAAGGGAGAGCACTCATTAGGAGTCTCATTAGGAGACTTCCAGCCTGCCACCAATTCACTTTACATCCCTGATGAAGTCCTTTATTCCAATTTCCTCATTAATGCACCACATTAACATGCTTACTCCTTAACTCAGATGTATGTGCCCTCCCTTCCCTCAGGCCATGCAGCTTAGCTGCCTGGACATCTTTGGATCTCCAGGGCCTTTGGGACACAGCCAGGACAGAACTGGATGTCCCCAGGACTAAAGCACTGCTGCGGGATGGAGCAGAGAGCTCCAGCCATGGCCAAAGGCAGCCAGGAGGGTGATGGGGCAGCCGAGCACAGGCCCAGGTGCTCCTCACCTGTGAGCAGCCAGGCACAGGGAGGGCAAGAAGGGAAGGTACAGCCCTCACTGATCCATGGGCTGGGGAATGTGTCCTCTGTGGCCTGGGGCAGCTCTCACTCACACCAACAGCTCCATTTTACAAACCATCAGGATGATGACTTTAATTCCGAGTCCTCTCCTGCGCACGGCAATGATTTTTCCAACCACCCTGACCACAAGCTCACAGTATCAGCCTCTACTGTGTCGAGCCCAACAGAGCCCTGATCCTTCCTGGATTCCTGAGATACCACCACCATCCTCTGCTCCCTCCAGAAGTGTTTCCTCTCCTCAGCTGGAAGCAGGTGCAGGCTCCTGATAACTCTTCTTTCTGTCCACAAAGGAAACGGGGCGTGAGAACAGCCCTGTACACGAGCAGGATGACAGCCCTGCTCCCACTGATCTCAGCTCGGGCTGCAGATGACTCTTCCCTGCTCTCTGCCAGGCCTGGGAAAGTGAGACACTGTGAATAGAAAACAAAGGCTTAAATGTCCCTAAGCCAGTGATCCCAGTGATGTCTCAGCACACCCTAACAACGAGGATCTCCTCCTCCTCACAGCTGGTGGAGGCAGGACACAAGCGCCTGGTGGAATGATTGTCTCTGCCTGCAGAACTGTTGTTGTGAGCTAAAGGAGGGTCTCAGCAGACAGAGAGAAGGGTTTTGGATGGGGCTTGGAGCAATTGGTCTGGTGGAAGGTGTCCCTATCCATGGCAGGGGCTTGGAATGAGATGAGCTTTAAGGTCCCTTCTAATCCAAGCCACTCTGTGATTCTGTTCCTCTGGCCAGTCACGGCAGGCACTGGTATCTCTGCAGAGCTGTGCTTTCCTGTGAGTTCTTGGTGTAACCAGCCTCAGCACCATGTGAAGGTACCGCCCTGATGGTCTCAGGAGCAGGTGGCTGGAAGCAACATCCTGAGGTTCATACACTCTTCCCAGCTGAGCATCTTCCTCATTCTCCCACTCCAGAAGATCCAGGCAGTGAATGTGGATCCCCACACAGAAGTGTGATCTGACCCACACGTGAAACAGAAAGCATCAAAGAACAAAAAGAAAAAAGCCCAACAAAACCCAGAAAAGCATTTAGAAACTGGGAAAGAATCACAGAGTGATGGGAAGGAGAGGAAAAAGCTCTCTGCCTTCTAGTTCTTCAGGCAGGCCTCAAGTCTAACAGATCCAGATCTCCTATAAAGCCTGGGCAACTCCAACCCTTCCCACACAGGAAAAGCGGCACAAGAGGTCAACCCAGGGGGAGGGTCAGGGAGGGATTTCCCCCTCCACTCCTTCCTCCCACCCATCACCAGCTGGTGAGGAGGAGGAGCAGCAGGGTCAGTGGGCTTTCCCTGAGAGCGGGGACGCTGTGCTCTCACCTGGTTACCCACCAACCCCACTTGTCTGTGCGCATTCACCAAACAGTCACTGTTCCAGAGACACGTTCTCCCAAACACCCTCCCTCCCTCACCGCCTCCTGCAGAGCCTCGTACGTCAGCGCCTGTGGGGGAGAACCGGTGGGCTGGGGACCGAACTTTGGTCTGCGTGGGCAGCTCCCGCACGCAGCAGCAAGGGCGAAGTTTAACGAGGATGTTCAACAGGATCCAACCGCTTAAGAAACCCCAAGATCTCTCCCATGGAGACTGGGCGCGTTAATGCAGCAATCAGGCATTAGGAATGCCAAAAGGAAGGCTGGGGGGGTGTGGGGAGGGGGAGAGGGACTAGGAGAGGATAAAGAAGCTGGAGAACCGAGGACCCCTGTCCTTTCTCACTCTTTGACACGGAAATCAAATTTGCCTTTCTAAGAGCAACGAAAAACCTCTACATCTTGGCAGGGCTTGGACAGACAAGGCTAAGACAGATCCATGGAATAACTGCCTCCTGCAGCCAGCCTGAAACTGTACCCTACAGCAGATCATATACTCCTACCCACACCCCCAGCAACCCCCATTTTAAACCCAGTCAGCGCTGGGATTCCTCTGCAACCATGAGTTGCAAATAGGTTGCTGGGAGAGACAGATGCCAAGGGAGAAAGGTTAAACAGACATTGTGCTCTGAGGGGGGAAAAAGAAGGATCCAATTCAGCTTTGCAGTTTCTAAAACAGTCTCATGAGATCCTGAGTGAAGCGTGCACAAGCAGTTTTGGCAAGGAGAAACAAAAGACCTGAGAGGAGCAAGAGGAAGGATGAATGAACAAAAGAAAAGGAAGCTGCCTGTGTTTTCAGTCCCCGAAGTTCACTCGTCTCTCTTCTCATGCCCAAGCCCTTTTCTTCTTGAGGCACCTTTGGGAAAGGTAGGAAATGGAGGGTGGGAGAGTTACAACTACTGGGTTTAGCATTAGATCCTATTAACTAAAAAGAATGGGAGCAAGGAGAAATTCCCGAGGCGAGAAAAAAATCCATCATTAATTGACGGGTCCCTGGGGGGCTGAAGCGGAGATGTTGAGCTGAATTCAATTACAGACCCGGTCAGAATCAGGCAGGAAGATGTGGCTTCTTTCACTGTGTCAATTAAAGAAGCGACTGGGAACGATAGACTTCTCTGCACAGCCTCTGACCCGTGAGTCAAAACAAGCTTCCATCCGGCACTGCCTGATGGCTTCGCGGCTCCCACTGGGAACAGATGGGCTCATGGGCAGCGCAGGGATGCCAGAAGGCCTCCTTGCAGGCTGGGCACTCGACAAAACCAAGCCTTGTGCCCGCTGCAGAAATTGCTGTTCTCTGCAGGAAGGTGGCATTGTTAACAGTAATTAATTTGCAGCCACTGTGCTACCTGAGCAGAACCAAGAGTGGCATCACTGAGCCAGCAGCTCCCCCACCGGATTTCGGGTCTCTCTTTAGCACTTCCCTCAGGGAATGAGGAAATAACTGGCCATGTGAAGAGGGACAAGGCAGAGAAGCTTTCAAATGTATCCGGGCACTAAAACTCTGCATCAAATCACACCCCCCTTCCTGGCTGATGGAAGCAGCTCCCCTCAGACCACCTGGTGCTGCACAGCCTGAACCCTCCAGCTTTTGGTCCCTGGTACCACAGCAAAAAGTAGATGTCAGTAGAATATCACATCCTTTTCCCTTCACTGTCCTCCACATTAGGCTAGGTTTGGGTACACACAATTTTCAATCTTCCATCATTTCCCCTGCAAGAGCATCACAAAGTTTAAGAGCTCCTAGGTATGCAGAGCTGTCCTGGTTAATCCACTTCCCTCTTTTCCTCATGTACCTCGATCTTCTCCCTGTGGATCACCTTTAGCACTAGAACAGGCGCTGATAGGAGATAAACCAGCAGCGCTCTGCACCTCACACCTTGCAAGAACAAAGCACATGGATGCACCCAGGAAAGCACTGAGAGAATTTGCTGGTGGATGTCTTAAATGTAAAGCAGGGCACATGTGGGGGGAAATAAACCATGGAAAAGGGAGAAAACAGCAAGGCTCGGCTGGGCAAGGCTCTGAGAACACAGCCCAGAGAAGAGATGGGGCAGAGCATGGTCACATTCCCTGCAGCCTGGTCTAATGGAAGGTGTCCCTGCTCATGGCAGGGGTTGGAACAAGATGAGCTTTAAGGTCACTCCCGCCCCAAGCCATTCTAGGATTCTATGCTTGATTCCTGCTGGTTTCAGGTGGGCAGAAGTGTGTCCTTCCTTTGTAGGATGAAAAACTTCAAAGGAATCTCCCTCCGCTCCATCACCACTTTCTGCTCTACCTGGGATAACCTGCACATTCTCCCATTTTCAGCTAACTGCTCTCATCAAAGGAGTAACAATACTATGTTCCTACTGACATCATTTTACACCTTAAAAAGGATCTCTCTTTCTCCAGATTCCCCTTCAAGGGTTGAAAACATCCTTTCTTCTACTTGTTCCTGCTACTTTCCTTCTCCTTTGAAGATATTTATTTTATTGAACAGTCTCCTTTGCAACACATGCAGCCCATTTCTTACCATCCTGGATCCATCATGCCTGGCCTGATTACAGGATACCATAGGTGGCTTCAAAGCCTTTGGGGCATCGTCACACAATCCCTCAAAAAAACCCCAAAAACAACACACCCCCCCCCCCCCCAAAAAAAAATCCCCAAAACAAAAACAAACAAACAACCCCCCCCAAAAAACCCCAAAAAAACCCCAACCAAGAAAATGGATGCCAGAAAGGTCTGATTCCACTCTGGGAGCACAGCCCAGAACCCAGGACTCCTAGGAATAAGCTGGATAAGGGCTGATCCTGAGCTCTCTGTGGACCAGCTGAAACCAGGAGTACCACAAAGTTATGAAGAACAAAGAGGTCCTATACAAATATCTCTCTATATTTATAGCTCTTGAGTGCTCTTTTCCTGTTGGTGCTTAAGTGGCATTGCCAGCACCTGGGGAAAGAGATCCTCAAGAGATGGACAAATTGATGGAATTATTCCTGGTCAGTTAATGGATAGCTGCTAATTGGTGGAAGAGGCTGAGCAGGGGGGCTGTGCTCTTGGAAGAACTTCTCTGAGGCCTTGGGAGGGAAAAAGAAGCCAAGAACAAAGGATCTGTGCAGTGTCAGGCAGGGCCTAGAACAGGAGGAATTTCTCTTTCTCATGTTCTTGGCTTATTTACAAAGATTCCCAAAACTCCTGTAAGGAAGGGATGAGCAGAATGAGCAATGCTTCATTCCCAGCCCCAGAGCACAGTCCCAGCAGCAAAGGGAGAGGTTTCTTACAGTCAACAAAACCCAGCAGTGTGTAGGAAAAGGAGCTTTTCTCCTGCAGCTCCAGCTGTACCTTTGTGGTGACCCAAGCCAGAACCTCAGCTCGGGGGACCTTGAGAGTGTGGGGACCACAAGTCTGGGTCTGTGAATTCCTCTGACCCCCAGCACTGGTGGTGTGGAAGGAACAGGCTGTGGCTGTAAGTCAGAGCTCCAGGAAAGAGCCATGTCCTTCTACCTGGAAGCCTTTGGGCTCATGCCTGAGTCACTTCTCCATCCAACAGAGCATCTTCATGCTCCAAGATACTTCCAGCACCTCTCCCCTTCTTTCCCTGCCTTTCTCAGCTTCCTCGGAGCCCAGAAGGTATTGAGGAGTCCTGGAGGTGAAAGAGAAAGCAGCCTCCACTTATGATGGTAAGAAATGCTCTCCTGCCCCAGTGCCGAGGCTCATTCCTGAGGAGAGCCGAGCAGACACCACATGTGCTCGGGAAAGCTGTCAGCAGGAAAGAGAGGAGGGGAGAGAAGGAAAAGGCACGTGCTGTACCCGCCGGCTCTGACTAAACCCTGAGGCTTTGTTTGCTTGGTCTCTCCAGCCCCATAAAAGTCAGATGAGCCTTTTAGCTGAGAGCCTGGAGAGGAGCAGAGAGGGCTGGCATAAGTGCAGCAGCGTGGGCCATTCCCTCCTGTACCTCCCCATCTGCGGGGCCCAAGGGAGCCATTTCAGGTCCTTTGGTCTTACAGGAATTCTTTGGTCTGGAGCTCCTTCTCCTGCAAATTTGTCCTTTTAGGAGCAGTTCAGTAAAGCCATAAAAAGTGCTGGGCTTGTGAAAGGCTCAGCCTGAAGCTGAGCAGGGACTGAGGACAGAGAGAGGTTCAGCGATTCCTTCATCTCAGCCTTCCCTCTCCACTGAGACATAAGGCAGGACAAAAGGGCTCCCGAAGATGAGAAGAATGTCAGAAAAACGAGACAAAGAGCACAAACACTGCCAACCCATTCCTCCAGCCTGGGAACTACCACGGCAGCAGCCAGGGCAGCAATTTTCCCTGTGAGGAGGAAGGGAAGGAGTGAGGCGCTCTTAGCAGGGAGGTGTAAAGGGAAATCCTACTTTACAAGGGCCCAGTCAGTCCTGCTTGTACCAAGTGACAGACCTGACAGGAACGTGTGACAAAACACAAACAGTGTCTGGTGGGTACAAAACAGCAACGGGGACTCATCGCTCTCTGCCCCAGCAGGTATTTGGATGCTGAGAGACAGTTCCCAGGTAACACGTGGGGCTTCTTATTTGAAAACTGCTCCTTTTATTATTATCTTTCCTCCCACTGCAAAAGGCAAAGAGAAAAGAGACAGGGAGAGGGAGAGCCGTTTGACAAGCTGAAAACTTCTCAGGGGGGAGAAAAAATGAATAAGTGGGGAAAAAAATGAATAAGGGGAGGAAGAATAAAAGTGCAGGTGAAGAAGGAAATACAAAGTCAGAAGGCTCAGGGCTGACTCAGTGTGGTGCAGGGTTTGTGAGGGAGACTCTGTCTTTTGGAAATCAGTAATCCAAAGGGCTCTGCGTGTGTGCATAAAGTTATTGACTGACTGCATTACATCCACTTATCCCCCATTAAGCAGCAGGCTTCAGCTTGATCCCCAACAGCAAGGAATTAGAGTAACTCTACCCTGCGTTTTTAGAAGGGTTTCCATCTCTCAGGAATCCAAAGTGCTTCAGCAGCCCTCCGGGGAATGCAGGACTGACATCCAGATCCTTCTGGGGTGGAGGCTGGCAGTGGGACAGGCTGCTGTGTGCAGCGGAGACGGGAGGGAACCCTGGTGCTCCTGTACAAAGCTATAGGATCTCTATTATGCAAGCAGAGTAGGAAAGGGTTGGCTTCCAAGGACACAGAATATAATTAGCCTATCTCAGAACAAGTAGCGATTCCTCCCCTGCTAAGCTGCTCTCAGTTCAGCTTCAAACAAATCATCTCTGCTCCCTGGCTGTGTCTCCACACACGAGCACCAGACAGCTCTTCGCGTCTGGAGGGGACGAGAGGCTGTAGGTCTCCATATAGTTACTGAACATTTTCAAAGCTGACTTAGAAAGTTTTTGTTCCTTTCTGCCCCCACTTCAGTTTTCCACCCCCTCAGCTGTACTGATGCAACTGCTTGTGGATCTATGGGGAAATGAGACCACAGAAATTATCTATTTTTTTTAAATTCTTCTTCTTTTTTTTTTTTTTTTAAGACATAGTCACTTGCATCACTTCAGCAGAACAGCCCTCAGTCTCAGAGCAACACAAAGTTTGGTGAAGAGGTGGAAAGAAGCTCCCTAGGGGGAGGAGGAAAGTGAAGGAGCCTCAGGTGCCTCCATCAGCTCCTCTATCCCGAGGTGCTCTGCTCCGGAGCCACCACGGCCACGCACGGCCCTGGTGACCCTGCAGCTCTGCCAAGCCAGCTCCATCCAGATGTCCCTGCAGCTGGCACGGGGGGACACTTACGACTCTCTTGTTTCAAAGATGCTTCTTTGCTTTGTGTCTCTGGCTTCGCTGCCATGCCCCAGCTGACTTCCCATGTGGCAAAGCCGCTTTGTCACGGGTGTCACTGGAACTGCTGCTTCTCGTGGAGCTACAGAACTGGGAGGCTCTAAAGGGAGAGGAAACTGTAGCTCCCTCCAGGGGAAACCGAGACAAGCGAAAGTGCAGGGTTTCCAGGTCATCCCAGACTTCTAGGACAGAACTGGGGAAAGACTTTGAAGGAAGAGATGGAATCAGAGTGTTTAACCCCTCTGTGACAGCAGCCATGGAGGGCCCAGCACCTGTGAGGCTGGGAGGCTTCACTTCTGCTACAACAGAGAGCCGTGGTGCTGAACTGCTCTGCCTCTGCACCACTTCCAAAAATCCTCCAGATGGGAGCTGGGGATGATTATGTTTGTTGCCTTGCAAACAGCGATGTCCCAGTGCAAACTGGTCAAACAGGGAGTTGTCAAACTTCCCTGTACCCCCTCTGCACCCTCCATACAGTGCATGAGAGGCACCTTGTTTATGGGCTTGACACTGGGTATGACTTAACCAGCTTTGACAGGGATGATCCTATTTATAGGAGGAACTCCTAATGCCTCTCATTCAATGTCATGTTTGGGAAAAAGTGAGAAATGAAACAGAAATGACCCCTGAGTTTCTACTTTCAGTAATGGAAATTTCAGCTGCTGACCTGGGCAGGATGGGCAGCACTGAGCCAGTTTACTCAAGGTCACTCAGAAGTTCACATCACAGTCCAATTTCCCCTCTTTGAATGTCCTTCCTGGCTTGGCTTGGCACTCCTGATGCATTTTCAAGTCTGGATCCCTCACATTTTGGAGCCTTCCAGAAATTCAACCGCAACTCAGCCCATTCCACAAGGATGGGAGCGTGAGGAGCTGGAGGAGAGGTGTTATTTCATAGACTGCCACTCAGGAGTTGCACGAACGCTTTGCTAAACAGCCCTGAACACAGGTCAAGCAGAGGAACATCCAACCAACCACCTTTATTGCTCCTTACACACCAAAGGCTTCAGCAGAGGTCAGATCTCATCAGGGGCTGCAGCTCCTCCTGAGGGGCAGGGAAGGGCAGCTCCAATCTCTGCTCTCTGGGAGCAGGGACAGGATCCAGGGAATGGCTGGAGCTGTGTCAGAGAGGTTTAGGTTGGATACCAGGAAAAGGTTCTTCCCCCAGAGGGTGGTTGGGTGCTGAACAGGCTCTCCAGGGAATGGGCACAGCCCCACGGCTTCCAGAGCTCCAGGAGCATTTGGACAACGCTCTGAGGCACAGGGTGGGATTGTTGGAGTGTCTGTGCAGGGCCAGGAGTTGGACTGATGATCCCTGTGGGTCCCTTCCAACTCAGGATATTCTATGATTCTACAAAAAAGTCTTTTTTTATCCCTGCGAGTATTTCTAGCATCTCAAAGGATGATTGACCACCCAGTTGTCCACCAGTCCTGGCCCTTCTCAAGTCCTCTGGTCAATCCCTCCTCAGAGGGGAGCATCCAGAGGTGCATTGCTGTGTGATGAGCCGTGCCAGGAGACAGCACGTGTGCGAGGCATCCTGAGCTCCAGGCGGCTACGATGAGTCAGAGCCAGTCGCCTTTTTCCCTGCGGTGCAATTGTACCAGGCCCTGACAGCATCAGCTGGCTTTTATCACTGCTCCACATCAGAGCTGTCACTCCTGAAGACAATGGAAGGTGTGTGGAGGGGGAGGAATTGAGCATCTCTGCGCTCTGTTGGCTTCCCAGAATGATGCCAAAGTGGCGAGCAAAGAGGTTTTGATTAGCAGCAGCAGCAGCAGAGTTTTTGATTAGCAGCCTGCTGCCGCAAGAGGCTCAGCGAGGACGTCAGTGAGTGTGGCAGCACTGAAATAAAGAAGCGATACTTCTGGAGCTTCCTCCACTGCTGTTTTGTGGGGAAGAGCTTGACTGATGGTGATGAGAGCTCTGCAGGGCGCACAGCCACTGGATGGTTCATCCATGCTCGCAGCTCTGTGGATGGAGGGCACCTGTCTTCAGATCTACTGGCTCCAGTGGGGTCTGCAAAGGATTTGAGTCATTTCCTCAGCGCAACTCATCTTCCCCACGTGTAACTTCTCAAACTCACCTGTTGCCGTGGCAGTGACAACGACAGAGAAGGAAGAGACTTGAAAAGCAAAGTCCGGGGGCATTTAGTGAACAAACAAAAGCCTCAAGAGAACAAAAAGATCAGATCTCGCCAGCTGAGTCCTGTGCCAAGGAGGAGGGGGGTGTTTGTGCCTCCTTCAGGCATATCACGGAGTCTCCTGCCCCCCAGGTTTGCTGGGAAGATCACCCACGTGGATTCTCAAACCGCCCTTGTCCCGTGCCTCTCCCTCGCGCTCGGGGGCCGCTTCCTGCGAACGCCCACGGAGTGATTCGTTCTCTCCCTGCACGTCCTCGATGAGATGCCGATGGAAAAGCTGACAGCAGCAATGCCCAGGGTCTATTTGCCTGTCAGCTCTGCCTTGTTTCATTCCTCCTCAGCAGACTTGCACCTGCCTGTTGTCCTTGTCTTGCACTTATGCACCCAAGTCCCCCAGCACAGAAATCAGCTTTTCGTTCTGCTTCTAAAGCACAGAACGCAAGGACCGTGATGCCATCTAGATACTATGTTTATCCTAAAACCAGAGCTAAGGAAAGTGTTATATTGATTATTTTCCAGACTCAAAGGTTAGGTTCAAAGCAGGGTAAGTGATTTGATAAAAGTCTCAGGAAATGTGTGAACACTGTCAGAACAGGGTCTGTTTCTCCTGGAACTCAACCCAAAACCTGAAGCACAAGTCCATGCTTCCCTCCAGGATGGACTTAGAACAAGTCTGTTTCCCTAAAGTGCTGAGCCATTATGTAAAATAAATTAGCTTGGTCTGTGCAGGCCCAGGTACAATGGGTTTCTAAATTAAGCCTTTGTAAGTGGAAATGGTAAGACAGGTGTGAGAGAAGATACCTACAGGCTGGAAACCTTAATCAGAAACGAAAGTTGCTGAATGGACCAGACAGTGATTTCAGCAAGTATTATGTGGTGTTGCTGCAAAACAGCAACGAAATGGCCGTTGTTTTATTGATCCCACACAACCTGCTCTGCCCATGCTACAGATGTACTCAGGCACCGTGTCGCTGTGTTCCTGAGAGCTGCTGCAGTGACAGAAGTCACCACTTGTCCCTGGGTCCTGTATGGCCCCAGCTTGTGAGTTTCCATCCAGCCCCCACAGGTGAAATGCCCCGTGACGACCAGCTGGCATTTCATCTCCGCAGTATTCCTCTGGAAGTGACACAAGGGGGAAAGAACACATTCAGCACCAGGACAAAAGCTACAAAATAAGCAGAAAAAGAGGAAGTTTAAAAATTAATCAGAGCTCAAAGTGCTGTCAAATTTTTCGTCCTCCTGCCCTTTCTGGACGCACAGCCATCACCAAAGATTAAAACTGATAGACTGACCAGGTCAGGGCAGAGCACATGTGATAATAGGAAAAAAGGGACTGACTTCAAACTGCCAGAGGGCAGGGTTAGATGGGATATTGGGAAGAAATTCTTCCCTGTGAGGGTGGTGAGGCCCTGGCACAGGTTGCCCAGAGAAGCTGTGGCTGCCCCATCCTTGTAAGTGTCCAAGGACAGACTTGGAGCAACCGGGGATAGTGGGAGGTGTCCCTGCCCATGGAAGAGAGGTTGGAACACGATGATCTTTAAGGTTCCTTCCAACAAAAACCATTTTAGGATTCAGAACATTGTGTTAGACTCTCCTAGAAACAATTTACAGATCTCTTCCTCCACCCCCTTTCCTCTGTTGCTCGTTCCTGTTCCCTTGCTATGAAAAGTTTGGTTGTCTTCTCCTTTTTCTGGCTGAGTCTTTCCACGGCAGTTAGCTGCCATGGTGATAGAAGTTAGAGAAATTAGTAAGAAGAAGAGTCATAATTAACAATTGACTGACAGTCCCATCTGACCTGAGACAGTAGCTGAAAGCTGCCTCCCACCTCAATCTGCTTGCCACAAAACAGCCAGGAACAGGCAGATCCACTAGCCAAAGTGGTCTGGCTATTGGCTCCATTCCTGCAGCGGCTGTCCTCAGTGGATTTGGTGCTCGGAGCCTTGGTGAGGATGTGTCACCATTGCCCTCTTCTGGATCCACAGCCAAGCCTGCTCCAAAGCTTGGGAGATGTCACAGTCTAGTGATGGCAACACGTGGTGACTCCAAGGGAGCTGTTTCAGAGGTGACCACTGGTACCTCACGCAGGTGCTTTGCAGTATTTCACTCCAAGAGCTTCGAGTTCTTTTGTGTTTCTCCTTCCAGAATGGTGACTATGCTGCAGGGCAGATTTACAGCAGATGGTGGATTCAAATGGATGGAGATACTAGAAAACAAATTAACGCTAAATATACAACTAATTCTGGATCTTTGTGAATGTGTACCACTGTGAAAGGTGGGTGGTTCAAAACCTCCCAGGAATGGGGGGATCTCAGGTTCGAAAGAAAGGACATGTGGTTAAGCTGAGGAACTCCTTGCCACAGGATGCTGAAAAGGTTAAAAATATATATGAACTTAAGAACCTGGAAAAGTTTGTGGAAGAGAAATCCAGTGAGGGTTACTAATTACACAGAACTTCTAACCATTTATATAAGTTATATTTCTACATTAAATACATATTTATGGAAGAAAAGTCCTCCTAGTCCATTCTAGGTACCTTCTTTTGGTATCATAGGACATGATCCTGAAGCAGCCCTTTGCTGAACCAGTATAACTCACTCCTGTTTGTATGAATATGGAAAAGCAGAGGTCAGGTCCTCAGCTGCTCCCTCAAGGTTTTATTCAGCTTGAGGCAGGTGAAGACTCAGTAATTGCTCAGTAACACACTTGGGGCCTGGCCCACCATGGAGCCCTTGAGATCTGGTGGTTTTGTAATGCACAGAATTATGCAGAAATCTCACTGTTTTATACAGGGAGGAAAATTAGCCCAACTCAACAAGGCACATTACTTATGGACTGAGCGAGGCAATTTTTCACACTCAGCTGGAAAGAATTTCTGCACTTGTCTGTCTGCTGGAGTTCGTGCAATATGGTAACACGGAGAACCAGACCTGACACTGGAAATTATGGGGCTGTTGTCAGCATCCAAGGACTGAAAATAGGCAGCAAATAGGAATCTGGTGAGGAGTTTCAACAGCTTGACCCGGCTCTGTAATGGACTTTAGAGTCAAGAGCAGGTTGATGACAGTTGTTAATCCCTTCTAGCACAACCCTCCCTCACAGCTCTGCCTGTGTTCCCTGCTGTTAAATAATGTATCTCCCAAACAGGGAAAAAATATGAGCGGGCATCTCCTGTTTCACCCAGCATGGAGGAAAGATAGGGGATGATGTGTCCCTGAGAGCAGGGAGAGTGATGGATGAGGCAGACGGGGGATGTGGAGTGCCTGGCACATGGAAGGAGAATGGTGGGTCCAGGGTGAATGACAGAATACAGGGGACATATATCCCTGAGACAAGGATTTAGGGGAAAAGATGGCACACACACCTCTTGGACCAAGGGATGGGTCAGTGAAGTAGAGTGGGATGCAGGCTGAGATTATCCAGGAAATAAGAATGGAAAGCAAAGTGCCCCTAATCCAGCGCAGTCGGTCCCAGCACAGGCTCTAAGTGTGAACAGTGTGACAGAAGGGACAAACCCACAGCTGAGGTGTCTCGGCATTGTCTCCAGTGGGTCTCTGCCAAATGAAGATCCAGACACTGAGCTGCAGAGGTGTGGAGAAGAACCTGTGAGACAGAGTTGTCCAATGGTGATAAACAGGACAAAGCACAAGCAGCACACAACATGCCTAAAAGATGCTCCTCAGGGCCTGGGTGAGAGTGCCTGGAAAATAGATCAGGGGCTAAAAGTCAGGATTCCCTATCCCTGATTAAACTTTGGCACATGTTAACTTACACAGGACAAAAGACACACTCTGCCCCAGTTCCCTGCTTTCCAGCAAGTGTGAAAGTCATCACCTGCCCTAGAAAGAGAGCATCCTCCATTCATGCTTGGGAAGCTCCTGGAGAGCAGAAGCTGTGCAAGTGCAAAGCATTATCTCCTCAGCATCCTGCAAGAACATGCCAGCAACATTCAACCTCCCCTCAAATCCGGTGGCAGGTCACAGCGATTGGCGGGTCTCGCATGTGTGTGACTGTGAGTCACCAGGATTACTGATCTCCATATTAATCTATTGTTTTAAATGACTTGGAGCTGCCTACAGACAATCCTTCAGAGTATGGAACAATGGAGAACCTGCACATCTGAATAAAGCCTCCTCTGCATGGCAACTTATTGCCATCGTAACCAGCATAAACAAGAGCAATTAAGACAATTTCAGAGCATCACCTCCTCCCTCTGGGGTCTTAATGAGAGCACGCTCAGAAGGGGGCTGGAGCAGAAGCAGCAAGAGCTGGGAGTTAACTTGTGCAGGAAAAGAAGGGTAGGGAGAGTGTTAGATCCAGAGGATTGCTCCTCTCCACTCCACAGTGTAATGCAACGGGCAAGCAGAGGGAGAGATTCAATCAGCTCTGGGGTAGATAGAAAAGGCTCCGAGAAGCAGAGCTTTGCTGCTGTCTAACCCTCACAGCAGCTGCCAGGACTCTGCAGATTTTGCTGACATACCCAGGTGACCAGAAGTAGCCAGAAGGGTTGAAAAAGACACGGGCACCACACAGAAGGATAACAGGGTTCCGAGCCATAGTTCTTGGTATAATCTGGGTTGGATTGGACTGGTGGCCTTCTAGGAGCAAGGTGTTCAGGAAGAATCTCTTCGAAAGATGATGATTATCTATCCCAGAAAACAAACACGAGCCTCCACACGGTGCTGTTGGATTAGGGTATAGGTTTCACATGCTCCATAAAGCTTTGCTATATGCTCCTGATCTACGAGCACTCAGATGACTGAGAAGCTGTTTGTGGGCGGCTGTGCAGTGAGCAGAGATGGAAAACTGGGAAGCTCTCCTTTGAGGAATCTGTCAGGAGATGAGAGGGACTGACCTGTACAAATACTCCAGGGAAGGAAGGGAGACAGCTCCTATCAGCATGGTGATGGCACCTCTTCCTCTGGAAATCTCACCCCTTGCAATGGAGAAGAAATGGATGGGGCTCCAGAGCAGAGCTTTGGTGAAGGTTTTCATAGGATTGAAGGAACTACATTATTTTCAATTGACTCTTTTCAAATTTAAGGAAGAAGTCAAAAACGAGGTTCCTGCACTGTCACAGTGTATAAATAGCCTGATGGAAGCATAACAGCTCAGTTTGGTATGTACTGTGCACTCAATTTTATAAAAAACTCCATAGAATTCTATCCAGCTACTCCTGCAAGAAGCTCACCAGCTTCTGTTTAATGTGTGTGCAATGACAGCTATCCGTGCATCAGGTGGATCACAAAACTCACCCTAGAACCAAAATGGTTCTTTCCATTCTCTGCAGAGGCAATATTTTCATTTTAACTTGAAATTTGCTATCACGGATTTGATTGTCTGCTTTAAAAAAAAAAAAAGAAGAAGAAGAAAAGTGGCACATTAACTTGCAAAGAGAAGAAAGGAGCTAAATCTGAGACCTCTTATCTGAATCTTCCCGATGCCTGAGTGCTGGATAATTGGAATTCTGTCTGAGCCATAAAATGCTGTTTTGCTCAGATGTTCCTAACCTCAGATAGTCTTCTCCTTTCTGCTTCTCCTTCAGAAGCACCCTGGTTCTAAGATCTCAGGAGATACGTGAAATCTGACCTTCACTGGAGAAAGATCCTACTTAAACTTCCTGGAAGCCAGCAGGAGATAAGTGCTTTGCAAAATGAGCAACCCACTTTTTGTGGAGTCAGGAGTTTTTCAGAAGCACAGGGTCACTCAGCCAACCACATGGACCAGTTTTCCCTGAGCTAAGAGTTTTGACAACTAGAGTTCAAACCCTCCCAGTCAAAGCACTTCTTATCACCAGGTGGGTTTTTAGGAGGTAAATAGCTGTGAAATAGTCACCTTTAGGAAATTGGGTCTATCTGCTGTGCTCATTGCCTTGTGCTAATTCTGTGTGCATGAGCTTGGATGAGTGGGCAGAGCTGGAGTCCACCTGAAAAACACAGATGAGTCTATAAACAGAAATAACTATTAGTAGTTGCTGATATTCAAGACAAGACAGCTTTCCCCATGGATATCTTGTTTAGGTACTGCCTGGAGGGCAACTAGTGAGGACTCAGCAATTCTGAACACTAGCTTACATATTTAGGAACCTCATGTCAAATGCGTCCTAAAATACAGCAAAAAAAAAGGCCATTTGACAGAGAAAAATGGGGAGATGTGAACAGCCAAATCTGTTCTCTGCCACTGACTCACCAAGGGACACGGAGCAAGTCACTTTATTTCACCATGATTCAAATGCCCCCTTGCAAAATGAGGCCAACAGCAACGCAGATCCAGTATTTCCCATAGTGCTCAGGTTTGTACCTGCTGAGGTGTGTGTGTCAGCTGGGGAGCACCAGAGTTGTCAGTTCACAAAAAAGGTCTGTGGAGAGACATCAGTGTTTGTTAATCCATGCTTTATAATGTTCTGACATCTGGAAGGGCAGAGCAGAATCGTTATTGTTCGGATGATGACCACTGTGTCCCTTATTAAGAGGAAATTAAAAATAGGAAGTGGTTATAATTATCATTTTGGACACCATTCCAGTGGCATCATTCTCAACACAGTGCCAGGATTTTAAAGTAATAGCCGAGGGAATGTCAATTTACAATTCCTTTTTTCAGTGCAGCACGAGTGTGAGCCAGTACGATCCCTGCTATCTCCTTCCCCGACATCCAGCCGTGCATTTCCCAGTACTGCTCGTTCGGCTTTCTGAGGTCCATTGTAACATTAACAAAGGCAGCCCAGTGATATTGTTACATCCAAATGATGGACGGGGACAGAGAAAAAACTCCCAATACCTCTAGAGATGAAAACAATCATCTTGTACCATTCCAAATGGGAAGAGAATTTCCTAGATAAAGACTTACCACTGTCTCCTGCTCTAAGGAAAAGTGCTGTTGCCCATTCCAAGCTCACTGGCTTGGCTCTCCACTCCATGCAAGGAAGCGAGAACCTGCCTTTGGAAACTGCTAACCTTTTCCTGATTGGAAAACCAAATGAAAGCACTTTGTTTGGGAAAGGCTTGCGCTGGTATTCGTAATAAGCCATCGTTGACGTGACAGACCTTGTTGTTGACTTGGAGCCAAATCTTGAGGTCCTTGCCTGAAGGATCAGAAGGATTTGACCCCAGGACTGTTATTAGCCTTGACATCACCAGCTCCTGACATGGGATAGTTTTCCAGTGAACTTGCTTGAGAATGTTTAGAAATGTCAAGTGGCCGAGCCACGAGGACACAAGAACGAGAAGGTATCAAATTCGCCCAATTGAACGGGAGAATTTCAGTCCTCCCCCTGCTCTCACTGGCGATGGCAGCGCTGCTGACAACGTATGTCAGGGTTGCATTGCCTTATCAGGCCCCTCTCAGCCCAGCACCCTTTGTCAGCACAGTCCACGTGCGCGATTCCAGCCAAGCGAGAGCAACGGGATCCCGACGTAGGCTCAGAGACCCACAAGAGAACTTTTCCAGCACTAATTGTGTTGTGGTGGACAGAGCTTGTACCAAACCTTTTACACAGAGGATGGACACTGTGTGAGCTGGACAGGAGCCTACAAGTTCTGGTTGTGGTGTGGTAACCAGGATTCCTGGTGTTACATCACGCTGAGAGCTTTGAGGGTGGGGAAGGAGAGGAGCAGAAGAGACTGAAGAAGCCACAGAGCTGTAGGCACTGATGAGCTTGTGAGGTGCAGTGACCCCATACATTTACTTTTACTCCATATAGGCCAGAACTCCATGCTGAACTCCAGCAGAGGAAAGGCCGTGTGTTAGCTAAAACCTCTACCCAAACTTTCTCCGTGCAGGGAATGGCTACAGCACTCACTTCAATACGTGCAGAGCACCTCGGCTCGCCAGGGTTTAAACCAAACTTCTCGACAACCTTTGCCATTCCCCATTGTCTTCCCTGCGTTCAGTGCTGCCAACTTTCCTTGGATACATCCACAGCACAGTAAATCTTACTCCTGTGCTCCTCGACTCAAGCCACCGTTCTGGTTGCTGACATTAGTCAAGGTCTAACAGGATCTACCATTCCGTTCACGCCTCCAGAAGATTTGTGCCATCCAGATGCCATTACTGAGTGAAACTCCCATTGTTTCATGCAGCTAAAATCAGTTCCACTAACAAAAATGATAAGGTGTCAGAATCCGTATCGATCATATATCCACCCATCTCTCTTGCCATCTCTCCGCAATTTCCGCAATCCTTGAGAGCACCACTTGTTAGTGCGCTGCAGGAACTCATCCAAAATGCTTTAAGATCCCTAAATTAATCATGGAGGATTCACCTTCCCTTCCATCAGGGAAAAAAAAGCTTGAAATTCAAGGGGAGGGCTGGAATCTCCCCGGCTGATTGGCTGGAGGATGCCTTCTCGCCCACAAGTCCCGCTCGGTAACATTTCCAAATATTTTTGAGCAAGCTGAAAACAATTGTGTTGGAGGGGCAGGGGGGCTGCTAATACCCTATCGGTTTCACATTCCTAGGAGAGTTCCCAGCCCACCAATCTGCCATCCTATATCAGGCAATGAGCCTTCAGCTGGAAACTTTACCCTGGCTCTACCTATTGTCCAATGTTTTCCTTCCTGCCAGATGATTGGAATCGCACCAGTTGTTAATTTTACACCTGCTGTTTGTGAATATCCCTGGGTGACCTTTCCGACAACAGTCACCCCGGGGGATTTCTCGGTGGAGAGATGCACACAAATGCATGCGGGAGCAGATAGAAAGGGAACAGGAAGGGGCCTCCTGATGAATGATGAGGGATTAAAATAGCTCTTGCTGGGGCCATAGTGGGATATTGGACAGCAGGAATGGTGAAGCGGATGTTTAAAACATAGCGAAGTGTCGATCTAAGCACAGAGGGCAAAATAGTGTTAGCAGATCCCTTCCTCTTTCCAGCTCTCTCCTTGTGCCCAGCTGGCTGAGCAATGCAACCCCCAGAGCCTCTTACAAAAGAAGAATGGCTCCTTGAGATACCAAAGCCAAGGTCTGGAGAGTGTGAAAACCCTTTTATTTGGGAGTCTGAAAGGAATATCTGCCCTGTGGCCCCATTCATCACTTCTTACCTTGGTGTAACTGACCCTAATGCCATCTCTGGAAGGTATCAATCACCCCAGAAGGGATGTGTCAGTACAGCATGGACAGGAAAAGCCATTGGCTTCTCAGTCCTGAATTCTAGCTGGTCTGAGGAAGTCACAGGTGCTCAGATATCACTGTGGCCAGTTTTAATACTCAGATTAGGTTAAACAGATCTAGCCCACTTTAGAAGTGCATTAAGAGCACTCTGGTTATTAAAAATGATTTATGGGGCCAGAGATGGATCAGAGGAGAAACTGTCCATGGGCTGTAGCCACATAACCTCAATATTTCCTACAGCAGGCTGGTACTTGGCTGTAGAAAGTGGAGTAGTATACAAATAGGAGCAGGAGATTGCAAATTTTCCTCTGAAAAAATACTGAATATTGGATAAATAACACAGTGGTGGATGTCTGCTGAGTGGTAGCAGATGTTCGGGGACAGGCAAGCCTGACCCTCGTGGAGGAGAAATCACTGATGTGAATATCAACAGAATTCTGTGTGTACTGTGCTCAGTCACAGGCATCCATCCCCCTGGTGCAGCAGGGATCCATGTGCCAAGCAATCCCTCTCCCAGAGATCTCAACTCGGCATAATACACCCTTTCACTGGAGAGTGGCTCTGCCACGGATTCCGTTCAGAGCCGATGGGGCAAATCTTGCCTCCGTTCTCTAACCTGGCCAAGCACAACTCAAATGGAAAAAGCCTTCTCAGATCTGAACCCCAGGTCCAAACCAAGCTGCCCCCAACTCCTGCAACTTCTCACTACAGGATGAGGGGACCCCATGCTGTTCTAGTGGCCCCCTTGCAGATGAGGCTCTCCCCACATCTCAGCTAATGAGCATCCCACCTTATCTTGTGCAAAATGGGAGCTCCGAGGGTTGGCCACTTCCCAAATTTGAAGAACAACATTCTGACAATCTAAACTCCTGCTCTAACCCCAAAAGACATTCCTCACATCTTCTCCTGATCAAGTAAGGAAGACAGAACCATTTCTGCAGAGAACCTGTTTACAAAATCCAGGGGGATAATCCCAACACACCTCTCCAAAGAAAGGATGTCCCTAACACATCATTTTTCTGTGGTGTTCTTGTGAGTCCTTCTTCTGAGACTTTCAGGCCACCAAGCCACCACTTTCTAAATACTCTTGGCCAAAAACTCACCTAAATGAATGGACAGCTGCAAACAGTACAACGTGCGTTGGGCAGCATTGGGAAGAGTCTGTGTGTCAGGTATCTCCAAACTCCTGGAATTCAGGGGAAGAATACTTGTAATCTCCAAAAAAAGAACTCCTTAGCTGAGTGAAACCCATGGTGGAAGAACAGAGATGGCAGATGAGCTTCTCTCTGCAGCCTCATCAACATGCTAATGGCCATCTGCATCTCTGGATTCGGCTCCGTCCTTGGCCAACTCAGTTTAGAAAAGGTTTTGTTTTTCTTGGGCTGGTTTTGTTTACAGCCGCTTGACCGAGGCAGAGAGTTCACCAGCAGCTGAGTGCAACCCAGGCTCTCCCAAGTGTACATTCTCCAGTGAAACATCTGGTTACAAGGCAAGGTCAAACAGGCCTGAAATGGGAGAGGGCCACAGATTCTGCCCGCTGAGATGCAGCCAGCTGGGAAAAGAACAGGCTTTTCTGGGTATGTTGGAGGATTTGGCTGGGAAAAGGAAGAAGAAAAAGAAACATACTGCAGAAAAGCCGGGGATCAAGAGGCTGGTTCTTTTATTGGTTAAAAATCAAGACCACCCTGGTTGTCACATGAATTGCTGAGTCTTATTTAGCAGGAATTCTAGTTGTTCCCAAACAGACAGAAGGTCTCTTTGAATCCCTCATTTATCCATATTTCCAGTGTATGTATATGAATTCCTCTATTCCGCATTATCCTGGGATTACCTCAGACACACATCTCAGACCTTCTCACTCTGTTCTTTCCACTGTTCACCTCTCAAAAGGCACTGGAGCTGGAAGGATGAAGACACATCTGACCTGCAGCTCACTGCAAACCTTGATCTCATAAATTCCTTGGGAAAAGGACCACCCAGCTGCTTGGTGTTTGTCCAGCACCTGCACCACTGGTGCCCAAGCCAGTGTCTGGATGCAATAATGACACAAATAACAACATTGTTCAGGACTGGTGTGAGAGCTCCTGCAAACCAAAGAAACCACTCAGGAAGCCTAAAGAACAAATCCTTCCATGCAGCCCCAGGGAATGCTAGCAGCAAATAGTTAGGGTTTCTTTGTCTTTAAAACGAGGCTTGTTCCTCTAAAGAGACGCAGAAAAAAACCCCCCATGTGAATTGAATGAACCAAGCACACAGAACACCAAGAGAGGAAGCTCATCATGCAGACACAGCAGGAGCTGTTCAGTGAACCGGGATTGATTCATCGATGACCAAAAAACAGCGGAAAAGACTAAATTCCCATTATGGTGCTTATGCAGCATGAGCTGACCAGCCTTAATAACACTAATACTTAGTACATGATTTTCAGAGAGAAACAAGTGAAGAGTAATTGTCTGAGCATGGGACCAAGCACTATTTCTGAGCTGATACTTCCTCCGTCGGGACTTTCACTAAATATCCCGACCTGTTTGTGCTTGAGCATCCTTCTCTAAAAGGATAAGGACAACAGCAGTCACTCACCTACTTCAACCGGTAATGAATGACTCAGATAGCTCTCACCGACCTCTTCAAGTCCTACACACAATACCCGATGTGTCATGCAGCACCTCATGGCAGCCAGAAAGCTGTCACCTCTTAATGGGCCTGCCTTGCCAGGGTGATGGGCAGGGCAAAGCCTGCGCAAGGTCCTTTGGCACCTCTGTCCAGGCTGGGAATGGTTTGCAGAAGGATCCCCTGTCCCGTGGAAGGAGTACAGAGGGAAGGGGAACAGCTTGAGCTGGGCGTGTGCTGCCATTTCATCGGGTCCTGCTGGAATCTGGACATTGCGGGCAGAGGCATCTTTTGAGGCTCAGCACATCAGCTGCTGCCTTCATGCACCAGAAATAAAGGACTCCAAATCCGAACCTGGAAGCCAACCAAAATACCAGAAGATCGTCGTGCTTCTCATGTGCATAATCTGATGCCTAATTTGCATGCACCGCTTGTGTATCTTAATCCCGGCTTTCCAGAGGATGCTGTCCCATCCCTGATCCCATCAACAGATGGACTCCATCTGCCCAAATGAAAGCTACAGTTTCACCCTGCTCAGATTTTTCCCACCAAACTGCTGGATGCAGCTGTTACCCAGGCCCCTGCCTTATGCAGCCTTTGGTCTGAATGCAGAGGTTTTCCTTCACAAGATCGTCACCATTTCAGTCACCCCACAAGCTGCCTGGGTATGAGTGAGCTCTGGTCTGCAGTCACTGTGCTCCAATAAACCCCATCAGCACTTCCCAGCACACAGTACTGGCTGGAATCTGCCCGGCTTGGAGAACAGATCCACTGTAAAACTCCACACAGAGCAGCCAGTTACTCATAACCATCTATACAAGGCACATCTGGAGTGAGACTCGACTCACACATATCTGGGAGTGCAAAAGCAGCCACTGCTTGCTTGAACACAAATGTCACCTTTAAGAATTTCCTTAAAATCCTTTTAAAAGCCAACCATGTGATTTTGGCAACTTCATGCACCCCTCATGCTGTAGGTAATATTCAGTGAAAAGAGATGTTTGCTCTGACCCTCTGGTATCTGCAAATAGAATTGGAGGGATAAAATGGAACCTGGTCCCATGCTTTTCCCAGAAAATGGAAAACCCGAGACATATGTGAGGCCCTGGCACAGGCTGCCCAGAGAAGCTGTGGCTGCTCCATCCCTGGAAGAGTCCAAGATGAGGTTGGACAGGGCTTGGAGCAACCTGGGATAGTGGAAGGTGTCCGTGTCCATGGCATGGAACATGACTGGAACAAGATGAGCTTTAAGGTACCTTCCAGTCCGCACCATTCTACAGTTCTGTCATTCTATATTTCATTCCCCAAATAACAAGCAATAACTAGAACACAAAGTCACATCCTTATTCCTGTCTCCCAAAACTGAGGCAGTGGCATTAGGAAAAGGTGTATTTGCAAGCCCACAGAATTAGATTTGCTAGGACACTCCAAAGAGTTAAAGGGTAAAAAAGCCAGCTGGGAGCACTAAGTATGCACATGTGGGAAGACACTGTAGAAACTGGACTTGAGAAGCCACACAGTTAAATGTTGATTCATCCTCATCCCTTTCCTTCTCTTCTGTCTTTTCTCTCATGATGGGAACAGTCTCTCTAGAAAAACCTCACTGTATCTTTCAGTTGTGATCAGAGAACCTTCTTGCTGCCTACCCCAAACCCACATCTGAGTGCTTTAAGAGCAGAATTTTGTCATAAGGTAAAGGGTCAAACCGCTCCCCTCTCCCTTTACTCATTTACCCCATGGTAGGTAAATTTGGGTCATTCTCAACCTGTAATGGGCACAAGAGCTTCTTTGCTTATTGAGGCTGCACCAAAATAGCCAGTAAAGTTTGTAGAGGCCTCCCCCCTCTCTGTTGCCAGGAGGGAGGGAACCACACTGACTGAGAAACTGTCTGGGACTTGGGCACTTCCCTTCCTCTTCCTTTCAGAAGTGTTTTGATTAAATTAGTAAAACCGTTCATTCTCTCTATCACTCCTTAACTTTATTTTTGTTACTTCTAGACAGCTCGAAACACCCTTTCCTAGGTAACATTCACTAAATCTGTCTCAGAAGCCAAACTTGCTGCTTCCCTGCACCCAAGTGACAGAGCCACTCCTGTGCAGTCGGATCTGGCATCACCTGGAGAGCACCAAAGAACCCAGCCACCTCCATTTCTCTGCCCCCTGGTTCTGGGAGGTGCCATCCTCCGGCTGGGAATGATCCCTGCCTCACTCGCCATGGCTCTCGGTCAGGAAGAACCATCCCTGAGCCCCTGAGCTGGGAACAGGGAATGCTGTGGGGACGCCTCCATGGCCTCCCCATAGCAGTGGTTTAAGGGTGCTGACTGAAAGCATCCGCTGTGGCCGGGCAGCCGTCCAAGCACGTTGGAGGCAAGCTCAGTTGCACTTCCACAGGGATCACACTCCTGGATCGCCAAGCCTTGATTGCAGCGGGCAAAATCCTGAAGCAGGGAAACTGCCCTTAAAGCTTGTTCCCTCTCTAGTTGTTCACAGCAGGGATAAGTAAGGCCTCATCTATAATCACCTAAAACCATCACATGATTCCTGCTCTGGCAGTACAACAGCTGAGCACGCTGCAGGATACACAGCAACACACATTGGTGATGCACCATTACACACTTCCCCAGTGCAAGCCCTGTTGAAACGCTGCCATCAAATTATTTCAACTGATCAAAGCAGGAAAAAAATAGAATATTAAAGCCCCAGATAACAAATTAATAAGAATAAAAGCATGTAGGTGAGAATTAAGAAGGCATTAACATTCTGATGGCATCTGCTGCCTAAATTAAACTACAGGGAAAAAAAAAAAAAAAAGAGTTCAGCTGACGCTCAGGATCAGGACAAATAGTTCTCAAATGGAAATTACAGTTTTGAAAATTATGTACCAAAAAAGGATCCAAATTAGGACATTTCTGATTTGTGAAGTTCTTTCTCCAGGTGGGGATCTCAGGCTTGACTGGAGGGCTGGCAACATGATTGGCAAGATGCTGGAGTTGCTCAGCTCCTGCATCCCACAGCAGGACCAAACTGGCCCAGAGCCCAGCTGGGACGGTGTCTTGTCACTTCTCTGATCCCTCTGGGGCTCTGTCCCCTTTTGGACTTGGACCATATGGATATGGCGTGTAAAATGTGTTCCATTCATGCAGGCACCATCTTGGAAAAAGGGGAGGAATTAGGCCTGGATTTCCAAAGGAGCTCAGTGCTAAATTATGTGAATAACTGCATCAGTAATTTACATGAGCAGTTACTGTGACAACTAATAGTGAACAACTTAAGTAGCCAGTTGAGCATGTAATGACCTGAGTTATATGCACCATCATGTCTCTTTGGCACACCAAATTAGGTGTGCATACACATTTTGCATGCCCTGAAGGACTTCTACCTCAGCAACGAGCCTTAATTTCACAGCACAAGCCTGATCTCAGCAGCCTAGCACAGCACAGCCCGTTTATGCAATGCAAAGAGCTGGCACAAACTCCACGGGCCAGGTCGGAACAGATCCTCAGACAGCTAATTAATTTTTACTGCTCCTTTGTGAACTGTAAATTACCCTTCATTTCCTAGATTTCTGTCCCATTTTTTGCCTGCCTTTCTCTAGTGAAGCAGTAAAAAGGGAAAAGTGCCAATAATGGGCTCTTGTTGTGATAAAAGCAGCCACGATTCACTCGTGCTTTGAACAATGCTCTGCTTATGACCAGAATATAAAGGCAATTGGGTTTCAAGAAACTGTCCAGAGATAATGACTTTTCCTGTAGATGGGAGGACAGGAGGAATATCTTATAAAAAGAGGGGTGGGAGGAGTGTCTGGTTTTGCAGGACAAACACAGCCATGTTCCTCTCCTGCACAGGGTTAAAAACAAGATAAATCATCCTCACTTAGAGACCAAGTTCATCAGTATTGCCTGCACAAAAGAGAAGGGAAACTGCTTACAAGGCTGAACTGCCAACAGCCTCCCCTTCTTATTCAGACAGGAAAGAAGAGCCTCTTCCCAAGAAAGTGTGACCTTCGGACCACACACACACCCCCCAGCGTCTTCTGAGAGCAGCCCCTGAGCAAACGGTGCTGGAGCAAGGGCGGGCGGGGTTTTTCAGTACTGCTGTGACCCTGTGCAAAGACTAAAGCTGCTGATTCTGCTGAATCCAGAAAGCAACACTCTGCCAGGAAAAGATCTACCAGTGTATACAATCCTGCAAGCCCTGGTTCCAGTCTATGTTCTTTGCTGATGTCACTGTTCACAGAATCATGGAATGGTTTGGGTTGGGAGGGACCTTAAGCTCATCTCGTTCCCTCCCCTGCCATGGGCAGGGACACCTTCCCAGGCTGCTTAAAGCCCCATCCAACCTGGCCCTGAACACTTCCAAGGATAGGGCAGCCACAGCTTCTGTGGGCAACAAAATGAACCTAAACCTTTTACTTGCAGCCACACACTGACCAGAGGCAGCTGTAGGGAAGAGATCATAACACACCTGAGATGAACTTTCCACAGGCACTGCTGAAATTCAGGACAGATTCAGCATGGTGAGACTCACTTCACCCTTGTGTCAGGACACCAGCATTTGCATTAAACCCGCGAATAACAAAAAGGTATTACTGGAATTTTCATGTGGTTGCATCTACCAAATGCCCCTTGAAAGGCCACGGCCGCAAGAACATACGGAAGATCTCCGAGTCCCGGCTGTTGGGATGCTGCAGGAATGAGAACACGGCACTGCTGGGGTGCATTTATGGGGCCTTCAGCATATGAGATACTTATATTGCAAAACACCACATTCCTCAGCTCTGACGGAGCCTCTTTTATCTCCGTGGCAGATTCCTGAGTCGCAGTTGCTGCCAGATGAGGGTGCACAGCGAGTTAACGGCCACGGGTCCTGAGCTCCTCTTGCCTCAAGTCATTTACCCAGGGCACCAGTGACGTTATCATGTTCAGCCCATATTTACTACAGCTACAAACTGATTCAGAGAAACCTGGAGTACAGGATTAATCATTACTCTTGGGATGTTGAAAATGGATACCAGAACGGACTTCCAAATTAGGTATCTAAAAGTCCTGCATCTCCCAGGAGAGCCCCATTACATCTCCCTACTCCTTCTAATGGAATCTATAGTATGTGAGCACGGCTTTGCCTCCCACAAGCCCTCCCTGCATAATTATCCCCAGCTCAGATTGCTGCTTTCTGTAATGGCTGGAGAACCACTTTCTTCAGGCTACTGAGATGTAAAGAGGAAATGTTTATTGCGAAATGCAAGTCAACCACAGCCAGTGGGTCTGGGCCATGGTGGAGGGATACAGAAATGGCTTCTTCTTCTTTTTTTGGCCTCAGAAATAGAACTCACTAAAAATAGCAGTTCCACAGGAACAAGACTGCCTGAAAATAGCTGTTTCTCAGGAGCAGGGCTGGCTGCTTCTGAAAGAAGTAGCTATTAATGTATAATTGTCCCTGAGGCTGGTTTCTGAGAAAATGCTGTACATACAGAGGGCTGTAAAGAGATATGTTCACAGCAGGGAACACAGGCACCCCTCTCTTGTCAGAGGTCCAGTGAACTCCAGTAGCTCGTATCAGTGTGTTTGGTTCACTAATCATAGGCACAGTTAGATCCATCACAGCACTGGGAAGTATTTCCATCTGTTCTGGTTAAAGCAGCACTCTGGGATGCTCTTATTAGCTAGACCAATAAATAAGAAAGCCTCCATCAGCTCTAAGCAAACCTGCATTGGTTCCTCTCCCAGGACTGAGCAAGCCTTACTAGCTAGAGCCAGCTCTGAAATCCCAGCACTTTCTTTTCACAGAAGATCCAAGAACTTTGTTGAATTGCAGGTTGTGCAATCTACTTCCAATTTCCTGCTCTACTCAGCACTTAGAGTTTTCTTGCGCAGATGCTACAGGGCAATAAATCTTCTGAAGAACGGCTCTATATTTCTCCCACTATGGTGTTGCCTTTTAATGAGGAAAGACAAATTGCTTGTGAGATTGGCTGATTGGTTGGTTATTCCCTAAAATGTCTCACTCATCCCTCTCATAACACCATGGGTTCAACAGCTCATTTCTTCTGTCTTCGTTTTCCTTCCCAACACAGCCAGACAATATCTGTATCGAGGCCATTCTCCTCCTGTTCTTCTCCCCTTAAGGAAAAATCCATCTGGCCAAAAGCAGCAGAGATTATAAAAGGTCCAGAAAAGGCAAATTTTGGAAAGCAGCAGCTTTAAGGAAACAGCAGTGGGGATGAAGTACAGAGGGCCTGGCTGGTGCCATCACTTCAGTGCTGCAACACCGGTGCCAGAAGCCATAGTAACCTCTGCTGGGAGCATCCTTGGATCCCAAAGGCTGTGGGACTGGGCTGTGTCATCACAGGATGGAAATCTTAGATTGCTCCTTCCAGGCTCTGCTCTAAGTGCTGCTTCAGGTCATATCTCCTCTGTTCACTGGTGATCTGACGCTTCAGCATTCCGGCAACAGGAGAAGGCGCTTTCCTCAAGAAGTGTATGGCTGAAGTTCTACCCACTGAGTAGCCCAAGGCTGGTCTTTTAGCTTGAGAAATTACTCTATCTTTTCCTGATTGAATTCCAGAAGAAGAAACGGCACCCTGCTTGTCCTTATACCAGGATGCAGTTTCCATCTGGTTCCCTGGGAAGGTTTACATTGCAGTGTGCAACGAAGACCAACATTCCCAGGCTCCATTTTATCCTCAT
Source organism: Callaeas wilsoni (assembly GCA_013398955.1). Lineage (NCBI taxonomy): Eukaryota > Metazoa > Chordata > Aves > Passeriformes > Callaeidae > Callaeas > Callaeas wilsoni. The sequence continues at coordinate 16,798 of VWPU01004795.1, read as the reverse complement.
TTGCTTAGGAGGGAGAACCAGAGATGCTGCAGCCTGGATGATTTCACATGACTACAACTGGAAAACTTCTAAAACACAAAATATACAGTGCCAGAAGTGTGGTGCCTGATGTGGCCAGGTAAAACTGGAGCAGGTACACACACCCTGTCACACAGCCGTGACATCCAGCCACACCATTCTGATCTTTCCCTGCCCTATTGCCAAGTGGTTTGTTACATAATCTAAACTGCACACATAAAGGGAAAGATCTATAAAATATGGAGACACAAATATGCTCTTGCCTTTTTATTTTGCTAAAGTTTTGAAAAATGCCTTGGGATCCTCAAAACCAATAGCCCATGAAAGACAGAGTATTTGATTCCTGTTTGATAGCAGCAGGGTGAGGATTTTTTTGCAGCTCAGATCGGTTTGATTAAACAAGCATTTTGTTGCAGCCGTCATACAGTGCTCATTAAAAAATACTCTACATTTGTGTAGCATTTATCATCCAAGAATCTCATCATGTTTTACAAAATGTAATTAATTAAACTTTACAGCTCCCCTCGGAGAGGGATAAGGAAAATGGAGAGTTGCTTTAATCCATCACTGAACTGCAGCAGGCGCTGGGTTAGAGGAAAGCAGCTTTTCACCAGCACACAGCAGCACTGGATCAAGAAGAGAACATCTCCAGGCAAAGTCACCCAGGGAATATATCACACATCTTGTGTTTGCCTGAACTGTGCACTTCCACTAAAGGTTAAATGCCAATTCTTGCAGAGAAGAGGGGAATTTTCCCCCCCCACCCCACTCCCCAGGTTTGTATCTGAGGCACTTGGCAGTACAACGCCTTCCACTGGATCCCCAGCAGTGCTAAAGCCCAGGGGCAGCCACGACCCTGCCCGGAAGCCAGAGGGCAGAAGATATAAAGCCACACAGCTACAAATTGCATCTCACAGTCCTGGAATGTTGTGCAAGCTGGTGCTTAAAGTGGAGGGAGGCTAAAGTCCCTTTAATCCCTCGCTTACTTCCCTCTCCCCTCCCCATCAGTAAATCCACACCTGTTAAAGGTCACCCTGAAATGAAATACATTTAAATGTTTCCTGCTGCTGCTTGGCTCCTCTGTCCTGGTCCCCTGTGATCCCTCCCAGTCCACACTGCGGAGCAGAGGGAAGAGGGGTGCCCACGTGCCCTGCTTGAATGTCAGAGTCTCATGGCTGAAAGCCCACCTGACTCTTAGCTGATCTTTAGAGAGGAATCTCCCTCTCACCCTGGCTTTAGGAGCATATAGGATAACATGGCCACAGGGCAAGCCTGATTAGACAGATCTGTTGTGCCCCTTTTGCTACCTAGGAAAAAGCTAGAATTTGATCTGGTGCAGGTTGGGGAGAGAGTGCAAAGGATCGCTTTTTGAGAAAGTTCGACAACAAAACCACAGGGATATGTGCCAGGAGAGAATGATGCAAACGTGTGTTACGTGCATCCACACAGCACTCCAAACAGGAGGATAGATGGAGCAGCCCCAACTCATTCACCAAGTCGTGAGCACAGCCGTGAATCCAATGGCAGCTGCATGTATGGATTAGAGAAGGAGCCTTGGTCTAACTCTCCAGATGTGCAAGTACCACCCTGGAAAGCCTGGGCTACGTGTGGTGGGACACAACTGGCTGCTGGGGGCTGAGCTGTGGCTCTCCCACTGCAGCCCTACGAACCTTCCGATTCCTTTGTGTCTTCCACAAAGATGCTCAGCTCATCCGCTGGTACAAACCTGAGGTCTCCCTGGCACTGTCGTGCTTCTTGGCTCCTTGGCACTTGCTTCAGCCTCATGTCTCCTTCCTGTCACAGGTGAAGTGACTGCAGCTTTCAGGAAGAGAAAGCCTGGGACACAAACCCTTCCATTGCTCAATAAGAAAGTGTGCTGGGTTAAGACTGGCTGTGGTCTGGGATCTGCAGGAAACAACATCAACAGGTGCCACAGGGCTGTGGAGGAAATAATGTCCCAAAGCCACCAGTGCCTTTGGTGTGAATAAGACTTAATGTCAGCAACTGAGCTTCTTCCAAGAAACAAGGTAGGAGAGGGAGAACAGCCATGGGCTGCTTCAGCTGGGAAGGTTAGAGAGACAATTTCCACATTTATTTTCATCAGACATAAATGTGGAAAGAGAGAAGTACAAGGCTTGTGCTGGAGGAACTGACAGTGGATTCAAAGATGGTAACAAGGTGATTTTTTTTTGAAGCCTCTGTCACATCATTTAATTAGTCTCCAAATCCTCCTCTGATAATATGAGGCCCATTTGTACATCCCTCCATCTGGGCCACTCACACTTAGCCAAACAGACACATGGATAAGATGAGATTCTTCACACCAATCTTCCCCCACTAATGAAGGCAGATACCCTGCCCTTCTGGACTGATACCACCATGCCCTTCCCAGTGGGGACACGTCTTTCCTCTTTTTAGCATGAAGAAACTGGGTTTTACTGGTCCCTGGTTTTATTTTCATGTTTGTCTCTTGGAAGCAGCCTCAGATACAGCTGTTGCTGCAGCAGATTTATCTCTCTGAAAATTCCTGCTTTGGTTTTGCAAGTGTTTTAATTAACGTACATTATTTTAGTACACTTTACTACTGATAGCATGTAATTATCTCCCCACAGGTATATATTTAGCTAACCACCAGGCTGATCAAAGACTTATAAAATAAGGTACTTTTGCAACTGACACCAGATACAAGCAAAGGCCAGCAAGACAGGACCAAAGGAGGAGGGAGGAGTTCCCCCTCCCCACTCCTAAACCCAGGGCTCAAATTTCACCACTTGAAAAGATAATCATAACATTAACGTCCACATTTTATCAGAGGAGCATGAAGATGCATCAACACTCAAGTGCTGTAAAGCAGGAAAGAACTATGTACATGCTAAACTATTAATCATTGGTAAGTGATCTCCTCTGCAAAGTGTTTTGAGGTTGATGAAGGAAAATGGCTCTGTAATAACACAGAGAAAGCAATCTGCTTGCAATCACAGGTTCATTCTCTCAACTGCTTTTGCCATGTCGATCCCTAGGTATTATTATCTCTGCAAGGCAATTCACCATTTTCCTGAGGAAGTCTGGCCATGGAAGGGATTTCAAACTCCACACCCTTTTCTTATCCTATTCAACGCTGCAGTCTGGTTTCCACAGCAAGCACAATTTTAGATGAACGAGGCTGAGACCTCAGCAACTGCTCTGCTCTCACCACACCGAACTGTTCATACAATTAAAAAACAACTGACTGGATGAAGCAACCTGGGGCCATAACTTTTCCCCAAATTACTGGCTGATAGAACATGCATCTCTCTGTTGAGCTTCTGCAAGTGCTGGTACCCTGTGATTTCTCTTTCTTCGTGATGGCTGCAGCTCCTTAACCTGTGCTGGTGGGAATTCGTCAGATTGAAATGAGTGCTTTGGAGCCAAGAGGCATCCTGTGCCAAACCACGTTTCTGAACCGTATCTGGTCCACAAACCACTGAAGGTTTGATCCTTTATTAAAAGCACTGGGTGCTTGGTCATCAGTTTCAGTGGGCACGGGATCATTTAGGTAAATCCTCGTCTCTTGACCTTCTTGAAGGCCACTCTGTGCGGCCCCACACACCTACACACATTGTGTCTGTATATTCCTACAGGACCACTGACCAACCAGGCGAGACCCTGAGTCTTCAAAGTGTGGCACATGGAACAGGAAGAATGATCCCAGCCTCTGAGGGAGGCTGTTCTGCTTTTTACTTCTCCTTTTCAGCAACTCAAATGAAGTGTGACTTAACTTTTTGGGCCACAACCGAATCTTTGGACTAAAAACTGCAATATTATGTGTTACCCTTGTTAGTGGAGAAAGGAAATCTCTTTTATATCCATTGACGTCTTTTGCAAAAGACTCTGTGTTTTTCTACTTCTATTATTTCTATGCCATTATTTACAAACTTCACAGCATTTTCTAGAGAGGTCTTCACTAAGATGAAAACCTCAGGGCAACACTCCATTAGGCTTTTATTTTTAGAGGTTGGGATAAACCTTCTTGAAATTGGTAGGTTTCACTGCATTCCTTTATTTAGGGTAGCTGAAGGAGACATTAAGTCTATTTCCACCCACAATACAAGATCACTCAAGAACCTGAAGGCTCTGGGAGGACAGTTTGGAGTAGGATATTAAAAGGAAAGAAGGTTATGTGTGGATGCTGTGGTTCAGGTGGAGGAAGAGACAGAGTATGGAAACAAGCAGAGAACGGAAACTTCAAAGAGCCTGAACAATCACTGATATAAGACCTGGACTGAATACAAGGATTTGGGGTCACATTGCTGCCTGGAGGAGGTCTGGAGCTCTAAGCAAGGCAGCTGGTTCTCAGTGTGCGAGTTCTTCTGTGGTCAGGAAAGAAGGGCTGTGAGAATTCTCGTAAGCAAAGAGAAATACATCAGAAACACCTTTCTTTGTCACTCCTCCTCCCATCTGGTTCAACCAACAAGACCCTGAATTTTGGCCAGCAGCACAGGTCAAAGGCAGGAAATGTGCAGCAAAACCTCCTGCACATCTGTACCATTTCACTCTTCCTGCTGGGTCAGGTTAAGGTGGCATAAAGAGAACAGCCCTGTTCCTCTCACCCTGCCAGTATGGGCAGCTCAGGCCAAGGATTGAGTCACTGCTGCCTCTAATTGCATTGGAGATGGATCCTCATTAAGGATCTCCATTCCTACCCTAACAATCCAAATTTCCCAGATCTTGCTATAAGCAGTTTGAGCAGCGTTACGTGCTCTTCTGCTCTGCAGGGAACTCCTTAAAACGAAGCCCCCGCCACTGGCTTTCTTCCTGTAGGTGAATTAATCTGCCTTGCATGAGTAATCCTATTTAAAACAATAGGTTGCCGTGCAAGAATGAGGGAAGCAAGTTTGGAGCATGATTTTCTGCAAGTACTGTAAAAAGGGCACATAGTAGTTCATCAGGGGACACTTCAGCCATAAAATGACAGTTACCGGTAAAGTCCAATAATAAAATAAAGGATAATTTAATAAGCGGATTTTAAACTCATTTAACAGGGTCTAAATCTGGAACCCTTTCTTCAGATGATCAGACACAGTATACTTTCCTAATCTTACTTTCTGTTAATAAGGGAAAAAAAATTAAAAATCAGGCAGCAATGTATTCTTTCTGCTTTTTTTTTTTTTAATGTTGTTATGTTATGCTATGCTATATTATGCTATGTTATGTTATGCTATAGAACTACTCAATGTAAATAAATTAATTTTGGTAAAATAGAGGGTGAAGCCAGACACGGAGACCAGCCTCTGATGTGTGACACAGTTCCATATATCTTCAGCCAGCACAGGTCTCTCACCTTATTTAATACCAGGTAACACAACCCTGCAGACTCCAGGAATCCTGCAGCGGCAGGAAGGAGGAGTGTGGAATAAGACTCTGCAACCTAAGAGAAGTAAAAGCTGCAGAGATTAGTGTTTATGTGGGAGCCCTGCGGGCTCCTTTCAGCGTCCTTAATTTAGTTTTCATCTCTGATCCGCTCTACCAGTCCTCTGTGGGATGGAGGTTTCATATCCAGGAATCTCGGGGTGCTGTTTGACCTGTCAGGAGCAGCAGGGGAACGGCTGCTCCCTGCTTACCGCTGCAGCACTTCGCTTTTCAGCTCCAGCACAACAAACAGCAACAAACCCTGACACTGCTTTGAACCTGCACGAGAGGATTCGAAGCCTCTAGAGGTCACTACACGGGGACCATCAGCCGCTGCCTGCGAGTGACACCTGCTGGAGTCCCACCTGGTGCCACCACCCAGGGCTGCAGGTGCGCTCAGGGCGGGCCTGAGCCCCCCAGAAAGGCTCTGGGGAACAGGGAATAAATCTGGGTGACTCTTTCCCGTTTTACTCGGAGCTGGTGCAGTCTCACCTCAAGTTCTGGGTGCAGTTTTGGGCACCACAATATAAGAGATAAAGCGATTAAAAGGAGGGCTGTGAAGATGGGGAAAGGTCATGGGGAGAAGCCAGGCAAGGAGTGGTTGAGGTCACTTGGTTTGTTCTGCTGGAGGAGGCTGAGGGGAGACCCATCGGGGCTGCAGCTCCTCCCGAGGGGCAGCGCAGGGGGGCTCCGGTCTCTGCTCCCTGTGAGCAGGGACAGGACCCAGAGGAACAGTCGGAGCTGTGTCAGGGAGGTTATGGTTGGATACCAGGAAAAGGTTCTTCCCCCAGAGGGTGGCTGGGCACTGAACAGGCTCCCCAGGGAATGGTCCCGGCCCCAAAGCTGCCAGAGCTCCAGGAGCGTTTGGACAACGCTCTCAGGGACAGGGTGGGATTGTTGGGTGTCCTGTGCAGGGCCAGGAGTTGGACTCTGATCCTTGGGGTCCCTTCCAACTCAAGATATTCTGCCATTCCTGTTGCAGGAAGGCAAAATTTCTTTTTATCTGCACATTAACTGCTCCATCACTCTGGTTATGCAAGTTTGCTTAAACCATTTACCCCAACCCAGCCTCTCCTTTTGCTTTTGACACCCTTCCACAGGAGCTGTAGTAAAAACACAGCATATTCCCACAGGGAAAAGTCCTCAGTGGGCACTGAAAAAGGACTTCTTGCAGTGCAGTTAAGCAACAACAATTTCGATGTATGTTGCAGTATATACTGTCTGTGAGCGCACATTTACCGTGTTAAGAGTTGCAACTTAAGAACACACTGGAAAAGGTTCATTTGTGGGACATCGGCAAGATTGCTGATGGAGACGTGTGAAGATGCTGATGACAACTTGTGAATTTTTCTATATTTTCTCACAATCTGAAGCACTGCAAGGAGGGCACCTGACACCCCGTAACGTGGGACGGTGTGAGGCGCTGCCCTGGGGGATTGAAGGACATGCTCAGGAGTTGTTTACCATCCCCTGAGGAAGGGCGCAGCTGCTGAAGGGACCTGCTGGACTGGAAATGAAGGGAAAATCCCTCAGGTGCCACAGCCCCGACAGGCTGGCAGTGCCTGTGGCATCTGGGGCAGTGTGTGCAGCCCCCACTGGGGAACTAGCCCCCAGAGAGGAGATCACAGAACCATGGAATGTTAAGGGACTGGAAGGACCTTGGAGATCACCTAGTTCCAACGCTCTGCCATGGGCAGGGACACCTTCCACTAGACCACGTTGCTCCAATCTCCATCCAACCTGGCTTTGAACACTTCCAGGTATGGGCAGTCATAGCTGCTCTGGGCAACCTGTGCCACAGCCTCATCACCCTCACCGGGAGGAATTTTTTCTGTGTATCTAATGGAAATTTCCCCCGCTTCCAGTCAGCACTCATTACTCCTTGCCACGTCCCTAGGACAGGCTGGACGGGCTCCAGGCGACATCGGGATCGCCATGGTCCCTCCTGAGGGGGCCGTGACACACCCAAGATGGCGCCGGCCGCGCCCCGCCCCCGCCCGTGTTCCCGCCCTTCCCTCCTCCCGTGTTCCCGCCCTTCCCTCCTCCCGTGAGCCCCCGCGGCCCGTCCCTTCCGGGCACAGCAAGATGGCGCAGCCGCCGGGTGAGTGCGGGGGGATCAAGGTGACCGCGGTACCCCCCTCCCTCCCTCAGCCCCGTGCTGACCGGGCTCTCTCCCTCTCCCTGCTGCAGTTCTCCTCAAGGACATGAAGCTGATGGACGTGAAGCTGGGCCAGCTAGGCAGCTGGCTGGCCATGAGGGACTTCACTCCCGGCGGCATCATGGGGGCCGTGCGAAGAGGTGAGGGGGCTGCGGGGGAGGCCCGGAGGGTGCAGGTCCCTGGATCCCTTCTCCTCACGGAGCCAGGAAGAGCAGCACGCAAGAATCCCTGGCTGCTAGAGTGGATGTTGCATGGGGAGAGGGGGGCATCTGGCAGTGCAGGGGCTGCTCCATGGCGAGTTTTGCCTTCCCAGAGATGTCTCTCCTCTAAGATCTCGTTTTTCCATCTGTAAATTTATTTATCGTGTGGGCTTTATCCACCGGAGCTTTGTTCTCAGTATTCCTTCTTGTATAAAGGAGAAATGGGGTGCCCTTAGTCCTGAACACGTTGTCTGAAAATCTCGGGGTTTCCCAACATCAGAAGTAAATAAAAAAATAATTAAAAAGCTGTTGATCCCGACTGATGGTAAAAGAGGAAACAGAGCTCTTATGAATCACTTGGGATTAATGTCCTTTGCTAGAGGTACAGATGTCAATTCAGGTACATTTAAATGTAATGTCAAATGCAAGTGTCTGCATCTGATAATACACCTGTGCATGTATATAGTGTATGGAAGAGTTAGATATTTCCAAAGCAGCTTGAGCTCATGAAAGTCACAATAATATTTAGGAAAAAAAATGATTTTTTTTTTTTTCCCATTCTGGGGGATTTTTTTAAGGCTTAGAGCTATTAACTTGAGATCACCTTGCTCAACTAACACAGGTTGCCTCCTCTCAGACTTGCTTCTGATGTTTGGTAAGAAACAATTTCCTGAAGTTCTGTGAATCCAGGCTGCTTCTTTCTTACACGGGATAACACGCAACTCATCTGGCTGCTCTGAAAAACTTTCCTTCTCCACAGGTTACAACAGATACTACAACAAATACATCAATGTGAGGAAGGGGGGCCTCGGGGGTCTCTCCATGGTGCTGGCTGGGTATGTTGTCCTCAGCTACATGTGGAGCTACAGTCACGTGAGTAAGTAAAACCCATGGCTGAGTGTGTGCAGGGCAGCTTGGAAGGTTGCTTGGGGAATAAAAACAATTACCTGCTGCTGCTGCTTTTAGAAATAAAATGAAAGATCGTTGGCAAACAAACTTCTTTTAGCCATAGAAAACTTGAATGCTTACTGAGTATTTTTGCGGTAATGAACAAAGCTTAGACCTTGGTGCCTGTCTGACCTGACAGCACTTTAAAAATACATGTTCAGGGAGTTTTTTAGAATTCCTTCTTGCCTGTAATTTCAGGTGTGGTGGGGTTTTTTTGAGAGTTGAGCAGAATTAACTTGGCTGTGCTTTGCTGCAGAGCACGACCGCATGAGGAAGTACCACTGAAGCACCATCAGAAGGTGAAGGTGCAGCTCCTGGCACTGCTACCCTGAGAGAAGACAGAACTATGGATGTTAAATCTGTACTCCTGCGACCAACAATAAAGTGCATACACTTTACATTTCCTGAGCTGACACTCTCCTAATTGAATTCTTAATTGTACTGTGCAAATAAACTTGTCTTCTGAGAGTTTCACCCCTCAGGGTAAGTTCAGAGGAAAAGCAGCTGCTCCTTGGGATGTGTTACAAAGTGAGGGAACTGCTGGCAACTGATTCCTGTTTGATAAAAATGATAGCATTGGATTGCTTCTTCCTGGCCATTAGGGACAGGCTGGACAAGGGGCTGAAAGGATGTGTTTTGATTTGAAAGAATATTCAAATACTTTCAGGTGTTTCTGGTTCTCAGCCAGGCTGTCACCAGGGACTGGAGGTGTTTGGGCAGTTTTCCATCACTGCAGAGCAGTGTCTGAGATGAGACAGGTCTGCAACTCTCCTTCTGTCACTGCCTCAGATAACCCAAAATTTCCATCAAAACTCTACCTCCTTTCATTGCCAAAGCTGAGAGGTTATTCTGAATTTGAAGAAGCTTCAGACTTTTAATCCATCAAAATAAACGAAAGGAAAACTTTCCTTCTTGACTTAAATGCAGCTTAAAGGAGCATCTGTGGGTTTGGCCCCAGCTCTGAGCTTCCTTGTGCCCCACAGTGGCACCAGCACCTGGAGCTGGGCACTGCAGGGCCCACCTGAACCCTCCTTGTCTGAAGAGCAGGGAGAGTGAAAACCATTTCCTGAGGGACATGAAGAATCTCCCAAGAGCATCAGGGGTTACAGGAAGGCTTTCAGTGTTGGCAAACTGCTACTGAAGCCCAAAACCTCCTGAAGTAGATGGGGAAGGTGGTCAGACACTGAGTGTTTCAGTTCCCTTTCCACATGCCCAGTTACACACAGATCACACAGCTCAGGCTGAGGGGTGCACAGAGTGTTTAGAAAGTGTCTGATGTTCTGTGACTTCAGACTTGAAACTTCCACAGCGAAATAACTGCAGTCATTGACACCAACACAGGCTCTGGTCACTTCTCTTAATCCAGCCACATTACCTTGTTCTTAAAGAAAAATAAATTCACAGCCAGCTTTTGCCATCCGTACATTTCAATAAAAACAAAGTATAAAGGCAGGCAGCAAATGAAGAAATGGGGTAGAATCAATAAGGCTCATATTGTGGGTAATTTTTTTCTTTTAATTCACATTTTGTCATTGGCCCTTTTGAAATAGTCATCTCAAAATAAATGGGGTTTGGGTTGAAAAAAACAAAAAATGGCTCTCAGAAGGAATCTCTACCAACACTTTAAAAGCAGTGTTCCACAAGAATATACAGCTCCACTTCCTGGTCTCTGGTGTGGGAATACCTGCTCAGTGTGAGCTGGATGCTGGGGGCTGAGACAAGGCTCTTCTATTCCTACTCCAAGCCATGCTCATTTCCCTCCCTTCTGCAAGTGGGAACTGAGCACAGATGCAGCTTTCCTATAATCATTGATCCTTATTGTCTGGCTAACCAGAGAGATGCCAATTTATTCTCCCCTTGATCAGTTCTCTCCCAGAAGATTGATTTCTAACCTTCAGTACAGCAAGAAGCACAAAAACAAAGCAAGTGGACACGGGTTTTACTGCCTGATGTACGTGAGGGGTTTCGTCAGCCACCAGGACAAGCTCACCGGGCTGACCTGGAAACAGGACTTTGCTTTTGAAGAGCTACAGGACAGCAGAATCCCTGCTTCCTCACTGAGGATAAGGCATTGCAAGTGTTAGGTTTTCCCAGTCAGTCTTCCTGCTTCCACAGGGAGGGCTGAAACGCTGCAGATTCTCCAAAGAGAAGTGGCAGAAGGAAAATACTTTAAAGAAACACTGGCCTAAGATGTGTTTACGTGGAGTGCTGCACCAGTAAGGGCTTGGTTTATCTACTGGCTTTTAGATCTACCTTTCATCAGGGCTCAATGAAAACAGGCGGAGGCCAAAATCGATTTTAAAAAGGTTAAAACTTAAAAAAGTTGGGGACAATTACAAAAATGTTGCTTAGCAGCAGCCAGCCTCTGACCAGTTCTTTCAGTAATGGCATTAAAAAAACAACCTGATTAATAGCTCCAGACATTGTGCTAGGCAGAAACCTTTTCTCAGTGGTAACAGCTCCCTTGCACCTTCCTGCTGCTCCTTCACTGTCCACTGAGAAAGGCCAGGTGTCCTTTGGTGCATCTGTTGGCATAATGACCTTTTTCACCACACTGAAAGAGAAAGAGAGACAGGAATTATTGCACAATTCCAGCTTTTTCCTCCTAGCTGCCTTTATTAAGGCACGCAGTAACTGTTGCCATTTGGAAACTTTTCCACACATGGGAGACGCAGCATTTGGCAGGTGAACTGAAACAGGGTGTCACGAGGGACAGGATTTATGGGCTGCTACCACTCCTTGGAGCAAAAGCTGCTTCTGTGCTGGGAGTAACCTGATGCCATGTTATTCCAAGGCATTTCAAAGGAGAGAACCCAGAGGACACAAGGGAGGATTTCAACGTTTGAGGCTTCTAAGACTACTCCATCTGATATGCACCATATCCACGGGGACTCTCCTGATCAGCTATCCTGAATTAAACAGAGAAAAGCACCTCTGAACTTGAGAAAGTCAGATTCATGACTTTGCATCTTAAAGCTACTCAAACACAGAGAAATGCCAGTATCTGGAGCAACAGCCTTCTCCAGATCTGTCATTTACTTGCAGATAAAATTATAGGCAGCTATTAAAGGTTTTCAGTGAAATGGATTCAGCTATTTAATATCCCTGTCCAATCACAGTGATTGTCACCCAAACAAGCACCTAAGGCTCAGAGCTGACATGTAAAATGTTGTAACTGTCAGGGCTGATGGGACAGGAACATTCTTTGTCCTTTTCTAGTGATTGGGAAAAATAAGGAGATGGGAACTTGATTGTGTCCAAATTTTCCTGGTGCTCCTCAACGAGCAACCAAGGTGAACAACTCATTCCTTGGTTTGACACCACAGGGTGCATTTACAGCTCAAATACTGAGCAGGCTTTGCAAACCTAATTTCTGTTACTTTCAAGGGCCTTCCAAGTTAACAGAGGAGAAGAGAATCTACACCCACCAGTGTAAGCAAATGAGCTTATGAGACAAAAAATTACTATTAACTCTTATTTTGAAATGAGCAGCTTGGCAGTGTCCTTTCAGTCTTTGGGGCAGGGTTTCCTGTTTATTAGCAGACACCACAGTCCTACAGAATTTGTCATTGTCACAGCAAGTCCAGGACTGGCAAGGCAGTGACCTCAGAACTCAAGGCCAATTCCTGCAGGTGTATCCAGGCCACACAACGTCTGCTGAGCAGAGCTCAGCACTCATGAACCTCTTTACACTGTGAAAAAGCCTTTTGCTTTCCCTCCCCTCTGCATTACCTTGTAGCAGGTGACCTGCTCCAACGGCCGGGGTCCTCTGTTCCCACTGTTGTTATTTTGAGATTGCATGACTCCAATGACTTGGGGTGTCCTCTGTTGGGTAGAAGAGTTCTGACTCGTTAAATGTACCCAGGATAAAGGTCTTTGTGGCTGTTGTTTTGTTAAGAAGGGAAAAGTGCACCCCATGTGTCAAATGATCAATTTTCCTCCAAATCTGTGTGTGGGTGCTCTGCCAGCTGGAGCACCAGAGAGAAGAAATCAAGCACTGAGCCTTACAAAGCCCAGTGATCCTGTTTTTCTCTGGAAAGCAGATTTGGAGAGTAGGTTTAGGCTGCTAAAATATCATTGCCATCATGGAGGGATGTCACCCTGATTACAAAACCTGGCAGACTGCTGCACAGCCACATATGATGTGCTTCTGTGTAGTGTGGGAGTGATCTGTAACATGATCTCCATGTGAAGCTAGAACAATTGTGGGGCTTTCATCAGTACAATGGCACTCAGGGTTGCTCACTGTTTAATTCTCCCTTCCAGACCCAGGAGCCTTTTGACCACTAAACAACCTATTCTATTTTAAAGCAGGTGGGAGAGGTTTGAGGGTGGGTGTGTGGGGAGGCAGGGGATCTGGGTACCTTTTGCTGTGTTTGTGTCGGCTGAGGCAGTGGTGGTTGCTCTGTGGTTCCCATTGGCAGCTCAAACCGAGGGCTGGTTTAGATGGAAACAAGAAAATTGATTCTCAAATCATATGCCAACATTTTATCATCAGCTCAGTCAACTAACTGCAAACAACAAAACATTCAGCCAGTTAAATCTGGCTCACAGGAAACAGACCTCCCCCTCCCCACTTCTCTCTGCATGTGTGTAGCATATTCCTCTGCCTGCTGGAATATAAATCCATGTGATCCCACTGCACTGATGGCATCTAATCACCATGTCAGTCTTACTGGGAGCACCCTGGGCAGGCCCTGCTCTATATCGTAGAATGGTTTGGACTGGAAGGGATCTCAAAGCTCATCCAGTTCCACCCCCTGCCATGGGCAGGGACACCTTCCACTAGAGCAGGTTGCCCTCAGCCCCATCCAACCTGACCTTGAACACTTTCAGGGATGAGGCAGCCACAGCTTCTCTGGGAATCAATGCCAGGGCCTCACCACCCTCACAGGGAAGAATTTTTTTCTAATGTCTAATCTAAGCCTACTCACTTTCAGTTTGAAACCATTCCCCCTTGTCCTCTCAATACATGCTCTTGTAAATACTTTCTCAATCCTCAAATCAGTAAAAATTTGGCCAAGCTGAACGCTGGCAAATCTCCAAACCATTGGGAAGCACAGGAGCACCCTCATTTGATATGCAGCAGATCACAAGGGAAACACCAGGCTGCAGGGCAGGCCTGGAGCATACTCACTGCATGAATTTACAGGCAGGCCCCTCTGGACAGAATCCTACCAGGTAATTCACACAAATGACTCTCCGAGTGTGCCGATGTCTGCAGAGGGGACCTGCAACACAAAGCTCAGCAGTTCACGTGCCACACATCCATATCCCAGCAGCACACACACCTGCAGACCATGCAAAGATGGGACAGCAACACCCTACCCCTGATCTCCAGGCACAGAAACAGCGACCGTGGGAGGCACATACCGTGTTTACAGAAGCCTCTGTCATACCAGGGACAGTCTTTGATCTTCGACTCCGGGTCAATGTGCAAGAATGGACATTCCTTGTTACTGCATTCCCCTGTACCAAAGGCAAACACACTTCTCACTCAATTGTGCAGGTTTGAGACCAAAATGCCTCTAAAAACATTACCTGGATCATGTAGCTCCCACAGAGCTGTTACCAACATTTGTAAGTTGAGGCACAACAGTCTCACTGCCTGCCTTAGCCTGCATGAAGAGCTCCAAGGACTCACCCCTGGTGAGCCGAGTTCTACCAGACTGGATTACTTATGTTTGTTTGTAAAAACAGTGATGGAACTAAATTTGAAAGAGCAGTCATGGTAACAAAAACCAAACATTTAGTGCACCAGAAGTGTGGAGAAACTACAAATTGCACACTAACCTCAATCCAAGGAAACCTACAAGACTGTAAGTTTCTGGCAGCAAGTTGCCTCATTATGTCCAGATCTCCAGAGCTGGAAAGCAAGTGCATAAAAGTTTTGCACCCCCATGCCCTCTGCTGCTCATCAGCTCCCCAAAATCAGAGTCATGCAAAGACCAGCTGCTCAGCCTACTCATCTCATATCCCAAAAAAATGAACTTAAGGCAAAAAAAGCAGTAAAAACAGCAGTTTCCCCCCTCTTCCTGCAAGGGACAAGCTCTCGAGTGAAGACATCTACAACACATCACAAATTTATGTGGATAATAAGGTGAAGAAGATCTGGAAAAATGTCAGTCTAACATCAGACACAGAAAGATGTAATGCTCTGAGGATGGATGAGAGGGATGTACCAGGATCTTCTTCAGACTCCCACACCTGCAAGGAAGGCTAAGCAGGAGCTACTCACCAAATTTGGAGTAGAAGTAACACTCAGGCATCTTGGTCATGTCATACTCGTGCAGGAACTCGCACTGGTCTCCCTTTTTGCACAGTCCTCGTAGCCAGTGTTTACAAACAACTGTCTTCTCCCCACTGATGTGTCGGAAGGGACACATGCCTCCTGTGGAAGGAAGGGTGGGGCAAGGAGAAGGGAAAAAAGAACCATTAAAATGTGTCGTACAGGGCAACAGCAACACCTTGTTCCCCTCTGCAAGAGGGGTTTCAGAAGACATCACTTATGATTTCAGCCTTAAGTGACAACAGCAGAACAGGGAGCTCCAAAATAGTCTTGTGTTACCCTCTAATGAGCTTCACAACAAAGTCTCCAGCTGTTAATCCTGGCAACTACAAACCACAGCAACTAAGAGGCAGATCCACAGCAAAGTCTGCTTATGGTGAGTTCAAACCTTCCTTTAACAGAAGCTTTGCTTATTCCCTGCCCAACTTTCTTAAAAAAATACCATTATTTCCTAATCGCTGCAGTTATTCCAACATCCTTCAGTTTTTATGCTCTATCTAGGTTATCCCCTCAGCTTTACAAAACAAGAGCACTATAAACAGTGCTAGAAAACCTATTTTCACCCCTTCACCCTATGAGAATAGCTGCCTTTTCCAGTATTCCACACAACTTGCCTTTTCCACATGCCGCCTTTAAAAAAAACTCACAGACAGCTGCGCCCGATTCTGTGGAGAGAAAAAGGAAACATTATTTATTTTAACAGAGCTTCATGGCAACTTTTACAATATTTCCTGCCCTAGAAAGAAAATCTGATATCCAACATCAAGAAAAAAGTAACGTTTTGCTTTGGGGAATTTACTTTCCTGCAGAAGTTCCTCATTAAAGCCTGGCGCTCAAAAATATCTGTTTTCTCATTGCGGGACACCAAAGGGAATTTACAGAGATTTGGAGGTGCTTGTTTTGCTTTTCAGCTATGTAAGTTCTTGACTGGGTTTTCCTCTGCTGTTAAGTCAGTCGTATCACAGAATACCCTGAGTTGGAAGGGACTCACAGGGATCATCAAAGTCCAGCTCCTGAACTCTGTATTTATAGTCATGGCATTAACAGTTTTATATTTCTTCACCGAAGAACTGCCGGAAAGAACCATTAACATGTTATCCCTTGCTCATTCTGACAACAGGAGCTTCAAAGGAGTTAAACACAAGTTTAGTAGCCCAGCCAGAAAAATTCAGCGAACTATGAGTCTCCTGAGTATGTGTCAGACTGAAGGGAAAGACGTAGAAAGTCAGCCACGGATAAACCTGAAGATGATGACTTTTGCCATGGAAATGCCTCCTCTACCAAAACTGAATGAAAAAGGAAATATAAAGTACTGTGCAGGAGAGCAATGTTTATTCACGGTAACACCTCGACTTTAGTTTTCCAGCCTGGCTGGGTACCAACTACAGATTTCGTTAAGTAGAAAAGAAAAACATCTGGGTTAAGGCAGAAACCTCATGGGGAAAGTGGAAGTTGGGTGGATCTATGAATAAGACCTAAAGAACACGCTCAGATCCCTGAAAACCTCCCAGGCATCCCAGCCCTGCCCAGCCCACCCTCCTCGGCCCCACAGCCCCAGGACCAGGGGCCCAGCCCCGGCCCGAGCGCCCCGCGGAGGAGAGAGCCCACACGCACTGTCCATGCCAGGGAAGGGGAGCGGCTGTGCCCCCAGCTGCTGCTCCACGGCCAGCTCCAGGTCGAACGTGATGTGGTCCACGCTGGCGATGAGCTCTTGCATGGTGGCAGCTGGGGGCCGCCGGCAACGGGAAGGTAGGGGCGGAATGGTGGCGGCGTTGGTGGCGGCGGGCGGGCGGGCCC